>CM069605.1:1233710-1833710 GCA_035771175.1 Paratinospora sagittata
TAAACAAAATTCAAAATCTCCACCCCGAATGGGACTTTTGTGTGCTTGTATTAACAAATTATGAATCTTCACTTTAAATATGACTTTCATGTGCGCATACAAAAAAAATTCAAAATTTTCAACCCAAATTGGACTTTCAAGTACTTGTATAAGCGAATTCCTAATTTTCACCCGGAATGGAATTTGGTGCGCATACATAAGCAATTTCTTGATTCCCACATAAATGAGATTCGCATGTGCTTATATTAGCAAATTCCTACTTGCTACCAAAATGGAATTTTTGTATGCCTAATGTGCTTATATAAGCAAATTCCTAATTTTTCAAACCAAATGTGATTTTAATGTGCTTCTATTAACAAATTCATAATTTCACAAAAAATGTGACTTTCGTGTGCTTGTATAAACAAATTCAAAATTTTCACTCCAAATTGTAATTCATGTACTTACATAAGCAAATTCCTAATTTCCACCTAAATGAAATTTTCGTGCATGAATTAAAGCAAATTCCTAATTTCCACCGAAATGGGATTTTCATGTGCTTAAGTAAGCAAATTCCAAATTTCAACCTAAATGAGATTTTTGTGTGCTAATATAAACAAATTAAAAATCTCCATCCCAAATAGGACTTTTGTGTGCTTATATTAACAAATTATAAATCTTCACCTAAAATGTGGCTTTTGTGTACTTATATTAACAAATTTAAAATTTTAAGCCCAAATTGAAATTGCATGTAAGTTTATATAAGCAAATTCCTAATTTCCAATCGAAATGGCATTTTCGTCTAATTTCTACCTAAATGAGATTTTCATGTGCTTATATAAGCAAATTCCTAATTTTCACAGAAATAAAATTTTCGTGTGCTTATATAAGCAAATTCCCGGTTCACATCAAAATTAGATTTTTGTGTGCTTATAGAGACAAATTCAAAATCTCCACCCCAAATGGGGACTTTTGTGTTCTTATGTTAAAAAATTATGAATCTTTACCTACAATAAGACTTTCGTGTGCTTATATAAACAAATTCATGATTTTAACCTCAAATGAGACTTTCGTGTGCTTGTATAAGCAAATTCTTAATTTTTTACCCCAAATGGGACTTTTGTGTGCATATACAAAAAAATCAAAATTTTCGCCTTAAACAAGATTTTCGTGTGATAAGCAAATTTTTATTTTTCACGTCAAATGATACTTTTATAAGCCAAGATATGTAATCCTAATTTTCACCCTAAACAGACTTTTGTGTGCTAATCTAAGCAAATCCGTAATCTTAACCTCAAATGAGACTTTCGTGTGCTTATATAAGCAAATTCCTTATTTTCACCCTGAAGGGGAGTTTCAAGTGCTTATATAAAGAAAGTTAAATTTTATCCAAATTGGACTTTCATGTGATTACATAAGCAAATTCCTAATTTTCGCATAAATGAAATTTTCATGTGCTTATATTAGCAAATTCCTAATTTCTACCAAAATGGAATTTTCATGTGCTTAGATAAATAAATTCAAAATCTCCACCCCAAATGGGAGTCTCAAATGCACATATTAACAAATTATGAATATTCACCTAAAATGTGACTTCGGTGTGCTTATATAAGCACATTCCAAATTTCCACCTAAATGAGATTTTCGCGTGCTAATATAAACAAAATCCAAATCTCTACCCCAAATGAAACTTTCGTGTGCTTATATTAACAAATTATGAATATTCTCCTAAAATGTGACTTCTGTTTGCTCATATAAACAAATTCATGATCTAACCTCAAATGACACTTTCGTCTGCATACATAAGAAAATTCATAATTTTTAACCCCAAACGGGACTTTCATGTGATTATACAAAAAAATTCAAAATTTTCGTCCAAAACAGGGGCTTTCGTGTGCTTATATACGCAAGTTTATACTTTCATGTCAAATGGTACTTTTATATGCCTACATATGTAAAGTCCTAATTTTCACTATTAACGAATTTTCGGTTGTGCTAATCTAATCGAATTCGTAATCTTAACCTCAAATGAGACTTTCGAGGAGCATACATATGCAAATTCCTTATTTCACCCCAAATAAGATTTTTGTGTGCTTACATAAGCAGATTCCTAATTGCCACGAAAAATTAGATTTTTGTGTACTTATATAAAAAAATTCAAAATCTTCACCTCAAAATGAAACTTTTCTGTGCGTATATTAACAAATTATGAATCTTTACCTACAATAAGACCTTCGTGTGCTTATATAAACAAATCTATGATCATAACTTCAAATGAGACTTTCGTGTGCTTTATAGAAGTAAATTCTCAATTGCTACCAAAATTAAATTTTCGTGTGCTCATATAAAAAATATGTAATATCTCCACCCCAAATGGGACTTTCGTGTGCTTATATTGACAAATTATGATCTTTACCTAAAATGTGACTTTCGTGTGCATATATAAAAAAATACATGATCTTAACCTCAAATGAGACTTTCGTCTGCACATATAAACAAATTCCTTATTTCACCCCAAATGTGATTTTCGTGTGCTTATATAAAGAAATTCATATTTTTCCAGCCCAAAAGGGATGTCCATGAAATAACAAAATTTCTAATTCCACCCGGATTGAGATTTTCGTTGTACTTACATAAGAAAATCCCTAATTTCCACCTAAATGAGATTTTCATGTGCATATATATATAAGCAAATTTCTAACTTCTACCTAAAAGAGATATTCATATGCTAATATAAACAAATTCAAAATCTCCACCCTAAATGAGACTTTCATGCTTATATGAAAAAATTCAAATTTTCAACTCAAATTGGACTTTCATGTACTTATATAAGAAAATTCTTAATTTTCACCCAAAATGAAAATTCTGCGTGCTTACATAATAAGCAAATTCCTTTATTTCCACATAAATGAGATTTTTCATGTGCTATAAATTAGCAAATTTCTAATTTCTACCTAAATAAGATTTTTGTGTGCTATAATATAAACAAATTCTGAATCTTCACCTAAAATGTGACTTTTGCATGCTTAAATAAAAAAAAAATCAACATTTTTAAGCCCAAATTAGAATTTCATGTACTTATATAAGAAAAATCCTATATCCATCTGAAGAGGGATTTTTCATGTGCGTAACTTAAGTTAATTCCTATTTTCCACATAATGAGATTTTCAGGTGTTTTATATAAGCAAATTCTGAAATTTCCACCGAAATGGGATTTTCGTGAGCTTATATAAGCAAATTCCTAAGTTCCACCTAAATGAGATTTTAGTGTGGCTAATATAAACAAATTCAAAATATTCCACCCCAAATGGAACTTTCGATGCTTATATTAACAAATTATGAATCGTTCACCTTAAATGTGACTTTCGTGTGCTTATATAAACAAATTCATGATCTTAACCTCAAATGAGACTTTTATTAGCTTGTATAAGCAAAAATCCTAAATTTTCACACCAAACGGGACTTCCGTGTGCTTATACAAAAAATTCAAAATTTTCACCCTAAACACGACTTTCATGTGCTTAAATCAGCAAATTTATATTTTTCACGTCAAGTGGTACTTTTATATGCCTATATATGTAAATTCCTAATTTTCACCTTAAACGAACTTTCGTGTGCTAATCTAAGCAAATTCGTAATCTTAATCTCAAATGAGACTTTCGTGTGCTTATATAAGCAAATTTCTTATTTTCACCCCTAATGGGATTTTAGTGTGCTATTATAAGTAAATTCCCAATTGCCACCAAAATTAGCTTTTCCTGTGCTTATATAAACAAATTCAAAATCTCTACCCCAAATGAAACTTTCATGTGTTTATATTAACAAATATTGAATCTTTACCTATAATAAGACTTTCGTGTGCTTATATACAAACAAATTCATGATCTTAACCTCAAATAAGACTTCCTTGTGCTTACATAAGCAAATTCCCAATTGCCACCAAAATTAGATTTTCATGTGCATATATAAAAAATATTCAAAATTTTCACCCCAAATGGGACTTCCGTGAGCTTATATTGACAAATTATGAATCTTTACCTAAAATATGACTTTCGTGTGCTTATATAAACAAATTCATGACCTTAATCTCAAATGAGACATTTGTGGGCCTATATAGGAAAATTTGTGGGCTTATATAAAGAAAATCATATTTTTCAGCCCAAATAAGACTTTCATGTACTTACATACGCAAATTTCTAATTCAACCCGGAATGGGATTTTCATGGGCTTATATAAGCAAATTACAAATTTTCACCTAAATTAGATTTTCATGTGCTTATATAAATAAATTAAAAATCTCCACCCCAAATAGAACTTTCCTATGCTTATTTTAACAAATTCATAATTTTCACCTAAAATGTGACTTTCGTGTGAATAAACAAATTCATGATCTTAATCGCAAATGGGACTTTCGTGTGCCTATATAAGCATATTCCTAATTTTTTTACTCAAAATAGAACTTTCGTGTGCATAAACAAATTCATAATTTTATCACAAAATGGGACTTTCTTGTGCGCATATATAAATAAATGTATATTTTTACTCCAAATTGGACTTTCATGCGGTTATATAAACAAATTCTATATTCTGACCCCAAATGGAAATTTTATGTGCTTGTATATGTAAATTCCTAATTTCCAACGAAATGGGATTTTCGTGTGCTTATATTAGTAAATTCCTAATTTCCAACGAAATGGGATTTTCGTGTGCTTATATTAGTAAATTCCTAATTTCCAACTAAATGAGATTTTCGTGTGCTAATATAAACAAATTCAAAATCTCCACCTCGAATGGGTTTTTTCGTGTGCTTACATTAAAAAACTATGAATCTTCACCTTAAATATGACTTTCATGTGCTTATATAAAAAAAATTCAAATTTTCAACCCAAATTAGACTTTCATGTACTTTTAAGCAAAGATCTAATTTTCATCCGAAATGGGGATTTTGTGTGCTTGCATAAGCAACTTCCAGGTTACCACATAAATGAGATTATCATGTGCTTATATTAGCAAATTCCTAATTTCTACCAAAATAAAATTTTTGTGTGCTTAAATGAGACTATTGTGTGCTTGTATAAGCAAATTCTTAATTTTTCAACCCAAATGTTACTTTAATGTGATTATATTAACAAATTCATAATTTCACCAAAAATGTGACGTTCATGTAAATTAGTAAACAAATTCAAAGTTTTCAGCCAAAATTGTAATTTCATGTCCTTACATAAGCAAATTCTTAATTTCCACCTAAATGAGATTTTTGTGTGCATATATAAGCAAATTCCTAGTTTCCACCGAAATGAGACTTTCGTGTGCTTATTATAAGCAAATTCCTATTTCCACCAAATTGCGATTTTCGTATGCTTATCTAAGCCAATTCCAAATTTCCAACCAAATGAGATTTTCGTATGCTAATATAAACACACGAAAATCGGATTTTTTGTGTGCTTATATAAGCAAATTTCCACCGAAATGGAATTTTCAGGGGCTTAGATAAACAAATTCAAATCTCCATCCCAAATGGGACTTCCAAGTGCTTATATTAACAAATTATGAATTTTCACCCAAAATGTGACTTTCGTGTGTACTTATATAAACAAATTTTGTATCGTAACCTTAAATTAAACTTCTGTGTGCTTATATAAACAAATTCCTAATTTTTCAACCCAAATGTGAGTTTAATGTGCTTATATTAACAAATTCATAATTTCACCAAAACTGTGACGTTCATGTGATTATTATATAAAACAAATTCAAAATTTTCAGCACAAATTGTAATTTTCATCTACTTACATAAGCAATCCCCTAATTTCTACCTAAATGAAATTTGTGTGTACTTATACAAGCAAATTCCTAATTTCCATCGGAATGAAATTTTCATGTACTTATATAAGCAAATTCCTTATTTCCATCAAATTGGGATTTTCATGTGCTTATATAAGCAAATTCCTAATTTCCACCAAATTGGGATTTTCGTGTGTGCTTATGTAAGCAAATTCTAAATTTTCACCTAAATGAGATTTTCGTGTGCTAATATAAACAAATTAAAAACATCCACCCCAAACGGGGCTTTCGTGTGCTTCTATTAAAAAAATTATGAATCTTCACCTAAAATGTGACTTTTGTGTGCTTATATGAACAAATTCAAAATTTTCAGCTCAAATTGGACTTTCAAGTACTTATATAAACAAATTCCTAATTTTTTACCCAAAATGGGATTTTCGTGTGCTTACGTAAACAAATTGCTAAGTTCCACCTAAATGAGATCTTAGTGTGCTTATATAAACAAATACTTAATTTCCACCGAAATGGGATTTTCGTATGCTTCTATAAGCAAATTCTTAATTTCCACCTAAATAAGATTTTCGTGTGATAATATAAACAAATTCAAAATCTCCACCCCAATTGAACCTTTCATGTGCTCATATTAACAAATTATGAATCTTCATCTAAAATGTGACTTTCGTGTGGTTATATAAACAAATTCATGATCTTAACCTCAAATGAGAATTTTGTATGCTTGTATAAGCAAATTCCCAAAATTTAAACCCCAAACGGAACTTTCGTGTGCTAATCTAAGTAAATTTGTAATCTTAACCTCAAATGACACTTTTGTGTGCTTATATAAAAAAAATTCATGAATCTTAACCTCAAATGAGACGTTCGTCTACATATATAAGCAAATTCCTTATTTTCAACCCCAAATGTGATTTTCGTTTGCTTATATAAAGAAACGAGTGTTTGATAGGGAGGTGTATTCGGATGCTAGAGAGTGGGAGAATTCACACCTTCTTGCTTCCTTTTGGGTGGCCAATAGTAAGCTATCTAAAGGTTGTGATGGCTTGGGTGATTGGCTTAGATGGTGGGATAATTTTGTTTCACCATAGGGATGGGGTCTCGAGGGCCCTTTTTTTTTTTTTTTTTTTGGATCACTTTTACACACACACACTCACATATATATATATACAATTTCCTTTGTTTCTTTTCAAAAAAAAAATATAAAGAAATTTATATTTTTCAGCCCAAATGGGACTTCTATGTATTTAAATAAAGCAAATTTCTAATTTCCACGCGGAATGGGATTTTCATGTACTTACTTACATAAGCAAATTCCTAATATGTCAATGAGATTTTCTTGTGTTTTTATAAGCAAATTCCTAATTTCCACCTCAATGAGATTTTCGTGTACTTATATAAGCAAATCCTAATTTTCACATAAATGGGGTTTTCGTGTGCATATATAAATAAATTCCTATAAATAAATTCCTAATTTCTACCTAAACGAGATTTTCGTATGCTAATATAAACAAATTGAAAATCTCCACCCCAAATGGGACTTTCGTGTGTATATATTAACAAATTATGAATCTTCACCTAAAATGTAACTTTCGTGTGTTTATATAAACAAAATCAAAATTTTCAGCCCAAATTAGACTTTCACGTACTTATATAAGCAAAATCCTAATTTTCACCCGAAGAAGGATTTTCATATGCTTACATAAGCAAATCCCTAATTTCCACATAAATGAAATTTGCATGTACTTATATTAGCAAATTTCTAGTTTCTACCTAAATGAGATTTTCGTGTGCTAATATAAACAAATTAAAATCTCCACCCCAAATGGGACTTTCAAGTGCTTATATTAAGCATTATGAATCTTAACCTAAAATTTGACTTTCGAGTTCTTATATAAACAAATTCTTGATTTTAACCTTAAATGAGACTTTCGTGTACTAATATAAGCAAATTCCTAATTTTTCAACCCAAATGTGTCTTTAATCTGTTTATATTACAAATTCATAATTTCACCAAAAATACGACTTTCTTGTGCTTATATAAAAAAAATTCAAATTTTTCAGCACAAATTGTAATTTCATCTACTTATATAACCAAATTACTAATTTCTTTTTCTTTTTTTTGGCAAGAAAAAGAAAATGTATTATATTAGCTATGAATGATATACAAAAAAATTTACAATCGGACAAATTCTCTGAGGAAGAAAAAACAAAATTATAACTCAAGACATTCCAAAATGGAGGCCCATCCTAATGAGATTTTCGAGTGCTTATATAAGCAAATTTCTAATTTCCACCGAAATCATATTTTCGTGCACTTATATAAGCAAATTCTTAATTTTTATCAAATTGAAATTTTCGTGTGCTTATATAAGCAAATTCCTAATTTTCACCCCAAATGGGACTTTCGTGTGCTTATATGAAGTTACAAGTTCAGATTTTTCAGCTCAAATTGGACTTTTATGTACTTATATAAGCAAATTCCTAATTTCAACCCAAAATGAAATTTTCGTGTGCTTACATAAGCAAATTGCTAAGTTCTACCTAAATAAGATTTTCGTATGCTTATATACACAAATACCTAATTTCCACCAAAATGGAATTTTCGTATGCTTCTATAAGCAAATTCTTAATTTTCACCTAAATGAGATTTTCCTTTGCTAATATAAACAAATTCAAAATCTCCACCCTAAAATGTGACTTTGATGTGCTTATATAAACAAATTAATGATTTTAACCTCAAATGAGAATTCGAGTGCTTGTATAAGCAAATTCCTAAGTTTTAACCCCAAACGAGACTTTCGTGTGCTTATACAAAAAATTCAAATTTTTGCCCTAAACAAGACTTTCGTGTGCATAAATAAGCAAATTTATATTTTTCACGTCAAATGGTACTTTTATATGCCTGAATATGTAAATTCCTAATTTTCACTATAAATGAACTTTCGTGTGCTAATCTAAGGAAATTCGTAAACTTAACCTCAAATGAGACTTTTGTGTGCTTATATATGCAAATTCCTTACTTTCACCCCGAATAAGACTTTCGTGTGCTTACACTAGCAAATTTCCAATTGCCACCAAATTAAAATTTTTGTATGCTTATATTAACAAATTATGAATCTTTACCTAATATGTGACTTTCATATGCTTATATAAAAAAAATTCATGATCTTAACCACAAATGAGACATTTGTTTGCACATATAAGCAAATTGCTTATTTTCACCCAAAATGTGATTTTCGTGTGCTTATATAAAGAAATTTATTTTTTTCAACCCAAATGGGACTTCCATGTACTTAGATAAAGCAAATTTCTAATTTCCCCCCAGAATGAGATTTTTGTGTACTTGCATAACCAAATTCCTAATTTCCACCTCAATGGGATTTTCATGTACTTTTATAAGCAAATTTCTAATTTCCACTTAAATGGGATTTTCATGTACTTATATAAGCAAATTCCTAATTTTCACAGAAATAGGGTTTTCGTGTACATATATAAACAAATTTCTAATTTCTACCTAAATGAAATTTTCGTGTGCTAATATAAACAAATTGAAAATCTCCACCCCAAATAGGACTTTTGTGTGTATATATTAACAAATTATGAATCTTTAACCTAAAATGTGATTTTCGTGTGCTTATATAAACAAATTCAAAAATTTTCAGCCCAAATTGGGCTTTCACGTACTTTTATAAGCAATTTCCTAATTTCCACCCGAAGAAGGATTTTCATGCGCTTACATACGCAAATCCCTAATTTCCACATAAATGAAATTTTCATGTACTTATATTAGCAAATTCCTAATTTCCATCGAAATGGGATTTTCGTGTGCTGATATAAGTAAATTCCTAATTTCCACCTAAATGAGATTTTCGTGTACTTATATAAACTAATTAAAAATCTCCAACCCAAATGGGACTTTCATGTGCTTGTATTAACAAATTATGAATCTTCACCTAAAATGTGACTTTCGTGTGCATAAATAAACAAATTCAAATTTTTAACCCCAAATTGGAATTTCATGTACTTACATAAGAAAATTCCTAATTTCCACCCAAAATGGGATTTTCGTGTTGCTTACATAAGCAAATTCCTAATTTCTACCTAAATGAGATTTTCATGTGTTTATATAAGCAAATTCCTAAGTTCCACCTAAATGAGATTTTCATGTGCAAATATAAACAAATTCAAAACCTCCACCCCAAATGGGATTTTCATGTGTTTATATTAACAAATTATGAATCTTCACCTAAAACGTGACTTTCGGGTGCTTACATAAACAAATTATAATTTTTCAAGCCAAATTGGATTTTCATGTACTTATATAAGCAAATTCCTAATTTTCACCCGAAATGAGATTTTCATGTGCTTACATAAGCAAATTGCTAATTTCCACCTAAATGAGATTTTCATTTGCTTATATTAGCAAATTTCAAATTTTCACCGTAATGAGATTTTTGTGTGCTTATATAAGCAAATTCCTAATTCCCACCTAAATGAGATTTTCGTGTGCTTATATATGCAAATTCCTAATCGCCACTTAAATGAGATTTTCGTGTGCTTGTATAAGCAAATTCCTAAAATGCGCCTCTCATGTGCTTGTATAAACAAATTCAATTTTTTTAGGCAAATTCGAATTTCATGCACTTATATAAGCAAATTCCTAATTTCCACACGAAATTCATCCACTCCACCTACCCCCAGATTATCTTACCGTTGCCCATGAAATCCATCCACTCCATTTACCCCCAATTCCTACCCTTGGTTAGATTTAATTTGGGAACCAAGTCTCTTCCATTAGATTCTAGGAAGATCCATGGCGTGGCCCTAAACCCCTAATGACCTCTTTCCCAACCTATATGGACTATCTGGGCTTACATCATAATGCCCCCATCACCTCATTTGCAGTCTTATGTACAAAACTGAAATTTGTACCTTTCTAGGAACCTTCCCAACAGCTCTCTGGCTGAAGTCCCCCTCCTTATACAAGTGCTTGAATCCTGCCATCTTCAAAATGTTGTAGACAGCACATGCTACATTGGTGATGTTTCTGGTGTCTTTTCCTCTAAATCCTTCTTCAAGTCCATCTCCTCACAATCAAGGTCTACTTCTTTCCCACAGGCCAAGTTCATTTGGTCGGCATTGGTTCCCTCAAAAGTAAAGATTCTTGGATGGTTGATAGCCCTTAAAAAATTGAATGTTGATGTTTTGCAGAAGAACTCCCTAATACTTGTCTATCTCATTCATGGTGTTGTATATGCAAGAATGAGGTTGAATCTGTTGATCACTTGTTTGGCGGTTGTGAAAAGTTTAGGGAGCTGTGGAGCCTGTGGAATAGGAGATGTCCAGCCTTGCCTTTCCCAGATCACAATTCTCTATGCTCTTTTCCCAACAATGACCAATTAAAAAGTTGTTTGAAGAAATACTGGAAATTTATCTATTTGGCCAATGTTTGGTGTACTTGGTAAGAAAGGAACAACAGAACTTTTAATGATTGTAGTAGTAATAGCTCTAGGATTTGGGACCAGGCTGTATTTTTGTTTGCTACTTGAGTTAGCTCAGGCAAGCTGTCTTTGGGTTACAGCGTTGGGGATTGGATGCTTAATTGACATTCCATTTTGGACTCTTTGTAATGACCAAATGGGGCATCTCGTCCCTTTGGTTTTTGACTTGTATATATATATATATACTATGTTTCTTGTCAAAAAAAAAAATTCCACCCGAAATGGCCTTTTCGTATGCTTACATAAACAAATTGCTAATTTTCACCCAAATAAGATTTTTATGTGCTTATATAAGCAAATTCATAATTTTCACCAAAATGGGATTTTCTTGTGCTTATATAAAAAAATTCAAAATCTCCACCCCAAATAGGACTTTCATGTGCTTATATTAACACATTATGAATTTTCACTTAAAATGTAACTTTCATATGCTCATATAAACAAATTTATGATCTTAACCTCAAATGAGACTTTAGTGTGCTTGTATAAGCATATGCCTAATCTTTCACCCAAAATGGGACTTTCGTGTGCTTGTACAAAAAATTCAAAATTTTTGCCCTAAACAGGACTTTCAGCACTAGAATTAGATTTTCGTGTAGTTATATAAACAAATTTAAAATCTCCACCCCAAATGGGACTTTCATGTGTTTATATTAACAAATTATGAATCTTTACCTAAAATGTGACTTTCGTGTGTTTATATAAACAAATTCATGATCTTAACCTCAAATGAGACTTTCATGTGCTTATATAAGCAAATTCAAAATTGCCACAAAAATTACTTTTTCGTGTGCTTATATAAAAAAAATTCAAAATCTCCACCCACAATGGGACTTTCGTGTGCTTATATTAACAAATTATGAATCTTTACCTAAAATGTGACTTTCGTGTGCTTATATTAACAAATTCATGATCTTAACCTCAAACGAGACTTTTGTGTGCCTATATAAGCAAATTCTTAATTTTTTACACGAAATAGGACCTTCGTGTGCTTATATAAACAGATTCATAGTTTTATCACAAAATGGGGCTTTCATGTGCATATACAAATAAATTTATATTTTTCACCTCAAATTGGACTTTCATGTGGTTATATAAACAAATTCCAAATTTTCACCCCAAATAGAAATTTCTTGTGCTTGTATATGCAAATTCCTAATTTCCAACAAGATAGGATTTCCGTGCGCTTATATAAGCAAATTCCTATTAGTCTTACAACAAGTCTATACAAGATAATTGCAAAGATTTTGGCTGCAAGACTTAGAATGGTGATACACTCTACGGTTGCAAAAAAACCAGATGGCTTTTGTTAAGGAAAGGCAAACCGTAGATGCAATCTTGATCGCAAATGAAGTTGTTGATGATTATAGAATGTCCAAAAAACAAGGTCGTTTGCTGAAGGTGAGTTCGCAAAGGCTTATGATTCAGTGAGATGGCAGTTTCTTGATTTTGTTATGAAGATGAAGGGTTTTGGTCTTCGTTAGCGTAAATGGATTGGGGGATGCCTATCAACGTGTCCTCCATCTTTATCAATGGAAGACCAAGGGGAAAGATCTGAGGATCCAAAGGGCTGAGACAAGGTGACCCTTTGTCCCCCTTTCTATATACTCTTGTGGCTGATGTACTGGATGGTACCACAAATAAAGCAAAGGAGAAAGGCTTATTGAATGGGTTCAGAGTGGGGACAGAAAATCTGAATCTCTCTCACATTCAATATGCAGATGATTGCCTCTTCTTCATTAAGAATGATGGTGTGAGTCTGAGAAACACTATGATGATCATCAAAAGCTTTTGCCTCATCTCTGGCCTCAAGGTAAACTTCTCAAAAAGCCAATTGGCTGGTATCAATTTATCTGATGTGGAGGTCTCTGATTTGGCAAATGGGCTAGGCTGCTCAGTCGGCAATTGGCCTTTAAAGTACCTTGGCATGCCCCTAGGTGGAAATCCTTTAAAGCTATCTTTTTGGGAGCCTGTTATTCATATTGTTGCTAGAAGAGTGGAGGGATGGAGGACATTCCTATCCAAGGGTGGGAGATTGGTGCTCCTCAAATATGTTTTGGAAGAAGTTCCCACCTACTACATGTCAGTTTTCAAAATGCCTAAAGCTGTTGCAGCTGTGATTGAGAAGTTGACGATGAATTTCCTATGGAAAAATGAAGATAAGGAGAATGGATCACATTTGGTCAAATGGATCAGTGTAAAACAAGATTTGGAATATGGTGGCCTTGGAATTGGGGATCTGCTGAATAGGAACAAGGCTCTTGTTGGAAAATGGCTATGGAGGTTTCTGGGAGATAAGAATGCTTTGTGGGCTAAAGTGATTAGAAGCAGGCACGGATTGCATGTGAATGCAGGAGACGCCAACATCCTTCCCAAAGTAACCTATAAATGCCCCTGGATATTTATACACTCCATTTATCCACTGTTTTCACTTCTTATAAGACTGAAACTTGGTAATGGTGCCTCCATCAGGTTTTGGGAAGACCCCTGGTGTGGACCTGAAGCATTCATGAATGCTTTCCCTAATTTGTATGGCCTTTCAGGGCTGCATAATGCCCCCATACGGTCCTTTATTGCCTCATCATCTACCAGTGGTTCACTAAACTGGAATCTACATTTATCTAGAAACCTCCCAAACAACTCTCTATCTAAAATCCCACTTCTTACTCACTGTCTTAAAGCCTCCCACTTAATCAATTCTGAGGATAGCATTCGATGGTTGGGGGAACCATCTGGGGTGTTCTCATCCAAATCTTTCCTCAAATCCATCTCCTCTCTTGCTCAGGCAACATCCTTCCTGCTGGCCTACTTTATTTGGAGGGCAAAGGTGCCCTCAAAAGTTAAATTTCAGGGCTGGTTAATTGCTTGGAAGAAGCTGAATGTGGCTGATGTATTGCAGAGGAAATCCCTTACCACCTTTCTCTCTCCATCTTGGTGTTGTATATGTAGGAACGAAGCTGAAACTGTGGACCGTCTGTTTGGGAGTTGTGAAGGGTACAGGAAGCTGTGGAGCTTTTGGATCAATAAATGTCAATCATTGCCTATGCCAGATCCTAACTCAGTGTTGTCTTTCCCCAACAATGGTCAACTAAAATTTGGCGCATTCGTTTTTGCTAATATTTGGTGTTCCTGGGTAGAGAGGAACAATAGAATCTTCAAGGATTGTAGTAGATTAAGCCATAGGCCATGGAGGCAGGCCCTACTTTGTTTGCTAAATGAGTCAACTCATGTAATCTTTCACTGGGTTATAGTTTTGGGGACTGGATGTATAACTGGAACTCTATTTTGGGAACTCTGTAATCATGTCTCTCCAATTGGAACATCTCGTCCCTTTGGATTATTTTACATATATAATATATATATCCAGTTTCTTGTCAAAAAAATAAAATATAAGCAAATTCTTAATTTCCACCTAAATGAGATTTTTGTGTGTTAATATAAACAAATTCAAAATATTCACTCCAAATGGGACTTTCGTGTGCTTATATTAACAAATTATGAATCTTCACCTAAAATGTGACTTTCGTGTGCTTAATTTATATTATATGATCAATGGGCCTCGATTCTTCTATCTTTACCTACTAAAGAGACACCTTTGAACTTTGGTGTTCGAGATCATTTTTATTTTTTATTTTTTAAAATCAGCTGGGATATATAGATGAAGAGATATTGATTGTTAGTAGCTAGAGAAAGGACAGCTTGCCCCCTCTATATAAACCCAGCAACCCCTCCTTTCACTTACACAAGGTCATTCTTTATCATTCTTACAAAGTGGGTTTTCTCATTAAAAAGCCCCTAAAGATGACTTGGCCTTGTGATTTACAAATCATCTAATTAATTTTTTGGCTTTACTTCTATTTATATGCAAGGAGAGCTTTATCAGCTCAAGTATTTATAAGGTAAATTGGTTAGGTTTGGACATCATGTTCAAACTTGACCGACCCGACCCAACCACCGGGTTGGTCAGGTATGATAATTTATATTTTCGGCCAGGTTAAACTCAGGAGAAGATTTCCTTCACCCAACGAGGTTGAGTCGAGGCTAATTTTTGGGCCAAACTCGACCCAACCCGACCTGCTTAGAGCCCTACCTAAAACTGTTTCTTGGCTACAGAGGATAATATTCTTGTGAAGGCAAAAGTACCTGTTTTCTCTAACCAAAGAGCCACTACTAACGCCATGAAGCCTCTGTAAAGTCGAGCTGCGGGTCCAAAAACAGCTTACAGGAATTACTCCAGAATTTCTCTCCAAGTTTGGTGTCATATGAAAGTGGAGAGGAATCAATTGTTCTTCCCTTTCCTCCAAAGAAGTAAACTCCCGATATTTCCTGAAAAAATTAATGTCGATAATTAGTCATTCCATTATCGCTAGTGATTCCTACTAATTCTCAGTTATCATATGTTTCATGTTGCTTCATGTATCTTGTAGCAGTTTGGTATTATATGAGGTTATTAAGGTTTAGTAACTTGGCTAAGCTTGTGTTACCCGGACTCTTTACTTTAGCCCGATGTACCCGTGTTCGGCACTTCATGATAAGACATGGGTATGGAATATGTGCCCAGCACTTTAGATTTTGGAATATTATTATATGTATTCTCAATGGAAAGAAGAGAAGGCTTGAAAGAAAATAATGACTAATAGGTAACAATTCACTTAAGTAAGGGAATAAAAAGAACAATAAATTAGTGAAAAAAAATGAAAAAAAAGAACAACATATAATACAAGTTTCATAATAAACATAACATTGTCCAAGTACCCAAATCAAAATTTCGAGAAACTTTTAAGCCAAGTTTCCCTATCCTAGAGTTTAAAAATGAATAAGTCGGACCTTTAGATATATATCCGTATCCAACACCCATACCCGAGTCCAAGTAAAGTAGGGCTAAGCTAATAAAAGCCATATCTAGGTTGAGTTCGGAACCCTGAAATCTAGAACTAAACATAACACCAATACAAAGCCATATCCAGGCTGAGTTTGGAACTCTGAAGTCTAGAACTAAACGTAACACCAATACAGTTACAAAATCATGGCAGTTGTTAATCGATCAAATTCAAGCATACTTCAAACCCCTCTCCGTGAAATAAATCTCAACTAAATGGATCTCAAAGAATGTGACAGTTTTTACACTAAACCAAATGCATAACAATACATCTGTCTTGGAATAGCCTTCATGAGACCTTAAGCCTTGGTTGATCATACCGATAGTTCAATGTTATTGTAAACCACTTAGGTAAGTACTAGTGCTTCCAGGAAAGAAAAAAAAAAAAAAAAACAATTCGAGTTGAAGCAGATTACATTACCTACCTTCTAACTTATATCTAAATTCTCATCAATTCTCTTTCTAAAACACTTGTGAATCAGTCCATCAGTCAATGTATGTGCATGCAAAAAAATTATTACATCCAAGTCATGGGACAATTTCATGAGTCATGACAACAAGCTCTGCTGCCTGAACTACCTCATACTAAATATTGAAATCTCAAAAACTAGACAGCAAACACCATTCGGATCAGCCTGATTCAGCGAGCAAAGGAAGAGAACTTACAGGAGGAGCAAGAGCAGCATCAATAATAGAATTGACGCCATTTTCAGGAGATTGTAAGAGGCCCAAAAATTTCAGTATTGTAATAGCCAGAAGGGAAAGAAGTGAAGGAACTTCTTGCATGATGTTGGTTTCTACTACCCCGGGATCAGCTGCACTGTCACATATTAAAAAATAAAAAAATAAAAAAGAGACGACTTCGGTAGATTCTATAAAATGCAAATATCTATGATGAAACAGCAACTAAATGCTTCCAAGATGTTGAAACAGGAAATTACTCATGTATGGCTGACAAAAGACAAACCATAATTCAAGTGGTGCACATAATAGGTCAAAAATGATGTAGCCAATGGGTCCTACCATCTGGTCATTACCACATTTAGATGTTGAGAACCAAGCATTCACAACCATGACACAAGTGAAGTAATCCAGATATTTCAGTAATTCGGGAAGGTAATTTCTAACTAATTCTCTTTAGCTGCCCAAAACCGCCCTCATGTCATGCAAGTTATCAACACAACAGAAGTTGCAGTCACATACATGACAGAAACCTGATGAGCTTTAGCACGCAAGAAAAGTTGTTGATGAAGCTGATAAGAGAACACGAGAAGGAGCACTGACAACAGTGAATAAGACACATCAGTTAGAACAAGGATGATTAACATTTTTCATTTAGACATCTATTATTGCATGCAGCAGGCAGCTTACATTTGGTGGATTCATAAATTTGAGCACATGGATATTGTTTCCACCTCAGCAGATACTTCCCAACCAGCATTTCCTCATCAGCCTGTAAATTAGACACTGAAAAGGAAAAGTATAAGTTAAGTTACTCACCAATTCCTTCATCATTAAGGATACTATCAAGTTCCCAAAAACCAGCTCTCTTAAGGGATTAAATAACATATAATCATATTATGCACATGCATTTTAGCGTTCATATTTTTGTTAATAAGGACAATGGCACATGCTCATGGCCCAAATAGCAAACTCCAATTCTTTTTATGAAAATGATCTTGTTACAACTTACAGCAAAAACAATTTTCATAACACTAGGGGGAAAGAAACAAGAGAATATTTCTTAATTCAAGGACATATCTAATTTGTGGGAAGAGGCCTTGTTGACAGCTGCATCGTGGGTTGCTTCTTAGAAGTTCACAGGAGGTAGCTCTACTATGGATTGGTTTAGGGATTGAAAGCTTGTTTGTCATAGATTTTTGCAGTTTGTGGTCTAGGGATTGGAAAGCTTGTTTGTCTTAGATTTTGGTGTTTGATGTAGCTTCTTGGACCACTAGTTCACATGTTTGTTTGTAAATACCTTATTTAATCTAATATATATACTTTAACCAAGAAGCATACCACACCGATGCGTAAAGGATGTAACATTGACAATTCGAGAAGGAACCATGCTGCTTTTGAGTAGTGGAAGGAGAAGATTTGTCAGAACAAATGGACCAATATAATTTGTCCCCATCATCCTGCGATACAAAAACTCATTGGTACATAATCCAAGGTATTGCAAAATTGGTTATCATTTGTTGTTAACAAACTTATCAGATGCATGTTATGTCAAATGCAACAAAGAAATATATGGGCACTCTAAGAAAATAGAACAAATAAAAAGATAAAGTAAAGGTCATAGCAGTCAGCACAAATATGAAACTTCCATACAGTGCATTCACAAACTCAGTATGCACCTGTTGTATGGTTCATTCCATATATTAAAAATATACTTAATACATTTATGTTCACATCAAAACCAAATAATTAGAATTCTACTAGATTCAGCTGAAATAGTCTCAGATCATATTAGAAAAAAAAAAAATAATAACAAACGGTGTCCCCAATTTGTGAATTTAGACTAACTAGAAAGAATAGGCTGATGCACAAGCTAGGAAGAAGATTTTAGAAAATGCAGGGAAGAAGATAGGCAAAAAAATGGTGTCTCCAAGACATTAGTTCTCTCAAACCTACATAATATAGAATATGAATTTCTAAATATTTCAAGAATTTCTGAGACAACACGATTTTACAAAAAGGGCAAGAAGGATACTGTAAAAAAGAGAATCATAGAAGTACATAATCCATTTAAAAATATAATTACGGGAAAAAGGATACCATGAGAAACATAATCATAGAAGTGCATAATCCATTAAAAAAAATATGTGAAAAAAGGTCCTACAAATTGAGATAATTACCGCTCGTAACCTTCAGTTGTAAACCTTAGTGATGTCGCCAATATCCCTGCATTATTTATTAACAGTTGTACAGAGGGATGCATATCTGAATCCAAAAGCCATTGTTGAAGAGAGTTTTTGAAATTCGTCATTGACTGAAAGGATGACAAGTCAACTTGAAATGCTTTGAGATGGGCATTTGGTTGCTGCTGCTTGATCTCTTCAACTGTCTGCTACACAAGCAAATAGGAAAACTTAAAACAATAAACCCAGGGGGAGAGAGATCAGTTATATATTGATAACAAGCTTGAAATATAGCATGTACCTCCAAAAGCAAATGAGAAGACCTTCCAGCTGCAAAGAAGAGAGAAACATTTAAGTACAAGCATCATCAATTTTGAAAGTGCTTAAAGTTCTTTCATACCCAATTTTTCTTTTTTTCTTTTTTGTCTCGAGTTTTCATACCCAATTTAATTAGATGAAGTACACAAGTTCACAAATGATCAAGATTTTGGAAACTGATCCAGAGGTTCTATCAGTTGGCTATTTACTATTCAGTATTTTGTCTGCTTGAGAATCTCATGAAGCTCAATAGAGAAGCCTTTTGAGTGATTGTGTTGACATCTACTACTGATTGGGATGAAACTCTCAGAAAAGCTTTTGATTTTTGCTAAATACCAATATCTTGAGTTTTCCCTACCTTTTTGGAATAAACCTCACTAGGGTAGCAGACATACTTGGACGTTTTGCTCATTCATTTTTCTGTATTTATGAACCCTTTGCCCCTTCTTTGTGTACCTATGCACATCATATGGAAGATGCAAGTGGAATGACTTGCTACATCTAAATCCCTTTCTTTAACAATTAATTAATCTGATAGTGATCTGACTAACTACATTCTTTCCCACCAAAAGGGAAAAGAAGGAAAAAAGAAGAAGATGATGATGAAACAAAGAAAGCAAAAATAAAGCATGTCCTTGTTAATTATCAGAAAAGGACGAGAGTTACTTTAAAGAAATGGTAATAGTAAAGTAAACAAAATCTGCAGTTCTGCACATATATCTAATAAAAGAAAATAAATCATACAAGAAAAAGAATAATGTGCACTAATGTAATTTATACTCTTCATATTGACATAAAAGTAACCAAGATTCTCTTTTGTGTGTCTCCACAACTATTTTACGATACCTGTGGAGCTATGCTACACTTCTTGGTGATTCACATTTGATTAAAAGTGCTTTTTGTTCTCTCCTAAGGTTTATGTTCTTCTCCTTTGGATATGTAAGGCATTTCTCAAGCCTTGTTTGGATCTATGTTACCTAGACTCGAGTATGGGTATCGGATACGGGTACATATCTAGAGGTCCGACTTGTTCATTTTCAAATTTTAAGATATGGGGACTCGGCTAAAAAGTGTCTAGAAATTTGGATTTGGATATTTGGACAATGTTATGTTTACTATGAAGCTTGTATTATATGTTGTTCTTTCCTTCTTTTTTCTTTTCACTCATTTATTGTTTTTTTTGTTCCCTTACTTAAGTGAATCACCACCTATTAGTCATTATCTTCTTTCTTACTTTCTCTTCTTTCCATTAAAGAAGATAATGACCTCGTTTCTAGCAAACAGTGAGAGGGCAAAGAAAGTTTAGGGCGATCGATCTACGATGGGACACAAAAATCCAAATTGGCAGGCAAATCTGAACGCTTAGTAACTCTTTCAAAACTAAGTTTTAAATTTTCAACTACGGTTAACTAGGGACCTAAGAAAGGGTGGGAGTGGCAATAAAAGAGAGCACAAAAGTGTAGGTCACTACCATTGTCTTCGATTTGGATACTACAGCATCGATGGCAAAAACAACATCCATAGTTGTTAGGGAAAGGAGAGATGGTACTTTCAAAAGGGTACACTGGGCATAGAACTTAGTCAGTATCCTGGAGAATTTTACCAATAGATGTGGGTATTATATGCAGATAACTAAAGTGGAAAAGGGCTCCCAACAACCATTTTTCATCCCGGACGAGAGGGAAGGACGTGGGTGGCTCGATATACTAAGGGGCATAAATCAGATTTTGTACAATAATAGCCAAGGTCCGGTTTCGATAAATCAAGGCCTCAAGGTTTACAAACCTACCAACAAACTTAAGAACGAAAAACAAACCAACTTCCCATCGTATAAAGCAAATGGAAAACAAAATCAAGGAGAGGAATGATGGAGAACAACGCGCGGCCAGTTAAAACAAGATGAACCTTCATATGGTAGTTTTCCAAAATTGAGTTGCAATCAATGGTGGAGTATTCAGAAAGAAATCTTGGCAAGTCTGAATCGTGTAGTGAAGGTGAGGCCCTTACGTGCTGATCGAGCTTTGTTGCGTTGTCTGTCCATGGCAAAAAAAGATGTGTTGTTGAAGGGGAAAACGATCAGTCGTAGTTTGGAATTTCAAGTCCAAAACTAGTCAAGCGGGCTACAATGGGAGAACCGACGAATTAGTTGCGAAAACAGTTGGATCGACGTTGATGGGCTTTTGGTGGAGGTTTGGAACAAGGAAACGCTGGAAAGAATTAGGCAAATGTGTGGAGGCATCATTAACTTCGATTCAATGACAGTGACTTCCTAGCTAAAAGATGCTACAATATGGGGAATATGAAAGTAAAGGGGATGGCCATGTGGTTTTTCTATCGAAGAGGATGGTGATTCCCAAATCCAAATACGACTTATTAGAGGTTAACAATGAGGAACCGGCAAAGTTTGTATCTCAAAGTCTCACCAAGGACGATAACCAGAGAGTTTACTATGATGACTGGCTACTATCCAAAGGCAATGAACCAGCAGATAATAGGGAGGTGCACAAGGGATGTCAAGCCTCATTAACTGAGGCAATAGAGGCGTCAAGCAATTATGAACAAACAAAGAAGGGGAAGGGGTGTGTGACAAGTGGTAAGGTGGACAATACGGGTAAAAGACTAGAAGGTATTTATGAAGGAGAGATGGGGTGTCCTCAGTTGGGTCGAATAAAGAAGGAGTGTCTTCAAATGGGACAGATATGCCAGGGATCATCGTGTTAACCCGAAACTAGACCCAAATTGGGGCTAAAAGCGATGGGCCGAGGGGGGGGAAGAATTGGCAAGATTGAAACCTAAGGCCACAATTCTTTTAAGGGACAATTAGAATTGGGTTAAAGATAATGAGCTGGGTAGGGCAAAAGATGAGCCTATTTTGCTCTCTAAGCCCATGGGAATGAAGAAAACCAGAAGAAGAACTTAGGTAGAATCATCTCCAATCAATGTTTAGCACAGGCAATTTGTTGGCATCGGCGAAGATGGGAGAGCTACGGAAAAACTTGGAGAAACAACCATCTCCATCATAGCAGGCTCCCACGAGATGCCTCAAAGTATACAAGCATAAAGGGGGGAGGAGGGACAAGCTTCACAGTGTACTAAATAGAGCGATCATGTTCTCAAGGGCGAACCACATATCCTACATTCTGGAGATGGAGAGAACAATGATAGTTTCTCGGGAATTAAACTAGAAAAGGAATCAATGTACCTTGATTCATCACTACTGAAGGAGAATTTGTCTAACCTCCCTTGAATTTTTTAATCAACATATTTCGAGCGTCAATGAAAAGGTATGAACCACTTGCTTGCCCCCTTTTGCAAGCCCAATGCAATCCATTCCATCTCTCCCTCTATTTTCCCTTCTATTTCTTCTTCTCTGTCTCCCACTAACCATACAACCCAAAACCAACCTATCCAACCTCCGATTCACACCTAAACCCAAGCATTGAACGGCATCCCTAGAGACAATGAACAGTCTAGCACTATTCCAATCGTCGTGAAGGAAATTATTCAAGGGGAACTTCAGGACCATATAGAATGCTAGGCTTCTCGAGTAAATGAGGACCTTTTATAATCAGCAGGAGTAATCAATTTTTTATAGAAACTGAATTAAGGCTAACTAGGTTGGAGGAAAATAAAGCAGGACACTCAGTGGGGACCAAAGGCAGGGACCGGTGCCTAGATGGTCATGGTTGAGGCACAGGATGCATAGAGGTCTTGTTGAGAGGGATTGGTTTCTCAGTAAATCATGAAGATGAGATGAGGATCATCAAAAGAGCTGCAACGAAGCACAATCCAAACATTATCATTCTACAAGAGGCGAAGAGGGTTGAAATGAGCAGAGCTAGTAAGAGATTTATGGGCAATCGACAATCCATATTTAAGGGTTGAATATTTCTGCTAACGATAGGGTCAATAGGAGGACTTTTATTGGCTTGGGATGTCAAAACAATATTACCTTTTAAAAGTATTATGGGGGAGTTTTTTGTGTCGATTCATATTGAATGGGTTGGGGACAACAATTGGTGGTTGAATGGGGTATATGGGCCAAAGAGAGGATTATCCACATGCAATTTTAGCATGAGCTTGTTGGTTGTCCGTATTATGATGCATCAGGATAGATTTCAATGTCATCAAGAACCTAAATGAGAAACTTAATAGTCGAAGAATTATGTGTAGCATGAGGGAGTTCAACTCTTTGATCCATGAACTTGAACTTAAACATACAACACTTTTGAATGCAAATTTCACATGGTCAAAATTTAGATTACAACCAGTGTGTTGCAGACTTGATAAATTTTTGTGGAGGTGTGGTTGGGAGAACATTTTTCCATTTTACAAACAAGAGATGACGGGAGGTGAGTCTTGGATCATTGGCTCATCATTTTGGACACCACCCAAGCTAAATGGGGCCCTTCACCTCTTTGCTTCAAACCTCAATGGATATGTCAACTAGATTTTAAAGGGATTGAAGAGGTTGAGAAAACAAAAAGAAAGGAACCTGAGGTCTAGATTCATGCGTTCGATATGGAGGAACAAGGCCCCTGTAGGAGTGAGGCGTTAATTCAAGGGAGATGGTTGGCAAAGGCAAAACATTAGAATCTATGCACCAAGGAGGATAGGGGGAACATATTGAAAGTGAGATTGAAATGGTCGAAGGAAGGAGACACGAATTTAAAATTCTTTCTCAGAATTTTAAACGATAGAAGAGTGGCCAATACCATTTCCAATCTTGAGCGCAGTGATGGGAGCCTAACCGAAAATGAGGATGACATTGTGGTGGAGGCAATTAAATACTTTCAATGGTTCTACACAAACAATATGTCAGAATTGTAGGGATTGGAAGGTTTAGATTGGAGTTCATGTGAGGTAATGGACCAAGCTATGTTGGAACAACCATGTCAAGAGGAGGAGGTCAAATGCACAATCTTTGAGTTTGAAGGGGGTAAAGCACCAAGCCCTGATGGTTTTTCTTTAGCTTTCTTTCAAGAATGTCGGGATATTGTTAAGGAGGACTTTATTAAAGTGATGGCCAAGTTCCACAATGACGGTATAATCAATAAGTGTACCAATGAGACATATATGCCTTATTCCATAGACAACCAACTACAAGAAGATGGAAAATTTTAGACCCATTAGCCTCGCCACTAGCCTCTATAAAATCTAGGCTAAGGTGTCAGCAAATAGACTTCATTCTGCCTACTAATCAAATGGCTTTCATACAACAGCGTTAGATTATTGATGCAATTTTGTTAGCCAATAAAGTGGTACAAAATTATAGAAGTTCAAGCAGGGTGGACATTGTCTTCAAGCTTGATTTTGCTAAGGCATATGGCGAATTGGGATTTTCTTGATTTCATACTAAGAAGGAAAGGCTTTGACTCAGGATGGAGAAGATGGATCAGTGGTGTCTTAGAAATGTTATCTATTACATTTTCATCAACGATAGACCAAGGGAAAAATTCTCAGGAGACAGAGGTTTAAAACAAGAGGATCCATTATCCCTTTCTTATTCACTTCAGGTTAGATGTCTTGGGAAAAATGATGGACAAGTTATGGGAGGCCAAGGTGATTAATGGTTTCTCAGTGGGTAGAGAAAAGGTGGAACTCTCTAACTTACAGTTTGGACGATACAATTTTCTTTACAAAAAACGATCAGAATTTCCATAGTATTATACGTTTGGTAAAATGCTTTTCTTGGATTTCTAGGATGGAAATCAATAAGGCTAAGAGTCAAATGTCAGGATCGAGGTTGAGGAGCGCATAATTAGGCAAACAGCTACGTAGGCTCGGTGCATAGTTGCGTCATGTGTTATAAAGTACCTAGGGTGCCCTTAGGCAATAACCTGATAAATGTGGAGTTTGGGAACCCATCCATGTTGTCAAAAATAACGAGAAGATTAGAGGGATGGAAAAAAAAAGTTTATAGACTAAGGGGGGGAAGGCTTACATTGATTAAAGCAGTATTAGATACTCTCCTAACATATTTTATGTTGGTATTTAGGTGCCAAAAAAGGTGGCAAAGATCATGAAAAATTGATTTAGAGACTTTTGTGGAAGGGGGAGGAGCAAGATAAGGGGCGTCACTTGGTGTCATGGAACATCATCACGAAGAGGTTGGATCAAAGTTGTTTAGCAGTTGGCAACATCATTCAAAGAAATAAAGTTTTGGTGTCTAAATGGTTGTGGAGGTTCCCCCCAAGAACAAAGGATCCTTATGAGCATGAGTAATTAAGAGTAAGCACGGGATGCACTGCAACTCTAGGGATGCAAGCTTAGCCACTAGGTTGACCTTTAGAAGCCAATGGAAATTTATCAAACGTACCTTACTTTCATAATGCAGTTAAACTCAAATTAGGGCAAGGCGATTGAATTCTTTTCTAGGAAGATGTATGGTGTGGAACCTCTAGCTTTGCGACCCTTTTACCCAAACCTTTACCAATCATCAACCCTTCACCACAAACCCACCAGATCCCTTGTCCTATCCTCAAGACACAATAATGGGGAGGTCTATCTTGGGACCATCATTTGGGTAGAAACCTAACAGCCAAGGGGAACAGGAAGCCGAGATCATGTTTGAGTCCTTAATCCAAATCCACTTGTTCGAAGAGGATGATAAGTATAGATGGCCTTGGGACCCCTCTGGTAGCTTTACAACCAAATTGTTTTTTGACCTACTTATCAATGATTCAAATCACCATGAAATCCCCTCGGTCAAACAGATATGGAAAACTTTTTGCCCTCTAAGGTCAAGTTCTTAGGGTGGGTCATTACCACAGCAAGTTGAATACATGTAATGTTTTACAAAAAAAGGCTCCCAAATAAGTCTATATCTTCCCAATGGTGTTATTTATGCAAGTGAGGCAGTGAGAGAATCGCACACCTCCCTTCGGAATGTTCATTTTCTCAGGAGATTTGGGATGGCATCATCATTTCCCGGTATTCATGTCATAGGAGAAGGCTACATTGGAGGGAAATCTGTTTAGACCTATTTCCCAAGTAGATAATGCATGGAAGAAGCATTTGACCATAGTATGTTTGGTGGTAGTATGGTGCATTTGGAAGGTAAAAAATAGACTTTTCAACGATATTGAATCCCCTTGTAATGCGGTGTGGGAGCAATCCCATTTACCTGCCTCTTTTTGGGTAGCAAATTGTAAATTCTTTTTTGGATATTCTTTTTCGGAGAGGGTTAGAGGTTGAGGAAATATGTTGTCTTCGTAAGAGGATGGGGTGAACATCTTTTGCTCCTCACTCACAATTATGAATTGCGCTCCTTTATCTTCTTATAATTAATATTATATAATTTCTTGTTAAAAGAGAGAGAGAGAGAGAAAGAGAGAGAGAGAGAGAGAGAGAGAGAGGGGAGATAAGAAGAAGAAACCTAAGGTCTAAAGATTTTTTGCTAATAGTTCTCATATCTAAGAAACCATACTTACAAGAATAAAAATAAATAAATTAACAAATCAATTACAAATTGATGTTAAGAAATTGAGCAAAAAGGTACAAACCATCTTTCAAACTGATAAATTCCCTCCCCACCCCCAATTTTTTTGGCCAAGGGCCAACAATACAAATCCTACCCACAAACATGGTATAGGAAGAGCAAATTCAATGATTACCTAGAACAACATAGAAGCCTTCCCTGGAAAGAGCACATGCTGCAGCTCTACCCAACCCAGATGTAGCCTACCACAGTATACATTCCATTTCAGACAATAAATATATCAATATTAAAACTAATAATATAATTGATGTAGGATATACATGAGTTGTCGTAGAGTCTACTTAGGATTTTATTATTTTATAATTTTATTTTTATTTTTATTTGGGTTGTTAAATAGTTTAGAATTATATTTTGATTAAGATTTTAGTTGGAATTTGAGTTTGTTTAAGAGTCTTAAGTAGTGTCAGTTTAGATGTCATATTAGTCTATAAATATTTTAGGATGTAATTGATAGTCACTGAATTATTGAATAATGAAATATTGATTTGCTTTCTTGATCTCTCTCTTGCTCTTTCTTCTTATGGTTTCTACACCAACAATGGTAGATGGAAGCATAACAGAAAAAGAAACATGATAATCCTTGGGAAAATTGAAAGTGATAAAATTCTTACTCCGGTGACAATGCATAAGGGTCGCTTGTTCATCTTGGTGTATGATTGGAAGCAACGAGGATGAGAGTGAGATTTCTGGAAGAAGCACAGCCTCAAATAGGAATACACTAGAGAAAGTATCCATAGCACCGCCATTCTCCAAAATTGAGCAGAGAAAACGAAGAGAGCTGCCTTTGCCATTTCCTGTGTCACCCTCATTGTATCTCTACTCCAAATACAACAAAAGAAAAAGAAAATCAATGCTTATACAAACTAATCCACTCCTCTTCCTCAAAATCCCTTAGAAAACAAACACGCGGCATTACTTATTTCTAGTAATTTGAAGTAGATTTTCCATATATATTTATTTTCTATCACGTAAAATAAGACTCAAAACATAATCCACTTGTTTTCCCCACAATTCCTTTGAAATTGAACTGGCAGCATTACTTATTACCAGTAATTCAGAGTGAATTCTTCATAGATACTCGTTTTATGTCACATATTTTAAAACCAAACCAATGAATGAATACTACAACTTTACTCTCACAAATAGAAACACAAATCTGGGCTTCAAACTTCGAAACCTAAACGCAAAATCCAAAATTATAACAAAACCTAAATGTCGATTCCTCCTTTTGCCTCGCATTAATAAAAAAAATCACTGTAAACAAATGAAGTAGGAAAAAAGGGGCAGAACCAAAATCAAGTGACCATCGACATTGTAGTTCCCCACATAAGGCAAGGAGAATAAGAAAACACTAAGAAACTAAGGATCGATCTTCGTAAAGCTTCCATTTTACGATTCTTCATGCTTTGAACAAAAACAAAGAGAAAACTACTCTCAAAAAAAAAAAATTTCTTTGAAACCCCTTTTGAAGCCTGCCAAAGCTCGAGAGAACTGAATTGGAGAAAATAAAATTGCTTTTTAGCCAGAAAATTAGAGATAATGAGAGGAGGGGTGGAAGAAAGTAAAGCTAATCATGCTTTGACTTACCAGTTACGGAGAAAATTGTTCATATTCATGTTCGTAGAACCATTTCAGAAATATAAGAAGGTAGCAGAAATCAAATCGAGACAAGAATCGATTACCAGTTACGGAGACGTTCTTCGTTCGCAATAGTAAAAGCGAAATTGCAGTCGCAAGTCGATAAACAAGACCTAACCGAATGTCTTACTTTAATTTCATTTTATTTTATTAGTTTTTTATATGAACAACAATATTATTAGCTTTAAATAAAAAATAAAAAAAAGACGCAGTCTTGTCACGTGTGATTCATGCGATGCGTGCTCTTCTCCCTTCTCAATTCTTCTTTTTTATTTTTATTTTTTTATTAAACTCAGTATGCAGGCCATGCGCCTGTTCATGTGTGATTCGTGCCATGCCTGTTCTTCTTACTTTCAATTCTTCTATTTTATATTTTTTTTAACTGAGATATTCAAGCTAGCTCACGAGCTCTATATAATTCCAAAAATAAGTCTGGGTGTGTACATAACCCTACACATAGTATATTATACGATACAAGGTTGTTTCTATCTTAGGGGACGAGAGACTTAAACTAATATCTTTATGAATTATAAATACGAGCTCTAACCATTTTGTCACATTATTCATTTGTCAATTCTTTACGTTGCATTTAGTTTATGATTGGATATAGTTTTTTTGTATACAAATTTTTGAAAATATTAAAAAAAACATTTGATTAGTTGAAATTTGAAAATAATTTTATGAAATTTACAAATAAAAATTATTGTTTTGAGGAAATAATAAAATATTATTTTTTGAGTTGTACTATAGTTTTTAGATCATAAACCAAATACAACTTTAACTTTTTCTTCCTTTCACCAATGCAGTGGCGGATCCCTGAGGTAGGGGAGGCGACTCCCTCCCAATATTTAAAAAAAAATCTTTATAACTATGTTATATTATATGTTTTGACTTCACCCTTCTAAGATCAAAGGTTTAGATTGTCACTGTAGCAATGGATCTAGTATCCACCAGACTTCTACCTCACATGTGTTCGTTGCCAAGTGGCAAGGAAAATAAATCAAAATAAAAAAGAGAAACATCTTTGAGATATATTATTGAATGTGCACGAAGTATATGTTATGACTTATGTGTATTCTAGAAAGGCTAGGGAAGTTCATTTAAAAAAAAAAATTAAAAGCATTTTTTTTTATAAGTACTTATGAAAAAAAACAAGTCTTGCCCAACTTCTTTTAAAAGTAAAAAATTATATATATTTTATCATAATTAACTAAAAGGAAGTGTTATCAAACAACTCCCAAACAGGGCAAAGATCGGTTATAAATGCATTCAATTTGGGTTCGAGTTTGAATAAGCTATAAACAGTCGGTTTAGTTTATGGTTTAAGATTAGAAAATTAATTCTAAACTAAATTTAGCCAATGCATGGTAGATATAAAAATTGACATTACCATAATAGCTATATGATTTTATTCAATTCAATTTGATTTGTTAAAGTTGATTACATCTGTATGATTCATAAAATTACTAAATTAGAAAAGTGAATTAAATTAAAAAAGAAAATAAAAAATAAGATACATGATTTAAAATAGAAAATAACAGTAGCATGACAAAAAGTTCACCACCATCAACAGATGTCCATGAAATTTGAGTAAAAGTTTGAATAAAATTCTTATGTTGTATCCCTCTCCTTAATACAATTCATAATTAATATGTTCATGCATATTCGTAAAATAAATTTCAATCATGTGGCTCAACTCATCTTATAATATTATATCATGTCTCCACGATTGGAGGTTCATAGATCAAATATATATATATATATATATAATTCCCGGCGAGGCCAATAGACATCCCTGAATGAATTAATTATTATATGATGTCGCCACGATTGATTTGAGAGTTATCTACACGCCCACGTCTCATCTTTAGAGAAAATACAATCATAAATAAATAGAGTTCATTTGGTTGTTATCTAAATTAATGTCGCCGACATCAAAAGCAAGACAAAAAAAAACAAAAGAGAAGATAAATAATTAATATTGTCACATGCAGCACAAGGGACCACTTTTAAAATAAATAAGAACAAAGATGAAAAAGAGTGATGCTTAAGCTCTTCTTTGACCATCTTTCTCTGCAAGTTGGCCTTTATTTTTTTTTGTCATAAAACCATAATAATTCACAAATTAAAAAGATGCAACTTGCACCCTTTTGCTTTCTCACTCTTCATTGCTCTCACCTGAGGTCACCTTTATCTTGAAATCTCAATATCTTCAAACCCAATTAAAAAAAAAAAAAAAAAAAAAAGCTTTTGAAAAATTTAGATAAAATGCCAAAAGCTAGATGCAAATGCAAATGTAGACTCGGTCACTGCAGTCAAAACATCAAGGATATATATATATATATATTTTTAAATTATTACCACTAGTACTGTAGTGTAACGAATGTAAAATCAAACAAAAATAAAAATACATAAATTTAAGTGATTAAGTAAATATACACTTATGTCAACAAAAAAAAAATCAATCTACTAACGAAAAAATACAAATAAATTATAACCTATAATCAGATTTAAAACAAATTTTCTCAACTTACAAAATACTCTCATATAAATTTTAAATTCTCATTCTCCAACAAAGATTTATATAATACTAAATATTTGAATTAATTTATAACAAAATAAAAAAAAAATCTAATTTAGACTAAAAACTAATACACTAACAAATTGTACACAAATAAAATAAAATAAAAACCCATCAAATGAACCCAGTCATCTCATATATAGCAACTACTACTAATATTTTTTAAAAATAAATTATTATTATTTGCACTAATGGACAAAGCTAGAATTCCACACACATAAATTGTGTCCAACATAAACTCAGGAACTTTAACTTAGAACCTCCAGCTTATAAGTTGAAGATCACACTACTCAAACAACCCTCTTCGCATTATCAAAATATGAAGATGATCAAGTTAATGTTTCTTCTCATAAAATAAAAATAAATAAATAAAAGCATGCATTAACATCAAGCCTAAACAACAAGGGAATATAGATCTTCCAAGTTCCAATTGAAGATAAGACAATCAACAATATGAATAGGTCTTGCAACAAATGAGAAATAGAAGAATTAGAAGCCACAAGAGCAACAAAGCTATACAAAACTCAGTTTGTCGGAGAAGGAACCAAGAAAGTGTGAGGACAATTTAGTTACATACAATTATATCTATATTGCTTAACCTGTATAAAGTTATAAATTCTTACAAAAAAGTAATATTTTCAGTGTTCTCGGATGAAAAGGTTCCGAACACATTCAGAGATGGTAGGTAATAATACAAACTAATGATAAAAACCATATACTTAAGCAACATAAAGAATCGATGTTAAAATGAACAACAAAAAGGGCAGGAGCGCTACTAATTAACTACTATTACATCTCCAGCGAAGTCTGGAGGATTTTGGTTTTATTCTCCCCCTTGCTTGGGATCAAACACAACGCTTGCTCCTTGCTGGTTGCAATGAAGCCTGCACCAGTACTTCCACAGAAACTGATTCCGTCGGACGCCGCAAGAGTGGTGGTAGATCCTTCTGGTGACTTCTTAGCCATTGTATAAGGCGTCGTGCTCATCACCCTACATTGCAGGCACAAGGCGTCAACAGGAGCAAATGAACAAATCAAAGATACTGATACGTAGCAATTTAGTGATTCATCTCATTGCTTAACAACAATTATGACATAAGATCGGAAATTTACAGACGTGGACTAAGATCCCATTGTTCTTCACAGTATTCTGGTGCTTTTGATATATCTAAACACAGTAATTTAGTGCCTCAAGTTGTCGCCCACTTACCAAAATACAGCCAAAGACGAATATCTAAGATCAGTGAAGCGCGAAGCAACAAAGATACTGCTAAGGAATGCTGCATTTAAAAGTACCTTGGTGTTTTTCTAGTTGAGATTTGTTAGTCTTTAATGATAAAATTCCCTAAAATTTTGTGATTCCAACATATAGTATGGTTTAATTGTGAACACTTCTATTGTGAAAATTGTATGGGCAAATGGTTCAAATACGAAAGATCAAGCAATCAATCAATTATATGGCTCCAAATTAAAATGATGATTGGAGTTTATAATCTAAAAAATACCTCTCCTTGCGTTTCTCAAGAAACCGAGCCAAGGAGGCTTTACGAGCCTGGGGAACAGCTGCCAAGAAAAAAGGGGCAATCTTATTATGATACTTTCCACCATTATTAAGAAGAATACAACCAAATACAAATGCTATTGTTATACCTGCTGGCATCAGATTTGTAGAAGTACCAATAGAAGTGACTGCTTTTGAAGGCTCGGGCAGACTAGTCGAAGCTGTTACAGCTCCCAAAGATTTGGCCGCGATGACTTCATCAGTGCCACTAGACCCACTTCCCGACTGAGGAGCAGCATGAGATGTAACAGACATGGGGCTTGAGAGACCCGAACAAGGTGATGTAGAATGGGACTGGTTGCCATGAACAACAGTGGCATCACCTCCGACCGGCTTTGGGATTGGTACCTGAACCTGAGCTCTAGGTGTCGTCACGCCATGGTTCATGGAAGCCCTGTTGCCGGCCAAAAACATAATAGCCTGAGCCTGGATAAGAATACAATCGACAACAAAAAGAATCAGGAATATTTTTCAGCACAATGAACCAATTAAACACACCACAAACGTGTGTGTGTGCACACACTTGCGCAAAAGAGAGATAGAGAGAGAGAGAAAGAACCTTTTCAGGAGACACATCATCATAAACACTCACTGATCCGCCATAAAAGACGGTTAGTTGAGAAGTCCCAGTTGCCTTTGGTATATTCCTACAAACCAGACCCAGTTCCATTTAACAATGAAATCAAAGCTCCCAATTTAAAAAATGAAAATATAATTGACAAGTTTAATGAACCTTTATTATCACCTCTGATCAGAACTCCCAGCCATAAAACCGGCATTGGAAACAACTGTATTGGAAGTTGTCATTGGAACTGCTCCTAGAGGTTGTTGCTTCGTAGAAGTAACAGAAAAGTTGTTACCCATGTTCTTGAAAAAAGGGTTGCTCATAGAGACTGAGATTGGGTGGTTAGGGACTGGAAATGATCTAATATCGTGAGGACAATGACCCAAATGCGTAGTATCAACTTGTTGCACTACCGGATAAGATGTTATCGGATAATGGGTACCCGCTTGCTTATCCAGATTGAAGTTTTTCTGATAAAAAGCAAGAGAGAAACCAAACATATACACATGATCAGCGACTAGTAGAAACAAATTTATATTTTAAATTTCAAGTATCTAACTCTTGAGAGTACAAAGTAATTCCAAAAATAGTTGATATATACCTGGATAATGGCATTGAACGTTTTGTGATTAGCATCAAAAGCATCTGCAGTCGATATAGACGTAAATCCAGGCGAAGCAAATGGATCAACTCTTTTGGGCCTATCATCTTGAACAGGCCTGAAAGGCAGGAGCTGAGGCACTGCAGAGACCTTGTTTGAGATAGGCCACTGCATAGTAGAACCTCTCATGAATACTGCAAGATCACAACAAAAAAAATAATTGAGATTTAAGTCTGACCCAAAAAGCATAAAATCTCAGATTAAAATCACACTAAAATAAGAAACCAAAAAGGGTGGGATACAAATCATTTCAAAATATATTTTTTTCACCTAAAAAATCAATAATTCAGCCAAAAATCTCAAAATCTCAGAAGAAGAGCCAAGTGGGCATAAGATATATTCCAAAACAACAAAAATCAGGACATAAAATTAGTACGAGAATAAATTTTAAGAAATTCAAAACTTGATAAAAAATGACATAAACATACACAACAATAGGAATTAAGAAGAAAATGATAATTGGGTGTACTGTAATTAGGACCACAGCTCAAGTAAGAACCTTTAATTTCCTCTTGTGATGGAAACGCAGATAATTATTCCAGATGCTTGTTCTACACAACTTTTAAGGTAGACTACAAATAAAATAATAACCATACATTTTAATGGTTACAGTATTTTATGCAATTATGGTTGGAAACCCATCAGCTTGACCTTACAGGATATTAAATATAGAAATTTCATTAAAAAATGAACCTCAAGAGCACGTTAGCAACACCTTATCTAATTTAATAAAAAAAGATAAGTACAAAAAACAGGAGAAAAAAGAAAAAGAAAAACAGATGACACAAAAAACATAATAAAAAACTAAAATAAACAGATTCCCTGATTCTCATTTTCCTTCCCATATACTCTAACTCTTGTTCATGATGGAATTCAAAGGTTCTCAAATCAAAATAAAATTTCAGAAAGAGGCGCGCTAAAACTACCCAAGATATATAACCAAGCATGATGATCTCATCACCAAAAAAAAAGCATATCTCTTTCAAAAAACTAAAGCATAAGCATGTAAGAAAGTGAAGCAAAGATACAAGTCTAACATGAATCAGTATCAAGGAACAAAATAAAAAGCCATAAAAAAGCATAGGCTTAAGAAGAGTTTAAAAATACGACAGAAATTCATCAAATGATGCAAATGAAAACCACCCAGTTCTTAAAAAAGCTTGTAGAACACAAAAAAAATAAAAAAATTGAAAAAACCCACTTTTCATATGGGAATTTAATGAAGAATTCAGCTCCAAATTGCATATTTTTGAGCTTTTAAACACTTAGAAACACCAAAAAAGCTCAAACCCAACAGAGAAACAGCTAAAAAAAACCAAATTTAATTAAAAAAAATACAGAGAAAAAAGCAAGAAATCAAAAGCATACCAGAACTACTATCTTTGCTTCCATCTTTAGCTTCATCTCCCACCAAAATCATTGAATCCTTTAAATTCAAGCCCAGAAAATCTCTCTCCATATATATATATATATAGAAACTTCAAATCCAACCCAATATACTAAGATCCAAACCAACCCTCTTCAAACCATGTAAAACCCAGAAATAATAACCAAAATCCAACCTCAGAAAACCAGAAGAAAATCCGTTTTTACGTCCGCCGAAATGCTGTCTCACTTCTTGTCATAACAGAGTCGAAGCAATAAAGAAAATAAGAGATTTTTGTTTAATAGAGCTTCTGCTCATTAAACTCGAAATCTGGACCATCCGATTTGAGAATCTTTAACTCAGCACAAACCGGCTAGTTCCGGTTTGCTAAACAGGTTGTTCCGGTCATTCCCCACGTGTGCCAGCAGTAAACTCGCGCTTCACCTACCATGTGCCACGTGGCACTAGTAGCTGGCATGTTTTACTCGTTTGATTGCGCTCGTGCGATTAATCGGCTGCTGCTTCAAACGTATTCCTCCGCAGTCTTATCTTCTTCCTTTCGTTGTTATTATTATTATTATTATTTTCATTATTCTTAACATTGCTTTTTTATATTTAAAAATAAATAAAAACTATATTTTTTGTTGGACAGATTGAGAATTATGTACTTTTCTATTGGCCTAATTGGTCAAACATTTCAATCAATGGTATCTTGGAGATTTTAACTTGATTTAATAAATTTCCATACAACCAATGAACCAACTTACTTACAAAATAGTTTAATTAAAATGGTGTTTGATAATTCCATATGTACATGCAACACTTGTTAATTAAGAATACATCTTGTATTTTAAGTATAAGTAAATGTTTCTACATTGTCAAATATAATTGAAATACGGAACATACATTTATTATTTTTCTTGTATTTATTTAATAAACAGCTACTATTTTCCTCAACATAATAACTGATATTTTGTGTGATTGATATATTACATGTTAAATTGCTGCAAGAATAAATAATAATGTGAAAAAAAATACTCCATTTTATAAAATGTGTATGTTCATACATGTTGGTACATTTTCAAACCATAGTTTAATTTGGCTAGAGAAGAATAAACCATCCTGGAGTCCAATATTAAGGAGTGCAGGCCAAATAATTCATATCTATAAAAAGAATGATTTTTTTTTTAATGCCATAAAAAAGAATGATTTGACACCACTAGTATTTATTTATTTTAAAATGCGCTTTTCATAGTTAAAGTGAATTAGCTAGCTTTAATTATAATTTATTTTAGAGAAATATTTATGTTATATTTTGACATTAATATATATGCCACTTAGAAAATGTTTTTTTCTTTAGTTATATGATATAATTGTCAACTTTGTGTAAATATATATAAGCAGTTGTCTCCACAAAAACACCCATTTTCTAAAAACTCTTGACATTACTGCTACCATCTTCCAACCATTAAATAACATATTAATTGTCATTTTTTTTTATTTTGTGGAGAAGAGACACACTTATTATGAGAAGAGAAAATATTCTTATTGATGGACATCTTGGGAAGCACTGCACTCAATACAATTGTTGACCATCCAATTAAAGGTGGAATACAGGTCAAAAAATTAAAGGTTGAATTGATTTGATGGTCAATTAATTTTTTTTAAAATAATTTTAATGTTACTAGTTGTATTAAATTTTGTTTGTGTTCTATTAAACAAACTTTTCTATCTCAAAATCAAAATTAGTATACACCTTAATCACATTTATTTGAAGAGCGCCTACCAATACTTTTATAATATTTAAATACAAATTAATTTTACCCAAAAGCCTTCCCATTCCTAAGTTTGATCAACTCCTTTTGTTGATTAGAGGTTGGACTCTTAACTTATTAGCCATAATTACACCTCACCAGCTTCCACCGCCCATGCTTGACGTACCCCTTTATTTTTTGTATGGTTTTCAAAGTATGGCTTTATCAAATCACATGATCATGTTCATGATAAGATGATCTTAATATTTATTTTTATTTTTAAAATAAAACTCATATTTCAAACACAAGACAAAGTCACTTCAGTTGAGCTCAATCATGACTTGAAAATTATTAAAATATTAAGAAAATATAAAATCTAGAATAATTAAGGGAGCAAGAGCTTTATTTATTTTATTTTATTTTTTGATTGATTCTTCTTGAATAATTTTGAAAGTCTGAGAAGAATTCAAAGCCAACATGTTTTCCTTTAATTAAAGAGGTTGATCTATCTGCCTTTATTAAATTACATGCCAAGGCCATACTACTTAAAGCTGATTTACTTAGTTAGAGAGTACTTATAATTTCTTAAACAAATATACATCTATACCTGTTGAATGAATGGCAAAAAAATAAATAAAAATAGAATGAAACAATTACAATAACAAAGTTTTTTCAATGGAAATTGCTTTGGAAATTGAAATTATAAATCCTATTAAACTAATGTATTAATTGAAATTAATGTATTAATGTTATACAAAATCTTAAAAACACCTTGAAAAGATTATTTGCAAATTCAACACCAAATGTATTTTTTAGTATTTTACTTTCTGATCGTAAATAAAAAGAAAGTTAGAACACAATATACCACATTTTAGATTTAAGAGATAATTACTACTCACATTAATGTTAAAAAGACTATATTTCAAAGTACTCATAATTTCTTTTTGTTGTAAAAAACATACTCATTCAAATATTTAGATTATTCACTGAAATATATATATATATATATATATCTCTAGATTATTTATAAAAAAACTATTTTTTTTATTTTTTAAACTTAATTTAAAAAATTTATAAAACAGTAATATCATTATAAATGTTGACTAACTTCACGGAGAGTTTTCTTAATTTTATTCAGAATTTTTGACTTTCTGTGATCTAAATATTAATATTTTTTTGATCTTGCGTAAACAGTAAAAAAAACAAAAACTAAAAAATAACAATATGGTCACGTTATAACGGTTGATATGACAACAGCTACAAGCACAAAAGTAGAAACCGCGTCAAACGGCCCTCGCATTGGAGCACGTGGCTTACTGCCATTGATTAATTTATACATTACGGAATGTCTACCAAATGGTTGGCCCATCATTTTCCCTAAACCGCGTATCATCAAAGCCATCATAGCCACGTGCTATTTTACATCTCACACGCCCTACAAGTGCCACAATGGAAAAAAATATATAATTAATTAAAAAAATTAAACACCACCACCGCCACCCTGAGTCCAAGACAATGATAACCGCATATATAGAGAAAGGATTGGTTGGCCATGGCCCACTATAATATCTTAATTTCATCACGCGTTTTATGAGCTTTGCTTTCGTGGGCCCTCTAGATATTAATATTATTTTGCTTTATATATATATATATTATATGTATTTTTTGAATCTTCTTGATCAATGCGAAGTCACGTTCAGTGCGTGGGACCAAGGTGGTCTGAGATTCTTAAAGAACTTAAAAAAAAGGACTTGCCATCCTCACATACGTCTCGTGAACAAGTGGTGATTTTGACATAAAAAATAACACAGCCCCTTCATTGCACTCCCGGGAAGGCCCCTTTGGAAGTAGGCGCCTTTAGGTGGCTTTCCTCGGGGACTCGATTCATTGGGTCAGTCGGGCACTACGGCTTATGCTCCCCTACTACGGGTATGGCTCCGGGGGTGAGCTATGCCTACGTTTTGCCCGCCTTCCCACTAGTAGAGATACTTAATGCGACTTTGTTGTATTCTAATTTTAGGCTATTCTCAATACTACAATTGTTTTCGAGTTTTTGTACCTTTCCAAACTGGCGAAGTGGAGACTGATTCATTCATTCACGAAAACAGGGCCATGCCCTTCCCCGATCAAGCACCCGTACTATATCATAAAACCACCAAACTGAACAGACCAGACTGTATCATGACTATGACTATAAGCTAGACGGAAAGGCCCACCAAAATAAGTCATATTCTTATAGGCACACCAAGCAAACGTATGAGCTGACTACACGTGACTACATTACATATGACTCAAAGCTACACTAGACCTGCCCTAAAAAGTATGATGTAGTTTCGTCAGGTTCTTGGGGGGCCGAAGCGCTACAGGTGGTTCTAGGCCTAAGACCCCAAAAAACACATGCTTTTGAGCCTGCTGATCTGAAAGAATTTCAGAGACAGAATGCTTGGTCTCATTATTTTGAGGAATGGTTTTTCTTTCTCTGACGAAGATCTTCCACCCGAAGGGCACAAGCACGATCAGTCTCTCAATAAGAGAGTTCTCTGCAAAAAGCATAGGGTTCCGCTTGTCCTAATTGATAAGGGATCTGGTCTGCATGAGATTAGGGCAAAAAACGCCTCATCATTTAGGTAGTCTTAATTAGAAGTAAAAATAGAAAGTAATCAAAATAGTTTTAAACTAGATCAAAATAATCAAAGAATACTCAAAGATAAATACTATATTTTATTCTTTATTTTTTTATTATTTTTTAACATTTCTTCATTTTTTTCTCAATTTCTTTTTCTTTTCTCAATTTCTCTTTCTCTTCTCATTTTTTCGACACCATTTCTTACAACTTCTTTTTATGATCTATCTCATATTTATATAGAAATATTTATATTAAAAAATCACTAACTCACATGATGGGTAACTATGTTCCTAAATGATTCATGTATAATACATATACATACGTATTTATATAACTTAGATACATATATCACTTGAATACATATACTTTTTGGATATATATACTACATGTTGCATTATCTTCTTATAACATTGTAAGATGACTTCTGATTTAAGATCATTCATGTGATTCATACACATTTTTCGACTTGTTTCAGGAGTCGCGATACTTTTCTGGATGATTTGAAAATGTAACAATTATTGTCTGCTTCACAGATCTCCATGATATAGCAATATCACTGTAAGTGAGATTGTACTTATGATCAAACATGGTGTGCGTCTGACAAATATTCAACATTTACATATTCAATTAGTTTTATCTTTATCTTTCTTGAATAAGATAAACTTGTATTGTTTGTTTTCTTTGAGATAATATAATGCACGCTTAACACCATTTTAATCTAGTGTAGAGTTATATTCTGCAAGTATGTTAACAGATAAAATAATTTTTTATTTTGTATATAAGAGCATTTATTGTATCTAGGCATGGTACTTCAAGACCAACTAGTTCTTCATTATTTTAATGAAGGTGAAAATCATATTTATTTACTTTTTAGTGATATCACAATATTAGGGAATATGATGGATTTACCTTGTCCATTTGAACTTTATTTAAACATTTCTTAATACATTTGATAATTAGACAAAAATCCACTTGGAAAAAAATCTCGATCTGCAGGCCGAGATAAAAATTTGATTTTCCAAGATCTTTTGTCTCAAATTTTCCTTTTAAAATATATTCTGATAAACTTTTTAGGAGTCTTAATCTATGTAACAATAAATAGATATATAAAGTGCAAATGCAAATTGTTACAATGCTCACTCATAGCTATTATAAATATTAAGGGTGAAATCGGGTAGGGTCGGTTCGGGTTTTTATCCCCTGATCCACTAGACCTAATGAGGTTGGATCGGCCCCCATTAAATAGCACAATTTTTTTAAAGCTTAATAACTACTATTGAAGTTTATATTAGTAATAAAATATGTTGGATTATCATGTATCAAACTTATTAAACTACTATTGTAACACCCCGTAATTTGAATTACATACATACATTGAAGTACGCGTATATCGAGATATATAATACACGTATTTTATACGTATGCGCTAAATATACGCGTGTATGATTAGTAAATAAATGAAATTATGAGATGGAGTTGAATTACATTAATTAATTTATGGGGTTGGTTAATTAAAAATGTGGATTTGATTATGATTGAATGAATTTAATGAAATTTGATAGAGGAGTTAGTTAATAAAGAGAGTCACGGTGCATGGAATCATTTGTATATATAAATCTAAATAAATAATAATAATAATAATAAAATAAAAATAAAAATAAAAAATAAAGAAAAATCTATCTAGTTGCATCCAACGTGGGATGCAACTAGAATAAAAAAAAATAAAACTAATAAATAAAAATAAAACAAATGAAATGAATAGGAAGGAAGAGGAAGAAGTTGCAGAAGAAGAACAGAGACGGAAGGAGAGAAACAGAGAGAAGAAGGAGAAGAAGAAAAAGAGAAAACGCGAGATTCGCGCCAAATTCGACGTGCCGGTAAGCTATTTTTGCTATTTTTCGTAGTAAAATTACTATCTAACATTTCTAGCGGAGTAATTTTTGTCGTGGGAGCCGTTTTACGGCATATTCAAGAATTGGGGTTTTGGACCCAACGTGAATGAAACTCCGCTAGAATAGTAGAAAATTCTCCCTGGACTGTTAGAAACTCGAATATGTGGTTAGATTCAATTTTATGATTTTTGGAGCCGTTGGACAATTTTAATACAATTTACATATTTCGGATGAATAGTAAAAATAAATGGTAAATAGTAAATAGTGAATAGTGAATAGTGAATAGTGAATAGTAAAAGTAAATAGTAAAAGTGAATAGTCCTGTGAACAGTGAGTTGATATTTTAGTAGCTACCGAAATGGTAAATGATGATTCTCATGATAATCTATGGTCATTTCAGTGTTTAAATTGAGAGCTTAAGGGCATGGATAAACGCTCTTGAGGAAGCCTTGTTGTTGCTCGATTTTAGCAGTTGAATTAGAAAACCCGTGTAACCACTGTGAGTATAGTTTTCTTGATTTGGTTCTTGTATGGCATTGTACGCATATAAACTGTTTGATTGTACGCATGTGATATTATATATAAGGCATTGAGTTTTATAGATCATGCAAACTGATTTTAGCATTGGAGTTTGTAATGATGAGGCTTTGCGATTCCTCATTGTCATTTCGTTAGGTTTATCCTAACAAGGGTTGCGATCCTTGAAATGACTGTTAATTGGGTAATGAGATGTTGTGGCTACCTTGTAACGGCCATACAAGGGTTAGACCCGCTCTCGTGCCTTGCGGATGAGGGAGATTGTGCATGGTGTTATTGAATTGGGTCATGAGAAGTTGTGTCTACCTTGTACGACCATACAAGGGATAGACCCGCTCTCTTGCCTTGCGGAGGAGGGAGATTGTGCATTACGTTATTGAAAATCATGAAATTTATGATATTGACATGTACAATATATTCATTGAATGATGCATGTGTTGAATAAGTGTTTGAAATGATTTTAAATGTCATATTTCTATAAATGTATATAATTGTTATCTCAAGAATTATATTCACTGAGCTGTTGATTGCTCACCCCATTCCCTCCAACATTTCAGATATTAATTCAAAGGGAAAAGGAAAACTCCGTGAGTGAGTCTGGTATGTGTATGTCTGCTTGGAGGAAAGAGCTTTTGTTATTTGATATGTATAATTATCACACATTATAGATATATGTATTATCATCTAGATGGGATGTGTGGGCATATATTTATATTGGATGAGGAAATGATAATTTGATGTGTGAATGAATGGAATGGTTATGGGATTTGATTTGTGGTAATAGAAAAAAAATAAATAAATTATTGTACATGTTGGGAAGGTTTGTGAGAGTACGTGAAGGCTGACAGTGTATTATATACTGTATATGGGTTTGTACAGTGTATAGTACGCTGTGCCGGTCATGACGTCAGCCTACGTCAGAGGCGTCGTGACAATATTGGTATCAGAGACACGTTTAGGATTAAAAGCCTAAAAGATTAAAAGTTTTATGATATTATGTTTGTTTGTATGGGTTTATGTACGGGTAAATTACGTATCTAGAAAGATTGAGTAATCGGATTGTCTGACTGATATGCTCCTTTATCTCTGTGAATGGCAGATTGAAAGGGAAGGAGCAGACAATCATGGACCCACAAGAAGAAAGGTTAAAGAAACTGGAAGAAATGATGATAGCTCAGCAGAGACAAAATGCTGAGATGATGCGTATGATAACACGTCTGCAGGATACTGTACAGGGGCCGCCAGCACCTGTAGTACCCGAGGTTGGCGCCAGTAGTGCGGGTGCGTCTGCCCAGCGACCTGTGCCAGCGCAGGAAACAGTAGAGCCACATGCTGATATAGAAGAGACTCGCAGATATGAAGAGGTGATGAAAGCATTTAAGAGACGAGAATCGCCTCTATTTGATGGCAGTCTAGAGTTAGAAGTTGCTGAGGATTGGCTTATACGGATAGAAGCTATATTTGAGGATATGCATGTACAGGATAAGGACAAGATTAGACTTGCTCGATTTAAATTCTCGAGTAAGGTTGAGAGATGGTGGCAGACAATAAGCCGAGCTCAAGGACCCATAGATACTTGGGATAAATTCAAAGAAGTATTCTATAAGACGTACTATCCCCCGTCTGAGGTTGATAAACGACATAAGCAATTTATAGAATTACAGCAAGGGAACATGTCTGTGAGAGAATATGAATTTGAGTTCAATAGGCTAGCCTTGTTTGCCCCTGAGATGGTACAAACAGATCTGATGCGAATGAAGAGGCTCAGGGAAGGATTTAATGATCCAATCCAGAAAGGTTTAGCTCTTGCTGGTGTTCAGACTTATGAGCAGGCAGTGCGACAGGCACTGGATTATGAGACAGTCGAGATGAAAAATAAGCCACCACGGGCAATGCCCACATCACAGGCAGGTATAGAGCAGCAGGTATCTTATCAGAGTCCGAGAAAGCAGAGATGGGACAGAAACTGGTGGGGTGAACTGAAAAAGGCAAAGATAGTTGAGAGGCCTACTCCAGTTACTCCTTCAGCAGCAACGCTACCACCACCACCACCGGCAGGCAGAATATCACAGTCTGTTACGAGGCCACCGACACAGGGATCGTCGGTTCGGGCACCATGGCCGCATAGGGGACCAGGCAGTCAGAGTGGTTGGCGTTCCATGCCAGGCACTGCGTCGCAGACAGCTTCATCTGCATATCGTCCTATTTTCACATGCTTTCGATGTGGGAACAAGGGACATAAAGCGTACCATTGTCCTTTGCAGTCAGTCCCGCAGACTCCAACAAATCCATCTGCTACTGTTCCTATTCCCACGCTTGTCAGAGAGCAAGCCAGGGCTGTTACCGAGCCAGATTCAGAGGCGAACAAGAACTTGGTGGAAGGTATGATTTCTATTTGCGACACTATGATGTATGTGTTAATTGATGCTGGATCCACCTTGTCATTTATTGGTGGCCACATGGTAGATAGGTTGCATTTAACTCCTGTTAGGATTAGTACACCGTTGGTTCTGAGTACTGCAGCAGGAGACCGAATCTACCCCAATATGTTGTGTGAAAAGTGTGTGGTCAAATATGAAGATCATGAAATGATTGTGAATCTTAGGGTTTTAGAATTCCTGGAATTCGATGTTATACTGGGTATGGATTGGTTGGCTGCCTATCATGCCCATGTGGACTGCTTTGATAAGAAAGTAGTCTTTCAAATACCAGGATAACCCGCATTTATTTATAGTGGCAAGACTTCTTTAAATTCTCCCACTCGAGGCAGGATGGCCACTAATGCAGAGATAGGGATGTTGGCTAGTATAAAGCCAGTAAATGTAAAGGATTTAGGCGTTCAGATAGCAGATATTCTTATAGTATGTGAGTACCCAGATGTTTTTCCAGAGGATTTACCAGGCTTACCACCAGTACGGGAAATTGATTTTCTTATTGAACTGATACCAGCTACAAAGCCTATTTCAATTCCACCCTATCGAATGACGCCAAAAGAGTTACAGGAACTCAAGGTGCAATTAGAGGAGTTGATGGCAAAAGGGTTTATCACCCCGAGTATGTCACCATGGGGAGCGCCTGTCCTGTTTGTGAAGAAGAAGGATGGTAGCTTGAGGTTATGCATTGATTATAGACAGCTGAACAGGGCGACAGTGAAAAATAAGTATCCTTTACCCCGTATCGATGATTTATTCGATCAGTTGAATGGTGCTAAATTTTTCTCTAAAATTGATTTAAGATCTGGATACCATCAGCTAAGAATACGGGAAGAGGATGTACCAAAGACTGCGTTTAGAACACGGTATGGTCACTATGAGTTTCTTGTTACGCCCTTTGGACTAACCAATGCCCCAGCCATGTTTTTGGATTTGATGCAAAGGGTATTCAGACCATATCTGGATCAGTTCATTATTATGTTTATTGATGATATACTCATTTATTCCAAGACTCAGGAGGATCATGAGCAGCACCTCCGCATCACTTTGCAAACACTGAGAGAGCATCGGTTGTATGTTAAATTCAGTAAATGCGAGTTTTGGATACATGAGGTGAGATTTTTAGGTCATGTGGTTAGTGCAGAAGGTATTTCTGTTGATTCTGCTAAAGTTGAGGCAATCATCAATTGGCCAAGACCAACCACAGTGACTGAAATCCGTAGTTTTCTGGGTCTCGCTGGTTATTACCGAAGATTTGTGGAAGGCTTTTCCCGATTGGCTTCCCCACTCACAAGGCTGACTCAGAAAAATGTGTCATTTGTGTGGACTTCTGCATGTGAGGATGCTTTCACTGAGTTGAAGAAGAAACTAACTACTGCCCCAATTTTAGTACTCCCAGAACCTGGAAAGGAGTTGGTGATTTACACAGATGCATCACATTTAGGTTTGGGATGTGTATTGATGCAAGAGGGTAGAGTGATTGCTTATGCATCCAGACAGCTGAAGATACATGAGAAGAATTACCCTGTGCATGATTTAGAACTAGCAGCTGTGGTATTTGCATTGAAATTGTGGAGACATTACCTCTATGGGGAAAAATTCACACTGTATTCAGATCACAAAAGTCTGAAATATTTGTTTGACCAGAAAGAGTTGAATATGAGACAGCGTAGATGGTTGGAATTCCTAAAAGATTATGATTTCACGTTAGAATATCATCCTGGAAAGGCCAACGTCGTAGCTGATGCATTGAGCCGAAAACGGGTTGAGACCCAAGTGGTAGCTTGTCAGATGGCCCAGGAGTGGCGACTTTTAGAGAGAACTACTATGATGAGTGTTCTCTCCATGGCTCCACAAGTTGACATTTGTGCTCAGATGCATATACAGGTGACAGATTCGTCTATTCAAAAGATTAAGGATATGCAGCAGCATGATCCTGATCTTGGTATGTATGAGTCGTGGGCAGATAGTGCAGACAGGACAGATTGGCAGAAAGGTCCAGATGGTGTCCTGCGTTATCAGGGGAGATTATGGGTACCCGTGGATAGAGCATTGAGGGCTGAGTTATTAGAAAAAGCACATAGATCTCGGTATACCATTCACCCAGGGTCTACAAAAATGTATCATGATATGAAGAGAACAGTATGGTGGCATGGGATGAAGAAAGATATAGCTGAGTATGTGCGAAATTGTGAGGTGTGTCAGCAAGTGAAAGCTGAACATCAGAGACCAGGAGGTCAGATGCAACCATTATCTATTCCAGAATGGAAATGGGAGCATATCACGATGGACTTTATCACAGGCTTGCCCAGAGCTCAGGGTAGATTTGACGCCATTTGGGTCATAGAGACAGATTGACTAAATCTGCACACTTTCTTCCAATGACCACTAAAGACTCGATTGATAGACTGAGCAGATTGTATGTGCGGGAGATTGTCAGGTTACATGGTATACCTGTCTCTATTGTGTCGGATAGAGATCCGCGGTTCACATCGAGCTTTTGGAAGGCCATGCAGGCCCGATTTGGTACTCATCTCCGTTTTAGTATAGCATTTCATCCTCAGACTGATGGCCAGACTGAGAGGGTGATTCAGATGCTGGAAGACATGCTCAGATCGTGTATTTTAGAGTTTGGTGGGACTTGGAGTGAAAGTTTACCATTGTGTGAGTTTGCTTATAATAACAGCTATCAGGCCAGTATTGGCATGGCACCTTATGAAGCTTTGTATGGTAGGCCGTGCAGATCTCCGACTTGCTGGTATGAGGTTGGAGAATCACAGTTGTTGGAATCACAGTTGTTGGGATCGAAAGTTGTTATTGATCACACTGAGCAGGTTAAACAGATCAGGCAGAGACTGAAAGCTGCCCAAGACCGACAGAAGAGTTATTTTGATAACCGCCACAGACCTTTAGAGTTTACAGTAGATGACCTCGTGTTGCTTAAAGTCTCGCCACGGAAAGGTCAGATGCGGTTTGGGGTGAAAGGAAAATTGTCTCCTCGCTTTATTGGACCGTTTAAAATCACAGAGAGGATTGGTCCATTAGCATACCGGATTGCTTTGCCTCCTCAGTTAGTCGGTGTTCATGATGTGTTTCATATTTCTATGTTGAGGAAATATCATTCAGACCAGACGAAGTATCCACCCTCGACACATCTGTTAGATGTAACACAGTTACAAGTTGGGGAGGATGCTACATATGAAGAGAAGCCCATTCAGATTCTTGATAGGAAAGTTCAACAATTGCGAAATAAAGCAATTCCTTTGGTCAGAGTCAAATGGCAATTTCATGATAATGAGGAACAGACTTGGGAACGTGAGGACTGGATGAGGGAGACATTTCCTGATCTCTTTACCACTTGAGGTACTTTTCTCCTTATTTGTTAAATTTCGAGGACGAAATTCTTTAAAGTTGGGGAGATTGTAACACCCCGTAATTTGAATTACATACATACATTGAAGTACGCGTATATCGAGATGTATAATACACGTATTTTATACGTATGCGCTAAATATACGCGTGTATGATTAGTAAATAAATAAAATTATGAGATGGAGTTGAATTACATTAATTAATTTATGGGGTTGGTTAATTAAAAATGTGGATTTGATTATGATTGAATGAATTTAATGAAATTTGATAGAGGAGTTAGTTAATAAAGAGAGTCACGGTGCATGAAATCATTTGTATATATAAATCTAAATAAATAATAATAATAATAATAAAATAAAAATAAAAATAAAAAATAAAGAAAAATCTATCTAGTTGCATCCAACGTGGGATGCAACTAGAATAAAAAAAAATAAAACTAATAAATAAAAATAAAACAAATGAAATGAATAGGAAGGAAGAGGAAGAAGTTGCAGAAGAAGAACAGAGACGGAAGGAGGGAAACAGAGAGAAGAAGGAGAAGAAGAAAAAGAGAAAACGCGATATTCGCGCCAAATTCGACGTGCCGGTAAGCTATTTTTGCTATTTTTCGTAGTAAAATTACTATCTAACATTTCTAGCGGAGTAATTTTTGTCGTGGGAGCCGTTTTACGGCATATTCAAGAATTGGGGTTTTGGACCCAACGTGAATGAAACTCCGCTAGAATAGTAGAAAATGCTCCCTGGACTGTTAGAAACTCGAATATATGGTTAGATTCAATTTTATGATTTTTGGAGCCGTTGGATAATTTTAATACAATTTACATCTTTCGGATGAATAGTAAAAATAAATGGTAAATAGTAAATAGTGAATAGTAAATGTGAATAGTGAATAGTAAAAGTAAATAGTAAAAGTGAATAGGCCTGTGAACAGTGAGTTGATATTTTAGTAGCTACCGAAATGGTAAATGATGATTCTCATGATAATCTATGGTCATTTCAGTGTTTAAATTGAGAGCTTAAGGGCATGGATAAACGCTCTTGAGGAAGCCTTGTTGTTGCTCGATTTTAGCAGTTGAATTAGAAAACCCGTGTAACCACTGTGAGTATAGTTTTCTTGATTTGGTTCTTGTATGGCATTGTACGCATATAAACTGTTTGATTGTACGCATGTGATATTATATATAAGGCATTGAGTTTTATAGATCATGCAAACTGATTTTAGCATTGGAGTTTGTAATGATGAGGCTTTGCGATTCCTCATTGTCATTTCGTTAGGTTTATCCTAACAAGGGTTGCGATCCTTGAAATGACTGTTAATTGGGTAATGAGATGTTGTGGCTACCTTGTAACGGCCATACAAGGGTTAGACCCGCTCTCGTGCCTTGCGGATGAGGGAGATTGTGCATGGTGTTATTGAATTGGGTCATGAGAAGTTGTGTCTACCTTGTACGACCATACAAGGGATAGACCCGCTCTCTTGCCTTGCGGAGGAGGGAGATTGTGCATTACGTTATTGAAAATCATGAAATTTATGATATTGACATGTACAATATATTCATTGAATGATGCATGTGTTGAATAAGTGTTTGAAATGATTTTAAATGTCATATTTCTATAAATGTATATAATTGTTATCTCAAGAATTATATTCACTGAGCTGTTGATTGCTCACCCCATTCCCTCCAACATTTCAGATATTAATTCAAAGGGAAAAGGAAAACTCCGTGAGTGAGTCTGGTATGTGTATGTCTGCTTGGAGGAAAGAGCTTTTGTTATTTGATATGTATAATTATCACACATTATAGATATATGTATTATCATCTAGATGGGATGTGTGGGCATATATTTATATTGGATGAGGAAATGATAATTTGATGTGTGAATGAATGGAATGGTTATGGGATTTGATTTGTGGTAATAGAAAAAAAAAATAAATTATTGTACATGTTGGGAAGGTTTGTGAGAGTACGTGAAGGCTGACAGTGTATTATATACTGTATATGGGTTTGTACAGTGTATAGTACGATGTGCCGGTCATGACGTCAGCCTACGTCAGAGGCGTCGTGACAACTATTTAAGCTTTAAAAGATGAGATTTTTCATTTTTGGGAGAACTCATATATGTACAAGTAAAACTACTCTTAAACTTGACTTATATATATATATATATAAATTTTAAGAGGTCGGGTCGGGTCGGGTCGGGTTTGGTCGAGTTGCTCAAAAATTAACCCGACCAACCCGACATATCAATCAAATCCGACCCGAGTTCGGGTCGTTCGGATTGCTTACACTCCTAATAAATATATATGCATATTGATCAATATGAATATTAATGTAGTACGTACTTCAGGCCTTTTAGATCCTTCAGAAATCATCATTTTAAAGCTTCAAGTATAACTCATAAATCCTTATGAGATTTTCATGAATTTCTCTACATTGCTTCAAGCTATGGAATCAAAATTAAAATAAAAATTGCAGTGTAACTGAAAATACATTAAATAAATGAATATAATAAAAATTCATGAAATTTTACCTCAATATATCTTTTATGATTGAACTCTTTGATTGAGCAGAGTCTTTGTGCTGATAACGCATTGTAAACTGAATCAAATTAATCAAAAAATGCTCAAAGAAAAATGCTAGATTTCATTCTTCATTTTCTATTATTTCTCCAACATTTCTACAACTTATTTATTCATTCCTCTTTCTCTTCTCATTTTCTCTATACCATTTCTTACAACTTCTCTCCATGATCTCCCCCATATTTATAGAAAAAAATTTACATCAAAATATCACTAACTCACATGATGGATAACTGTGCTCTCACGTGATGAGTAACTATGCTCTCACATTGATGGGTAGCTATACTCCGATATGATTACTAATTGTATATTCAACATATTTACAACATTGACATATATATAACAAAAACTATCATCAAATACATCAATTAAGAACCGATAAAGAGTTAGTTTGCTGATTTAAGGAGCGAACTATGAGATACAGTTGAGAAACTCATAACGAGTTCAAGTCCGCCCTCATTCATCCCTGCTGGGAGAGGTGCCCTTATCCCTATAAATCTTTGAATCTAAAAAGATTAGTCTCACCCCCAAAAGAAAAACAACTGACGGGTGCCAAAAAATTGGTACAAAAAAAAAAAACATTTGTAAATAAAAAAATAATTAATTGAAATAGAAAGATCGGTGATTGATTCTAAATATACCTATTAAAAACATTATTTATATCCACTTGTTATCTATTATTGTTAAAAATTTATAAAATATGTTGGTGCAGAAAACTATTTTAGTAGGTACATTTAAAATTACACTTCTTTAATTTAGATCAGCGATGTAAATAAATACATATAACCGAACTCATTGAATTGTTTAAATTTATTTATTTTACTTAAATTAAATATTATTTAATTATGTTCATATATATTTTTGGCTATCATTCAAAAAAAGATGAAAAAGGAAAAAATGGCTGTTGGGATATCAAGTATCAACATGTTAGAAACTTTAGATATAAGTTTTATGATTTCTTTTAGAACTAATAATTTTAAAAATGAAGATATATTTATTAAAATGAAAGAATATATGGAGTGTATTGGAATCCATTGTCCTTTATTATGCCCGTTGGTTTACTCGAAGAGGCAAGAGAGGGTAGGGACAAGTGTTGGACTCATTTGGCAGATGGGACTACTGAGTCAAAGCCGCGATGGTTTTGGGTCTGATCGGCGATGAATTGGCGAAGGGAACAAAGCCACACGCCTGACAGCAGTAAAATCGAAACACGTGGCGAGATGTGGATGAAAGAAAATGGCGGTGACATTCTTCCACGTTTCAATAAGGCAGAGAAGAACCGGCTCGGGTCGTGCGACATATGGAGCCCACTTCGCACCAAACTTTTTATTATTATTATTATTATTATTATTATTATTTAAATTTTAAAATTAAAACTATAAGATAAGATAATACTGTTTATTTTAGTTAATTTTAAAGAAAAAGAAAACAAATCACGTGTTTGTTTTGGACTTTTTGGCTAGCACCCAAAAGCAGCAACGAGAATTTATTTTTTTTTTTTACTGTTTTATTTAAATAATTATTTATTTATATTCCCAAAAACGGCTTTTCCCTAAGCCACCCCCGTTCTCATCTAGTAAGTGCCAAGTGGACTCCTCTACAATTATGCTTATTTTCTTGACTTGAGTTTGTATAATTATTTTATTTTATTTTTAACTCTAAACAACGTGTCCTTAAATCTTATATTTTTATCGGTGAGGTGTCGAGTTTCTTACTAACTCATTAATCCTAGTAAATAAATTAACAAGATGTCTCTGTTTTCAAAGAGGGCTAGAGACAAAATGAAAACAAGGAGCCAATTAAGAAAAGAATCATAATTAATGAGGGAGGAGAATTAAATAAACATTAAAAAAAGAAAAGAAAAAGAGAAAGTAGTAAGTAGGTTGGGAGGTGGTGCATGTGGCAATGCAGGCAAGACACGTGACGTTACGGCGAGCAAACGTCGTTATCGGTCCCTGAAACGCAACGTGCCAACGACACACACGCGCGCGGACGGGATTCTATTCATCAATCGATCCCTTCCCATGTGGGACTTACCTTTCTTTCTACATCCCCGCTCAGTATCACGTGACGTCATCGCTTAAGTGGGGTCGTTGGGAGGAGGGAGGTGCGTTATCCACACCCACCGGCTCTACTCTATTTAAATATGATATCATCCCTTTCAAGATGACAAACGTGCTAAACAACCATATATACATATCAACCCCCTCTCTTTCTCTCTCTCTTCTTTCTATTTTTTATTTACTTGCTAACGTGAGCCGGGAATCTTTTTATTTTTATTATTATTTTTTATTTTAAAACATTATTTAATGATTTCTTCCTTTCTTACTTTCATATTGTTGAGGGTATCAATGTTTAGTCAAAATTATGAAATCGAACTAAATTGATATGTACAATTATGTTCGATTTAATTTTAATTTTGATTACGGATTAAAAATTTAAAAATTATAGTAACTCAAACTAAACCAATTAAACGTAAAATCATAATTTATATCAAATATAGTTTATTATTATAATTGTTTGTATATAACTTATTTTTTTAAGTAAAATCTCGGATAACATTTGATATAATGTAGCTACTTATAATATATCAGTCGAATTTGTGAAACAATTATAATTTTGCTTAAAACCATCTCGATTTAAAATGTACAAGTAAAAAAAAAGGTGGGATGATGTATTTTATCATGGCAATCCGTGGGTTGGTATACTTTTGGTTCTTAAATTTGTTTCTAAAGTCAAAGCCATGATATTTCTTACGACCATAAGTTAAGCCGAAAAAATAAATTCATATAGTCTACCCTATATAACAACGAAAAATATTTTGCTGAGGAACAGGCAGTAACTCAGTTAGTTAAAGAACTGAGTAAAAATAGAGTTGAGATTCAGACTTTGAGTTCTAACTTAAGTGTATCTTCATTTATTTATTCTTATAAGAAGGGTCAGCTCAAACGTTTCTATAATGTTCGAATTAAAAATAATCAGTGTCGTTCAAAGATAAAGAAGACACTTTCGGGTGCTAAAAAATTAATAATCACAAAAATAAAAAAAATAAAAAAATAAAAAAGAAAATAAGATAATAAACTAAATTATTTAACAAATAAATTAACTAATATAAATCTAAATGTTATAAAGTCAACATGGGAGAAAATAATTAAGGAATAAATCAAATATGATTTGTCCTATTAATATAGTACCATGTGCAAATAAGCTTCTTTATTATAATAATGAGCATTGATTTAGGAGGTTGAATAGTAAACATACATGTATCTAGAAGCATCCTATATATCATTCTATACTAACTTCAATCATAAATATCATATTTTTCTAGTGGTTGGATTTTTCTTTTCTTTTCTTTCTTTCATTATTTAATTAGTATCTTACAGTTCTTTTTTTTTTTCATTTATTTATTTTAGTTTTATATGGGATATATAATGTATACATGAAATCATTTTGCTTTCAAGTGGTCCTTAAGTTGACAAAAGGCACATTGCTCAATGTGACTGTCCCATTCCTATTTATTTAGATAAGGCTCGGCTCAACAACACACCATTGATTTCTCTATTTTAGAAACCTAAGCATTCGTAGAAGCATGATGCACCCTCTTTCACTCATGCATGATTCTTATCGTCATCCTCATCCCATTAACATCAGCATCATTTATTTCGCCCGCCTTATAAAACGAAAAAGTAATTAATTCAACTTAACTATTTTTTTTTCCATAATTACAAACTACTTTGCTATATCAAACGCTAAATTGATAATAAAATTAACAGCAGGTATATCTTTTTTAATTATTTCTAATTTAAATAACTTTAAGACTTTTAGGGTGAAGAAGTTATTATTATTATTTTCAATCAATTTATAATATTTGTTATATGAGATGATATATATATATATATATATAAAATATTCGAGATCAATGAATCAAAGACAAGGCGATTTCAATTATTAATACTAATAATAAATATCTATACCAAGACTCAATACGACCACAACAACTATTACAAAAAATAAGACATAAGATAACACGCACAAGACGATAAATAATAATAATGTATGTCATCTAATATATATTAACAACATGCATATAATGAATGTCGTCTTTGATATGTTATGAATAAGATTTGCAACGTTTAAATGGGGACGGACCGTTGGCTCCTCGTTAAAAATTTCAATCTTACACAATGCGCAGGTAGAGAACGTCCTTAAAAACCGTTATTACGAGACTCTCCTGCACACTATAAATAAACAAAGTGAAATCAGAACGCATCATATTTTATGATATGAGGGGCTAGTTGTCTCACCAAGGGAGCAACCCATCGTTAGTGATGAAGAAGTCATTTACATATACATAAAAATTTGGCAATATCTTAATTTGGTCCCCGCTAAATTCTTTTAATTAGTCAATTTGATAGGGTTTGTGATTGATAACAAGGGTTCAAAGAACTTAGATATTAATTTTACTGTATCATTACCATTAAATTGTGTTTATTGACCATATTACATATCTATTTTGACATCAATTTAAAGTCTTACCCTAATTTACTTCAAGTCAGTTTTAAAATTTTCATTTTATAAATAAAAAAATGCCGGGAAGACGCAATCTTCAACATTTTTCTCAATATTGTATTATGTGACAGTGTGTAATATAACCACCTCCGACCATTTTAAAAAGGTTTTTTCTCATGTTATATATATATGTAAATTAAAAAAACACTGGAAGATACAATATTGAATCTTCAACAATTTTCTCAATGTTTTATTACGTGACAGTATGTTATGTAACTACCTCTGACCTCATTGTATATATATGTATATAAATAATGTCGCATCAGCATGAGTTGAGAATTGCGTTGAAAAATAGAATTGTTGTAGCGTTACTCATATAAATGTTATTCTCTATGATTTTAGAACAGATAGAGTCTATTAGGAAAATGTTCGCTCTTTTAGTTAATTAATTAATGTTCGCCCTCCCAACAAGAGCGGATAAATGAGTTACGCACAGGCTCAAACTTGATATGAACATTAACCCCACTTATATTCAGTTCCTTAACAACTAAGCTACTACTCGTTGGTTAGGTTTGCTTCTTTAATTAAGAATATAATTAGAAAACTTTAATTAATCTCAAACCTTATTTAAGTTCCTTAATACAGACGCTTAAAGAAAGCCTTGTTGTGTTCATAATAAAATATCTAATGCAAACAAACTGCTATTATATTAGTAAGTCGATCAGGCGTGGAAAGAAGCCTTTACATTCTTTAATCACAAATAAATCATCTATATATAAATATAGGTATTTACATATTTTATTATCATCATCATCATCATTATTATTAATATTATTGTTATTGTCACATTGTCACATATGATATAATTATTAATTCAGATGCATGAATTATAAATTCGGATGTGACAATTCAAGCACCTTCGTGGAAAAACAATGACCCAATAGTATATGGTTTTCTTTATATATAGCGTCCATTGCACGTTTGTTACTATATACGATTTAATCATTAAATACTGTATTAAACAATCATATGATCTATTAATTAAATAGAATCAACTTCAAACATGGAGACAACTAAGATTAAAAAATATTGAGATTATGGTTTTGGATTTGATGCCTCTCTTATTTATTTATTTTTTTTCAAGGGTCAAAGTCAATCAAAATGACAACCCTTAAAATAAATGCACTTTAATTTTAGGCCCGACTATTTTCACCCACTCAATTTTTATCTTTTCACCCACTTCATCTAAAAAGTAAAAAGACTAAAAAATCCTTATGTAAAATTACTAAAAAAGACACCTATGAAACCCCTTAAACCCTTAAACCTCTTTCTTCGCCCACCCATCAACCATTCAACTCCTACCCAAACCCTAAAACTATTCAATCCTCCAACAAATCTCAATCTTTCATCTTGTGATTTTAACCTATTTTTCGAATCACAAGCACGTCTTTAATTGTTCGCAAGTGATTTCTTTCGATTTGAAGTGTTCGCAAGTCATTCGGGAAGTGTTCAAAGTGTTGGAAGTGTGCATCATTAAGCAAACCATTTATCCTACAATGAAAAGAGATTTAAGTCGTTCTTCATCCCTTAAGGTACGTGCATTTGATATCTACACTATTTTTATGCAAAAACAAACATAAAGTAGAGGTGGAAAGGGGGCAAAAATGGGTTTCAAAAATAAGAAAATCGCCCCCGAAATCATTTTGTCCAACTTATCATGGATGGACAAAAAGTGGAGTGTCTGACTATTATAGATCGGACACAAAAGGAAATGTCCGTGCATGATAGGTCGGACAGAACAAAATAAAACAGTGCAAATGTTCTATCTGACCTGTCAAAATCGGACAATACATTTTCTGTCTGACTCTGACAAGTCGGACAGAAAGCGTCTGTTCGACCAAAATCAGTCTGACAGAAGCTTTCTGTTCGATTGATTATGGTCGGACAAAACATTTTTGGTGTTTTTTTAAGGGTTTTTTTTGGACAAATGAGATCATGCATTTCGGTAATGTCACAACTAACCGGGCCGAAAGTGCACATGCAAAGTTGAAGAAATACTTGGGTTCTTCACAGGGAACGTTTGAGAGTAGCTGGATCACAATACATTTTCTGTAACTTTGCAAAATACCGAGATATCATCATCATCTTTTGAGAAAAGCATATTTACCACAAAACACGTCCATAGAGGACCTATATATGGGCACTTGTGAGGGGTTGTCTCGATTCATGCAATCGAAAAGATTCAGAAAGAATGTGAACGTTTGAAGGAGACAAATTTCGAAACTTCTAGTTGTCGTTGCGTGTTGAAAAAAACTCATGGGTTACCTTGTGCACATGAGATCTATAAATATCACAAAGAAAGTCGACCCATCCCTACTACTTTGGTGGATGCACATCTAAAGAAATTGGATATGCTTATCCCTGTTCAAGAGTCCCAAGACCAATTACAATGCCACGAGGAGATCGAGGGCTTTTGTAGGGAGTTTGAGCCATGTGACAGATCTGGGAGAAGAAGAATGCTTAAGAGGTTGAGAGAGATATAGAAGCCATCATCTACAGTGGTCACTGAGCCTGCCATAAAAAGAAATACTCGAGGAAGGCCGAGTTTGAAAGTTGATAAGTCAACCAAGAGAGATTCATCATTGTTTGAGCATGTCTTATCCCAACAAGGCATTTGTTCCTCTAAAAACACGGTGACTAAGGGTAAACGACCACCTAAGGTTCACAGGACAAGAAACCATGGCTCACATAAGTATATAAATCAATTTTCAGCTGCTCTGAAAGCTTACATCTAGTAGGTGAAAGATGTGGAGGCCGATGAGCATTGTGGTTATCGAGCAGTTGCCCTTTTTTTGGGTTATGGGGAAGGTGAATGAAAAATGGTTAAACAAGAGCTCTTAGAGGAACTCATGAGTTTCAAGGATCACTAGAAAGTTATTTTCTAGTATTGTGGCAGAGTTGACGAAATCATGAAGGCACTTGATTGTCATGAGACCCCAGCACCGTCACGTGCTTGGATGACAATGCCTGAGATGAGTCACTTGATTGCAAGCAAGTACAATCTGACATTTTTACTTATCTCACCCTCACAGTGTTTAACATTTCTTCCACTAAGGAGTGAACCTGTTCCGGTAACGCAGAGACGATTATTTGCTATAGGGTTCGTGAGCGAGTGTCACTTTGTGCAGGTATAAAAACACTATGTATTGTTTTATACTTGTTAATGTATATAAATCTATGATTTGTCTTGTCTAGGTGATTAAAATTGATAATTCTTCATTGACAGATTATTTTCGCCCCGACAAATCCAGCGCCACCTGTTGTTGCAAATTGAGCAAAATACCATCTATCGTGCGCTAAGGGTTCGGACACCCTATATTTAGATAGGATTTTGCATTTTACTGGTACAATTCACAATGTAACAACCATAGAAACAATTGATAAGGATTGAAGTTTCCTTTTTTTTAACTTACAATAAATGTAATACATGTACATTTTTTTTCAATTGCATTAATGAAATTGTTTGTTGAAGTTCAAAATTTATTGCACAAAAGATCAAAAGTTTTCCTAGTCTAAAACCAAAAAACCAAAAAAAGATAAAGTTTAATCTCGTCTTCTTCGAAGGCGCTTTGGCAGGTGCATCTTCTTCAACTCTAAGGAAGCTCTCACCACGTTCGAAGTGCGGAATTAGAGTGTGTGAGACATCTTTGAAGTGGAGAACTAGAGTTTGGGCTCATTCTTTCTCGGCATGTTCCTCTTCTTCATTGATTCTTGTGCGGACTAAAACTTCGATGACGTCGTCAATCCCCCGAAACATAGCATCAATCGATGTCTCAGGTCCTTGAGTTGCTCTCAAGGACATCAACATCGCCAGACCTCAGTTGTTGCACTCTCTCTAAAATCAAAAGATCAATTACTGCCAAATTTAATAAAATCATATATATTAATAATGTTTTGTAGGTTTTGATTTATTACCAAAATCTCTAAATTCTCTATTGAAGTTGACACTTGAGTGGATAATCGATATTTAGGGTTTTGCACCTTTGAATGTGAAATCTGTTCGAACCACTCAAGATATTATGGTACAACGTCCCATGCATTAGAAACTTGTTCTCCTCGTGTAGCCACTTGTAACCAATGGTAGTCCCAGCTTTCCCAATATTGATCAATAAACATGTGATGGACGTTGTAATTACGTCCCCTAGCACTCCTCTCAGCTCGAACAGGACGTATAGGAAGACGTAGGATCTTCTATACATGTCCAAATTGACAAAAGAACTTGGTCAGGATGGTAGGGCTCGACCACATTAAAGAACTTTACGCACAAGGTATAAAAGGCCACTTCATGTACAGGGCTTTCGGCCTTACAATCTGTGTAAGGGTCTAATGCAACCTGAACAAAATAATAAAAGCCTAACATATAAGTTGATATGATGTATATAACAAATTTAATTTAAAAGAGTAACATTTACCTGATTTGGCTGAAGATAATCAATTGTCTCGCGTAGAGCTTCAACGTAATCTTTCGCTAGACCTTGTTCTTTCCGAGGTTTCCACTTCATGACACGCGGGCGGTTGTTATTATATCCACAATTTACGTGCGGTCTCACGAATGAGAAGTGCTCGTATATCCATGCCTACCAGACATAAGAAAAAACAATTACTATAACACAAACATATTAATTTCAAGTTTAATTTAGTTAAACCAAAATGATAGAAATAGTTATACATCAAGTAATGTCATGTAGCCCGCAATCTGTTGCACATGATATCTCGTGGCACATCCCAACTGACGATACAGATGCACTAGACAAGCAACTCCCCATGCAAAATTGACAACCTCATCCAGATTCATCAACAATGGAAAGTAAATTATGTTCACCCTTGTACCACTTTTGTCTGTGAAAAGAGTGCAACCTAGGATGAAAAAAAAGATATGCTCTCGCAATATGCTCGGCCAAATGATATTGTTGGTTTCCTTGAAGCTTCAATCCAAATTTTTTTAGCAACCAATCCAATCGAACCAATTGACCTCTCTTCTTATTCACCTCATCAAATGTCTATCGAGCCGAAACCCCCAAGGCTTCTTGAAGTATGATCACTGCTTTTGCATTGCTCAGTGCATCTCCATTCATTGTCTTGCCCATTGTTGGAATCCTAAGTAAGACCATTACATCGTCTAGTGTAACGGTCATGTGATGAATAGTGTGGACAAATGATCCCGGGGGTACTAGACACTGTTGAGTGGGCTGTGTACTGGAATGTGACAATATTATGGGATCATAGTGGCTGGGGTACGCTCGATGATGTACCCATCACATCCGTGGGGTGTGACAGGTCATTTCACCGAATGGTAGGTGAAATGAATTAGTTTCTGGTTACCACCTCTTCACAAAAGCAGCTATCAACGGCTTGTTGGCACAACTATAACTACAAGACACCAAATGATGACGACCGGTGTTTGTAATTATCTTCATTACTCTTTTTATCTTGGGATGTTCACTAAGGTTCCAAGAAGCTAACTTTGCCCTGTGGTTTCGACACTTTTGTACATTTTGTTTCTATGTTAATAAACAAAAAATTATAAGAATCTACCAATATTTAAATTTAATCATAACCTCAATTGAATTTAAATTAAATTAACTAAGTGATATACCTAATTTTGTCACATGTAGTATGCTACATGTCCCTTGAAATGCCTGAGGACCGAAGGATCAGTAGGTCCCTCGGGGCAAGGACCCTTCAATAGACCGTCTCCTTCTCCCTCCACCCCAACCTGCTTAAGTTCTTCTTTAGATTGTTGCTCTTCTTCTTCATATATAACAGGCGATGGTTGTGGTGACTTGCGTCGTCTTCGTCTATCCGAGGCCGTCGGTCTTTTTCTTTGCGAGCTTTGTTCTTCCTCTTCTGAATGACCTCTCCTTGTTCTTTGCGGCATATCTATCAAAGTAGCAAACACATACACAAAACTATACAATTAGGACAAACAGTTGATATTTAGCTTAAACAAAACCAAAAAAATTTAAAAAAATCAAACAAATGCTCTATCTGCCCTCAGTCGGACACTCAGCAAACCATCCGACCCTGATAGGTCGAACGATGCGATTCTGGTGCGGAAATGGGTTCCTGGAACCCATTTCCCCTGCCTCCATTTCACCATTTTCAACCATTTTTTTTGCACAAAAACAATCCAATACAATAATGTAACATTAAAATCAACTTAAACTTGAAGAAATCAAAGATATACATACCGATTTGGTTGATTCGAGTTCTTGAATTATTTTTACTTCGAGGCCTAAAAAACCCTAAATAACACGGTTCTTTTGTAAGATTTCGTGACAAAGTTTCTCGCAATCGTTCTTAGCAGTGTTCCCACCAGTTGAATGCCCTAAAAACTCAAAAAAATTGCGAAACAATAGAAATGGGAAGAGAAAAAATGAAAGAGAGGGAAATGGAAAATGATATTGGGGTTTAAAAAATGTGAAGGGTAGAATGGAAATATGAGAGGGTGGAGAGAAAAGATGTGAGTTATTTTAATTTCTGGATGGATAAAAATAACCTGGCCCTTTAATTATTTCTCCATCTACATGCAAACTACTATGTCAGCGCCAACACCATGATAAAGAGCCCTAGCAATCAAAAAAATTAATGGGCCCTATGTTATTTTCAGGCCCACTAAGATGGCAGTACTTGGGCTCAATGGGCCACAAGTTATGCTCTCAATAAGATCCATTTGTGATATCTATACTATTTTTATAAAGTCAATACTACTTTTATCATAACTCCCATAATACCTTTTTTTTAATCTATTAGAAATTTTAATTTTTAAGGTATATTATAAATAGTTAAAGGATATTTTTAGAATTACCAAGTCTAACCAACCTACATTTTTAGTTTTTCACCTTTTTCTGTTTGTTAGTTTCAACCGACATATGTAACACGGATGAAACTTAATTATTTATACAGCTATAAAATTAAAATAAAATAAATATAAACTATAAAATATAACTGTCAATCATGTACAATGCACTTGTACTTCACTAAATCACATTTGTAATAAATGCGACTAATAATGATATTTTGGGAGTCTCTTTGAGGCCTTTTAAAAATTAGACACAAAAAAAACAAAAAAATAAGTGGGGAAACAAGTTCACATGCTAATATCATTGGCATTGGGTCCCTATCACGTGACTATTGCCTCCCCAAGTACAGCAAAGATATTTGACTTGAGTCTCACTTTCATTACAAAAGTGTAGTACCACAAAATTACCTTAAATTTTATTTATTTTTTGCCACTATAGTTAATTTTGTAATATAATTTAGTTTGATATTCAAGAAAGAACTGGATTTAATTATTAATTACTTGAGTCCAATTAGAATTAATCTAAAATATATATCCAAATTTTATAATCAAACAAAGCAATTAAGATATAAATAAATTAACAAACAATCAGGGCATTATTTTGATCTGATTAGTTAGTGATTTAAAGATGTACTTAGTACACGAAGCACACATCTTTAGGAAGTGGTCTATAAGGGACAATGTACACAGTCTTTCATCCATACTTGAAAAACTGTTTTCTAGAAATTTTTTAAAGGTAGCAAAACCAAGTTACCAATGCCTTAGATTTGAAAGAAAAAGAAAGAAGTCAAAACAGTGATGTTTTTCAAAGACATATATAAGGGTGGATGGTCCAGGGTTAATTAACCTTGGACCATTAGAAGAGGAAGTGAGGAACCATTGGGTCTCAGTGGGAGAGTGGTCCATAAAGAAAGAAAAGGGATGGGCCCTGATAGATGTTAATATGATAAGAGGAAGTGATTCTTGAGGTGGTGGTGGTGGTGGTCCATGCATTCTAAAGTTAATATTGTCATTTTCAAATAAGAAAATGTGAAACATAAGTGCTTGCAAACTTTTAAAAGTGATAGATAGACCAAGAGGAAATTTTAAACTTATAATAACATGCTTGAACAAGTATATATAACAATTTATAAAATTATGTTAAAAACTCTTGCATCTAACATTTTGAAACAAGTTATATCATTAACTCCCATGAAAAAACTAAAATCTTGATGATTATGAAACATTTAAAATTGAATTGCCTTGGGGACCAAAATTGTATAATATCCAGAGAGCCATAAGCTTTTCTACTGCTCTTACTAAAGAACATGTTTTGCTCTATATCCTTTTTGAATGTGACTAGACCACAAGGAAATATTGGAAGTAGTCTTGCTACCTCTTTCCTCTCTCTTTTTCTTTCTTCTCTTTTTTACCTTGGTTTTATTCAGAGATTGGTTCTTACTAAGAGAAACTGACCTTGTGGTTCCCAGTATCAAGTCTAACATCATCCCAACGCTTCAAAACAAAGCCCAAACTCAAACAGTTTAGAAGGCTAAGTCAGGTCTCTTTAGCTATTTGAATGGGCTTTAGTGAACCCCTAGCCCAAGTAATTGCCTCTGAAATTTTGTTGGGGGCTGTGGTACTTGGATGAGTATGAAGCCTTCAACATGAAGATTAACCTAAAAAAAATTAGGTCATTCTACAATTTGTAGCCTTATTGAAATTATAGAATGAAGAAATTCTCAGCTTCTATCTTGCCTGTAACTTGAGGAATTCAAATTTGACTCAACAAGAAGTATTCAACAAAAAGAAAAGAAGAAAAAACAGATATATACCCCTGATGGAGAAGAAAGGAGGAAAAAGAAAGAGAGAAAGAAAGGAAGAAATGGGCCATCCTTAGGAGTAGTATCCACATCATAAGAAGATCATTTCATTTAGAGTCAGTCCTCAACTTACATCTAGAATTCAAAATAGTGTTATATCAGTGGGTCAAGATAAAAAGGCATGGTAATTTTAACTTCAGCAGCTTGATTTGCTAGCCAAGATAAATTTCATCTAGTTGCAGAGAAGGGAAGAGTTCTTCCCAAAACTTGAAATCTACGGAAACCAAAAATTTATATAAAACAGTGAAAATGTAACAATCTTTCTGAAAACAATTCTGTAAAATTTAAAGCCAATCTCTTACTTCCTGCAAATAGTTTCACAAAAAATGTATCCAAAACACTTCTTTTTTATTTTTTAAATTATGATTTCATCTGCTCAACAGTTGCATCAATAATAGTAGTATTTATACATTCAGTTGTATAAAGAAAATGATGATATCAACTCAGAATGTGCAATAGGTTGTAGAATCTTCACTCCGAGTATGAGAAGAAAATGAAATGGAAAAGAAAGTGCTTCCATCCTTATAACAATGGATAGCATGAAATGGAATACCTGGTGCATGGATTACCAAGGCAACAGGTAGGAGAGTGGAGATCACGTTGGTTGAACTCTAGCATTAGTTGTAAGTGGTTCGCTAATTTGAAGAAGATCATTGGATAAACCAGTGAAAACTGTGGAATCTGTCTCTAGAGGTTTGAATTTGATAAGAGCCGATGGGACCAAGTCCTCTTCATCTAGTGTAGGTATTCTCTGTCCTTCTCCTTGAAAGCGTGGGATCATTCGCCTCTTGATGACTGCTGAATGCCACAGCTCAAATTCCAATCCCGGTTCTTTCAATGAGGAGCTGACAAACTAAGACAAAGCAAACAGTAAATTGGTACTGCATTTCTCTCCATAAAAAGAACTTCAACCTTCTCATTCAAGGTTTTTTTTTTCACTGAAGTAACAAGACACTGCAAATTGTGCAATGGAATATATTTAAAAAAAAAAAAATACACACAACTCAATACTTACCAATGCCTTATCATAAAACCACAATTACAAAGTTCAAGCTAAGTCTTGTCAGGAAACAAAAATTTTAGTATCAAGAGACAACAGAAAACTAATTGTTCACGCTTCGCTAGTTTAAAACAACTTTCCAAGAAAAAGAAAAGATCTATAGAAAATCTGTGAACCTGCTTTAAAAATGCAGATCTCACGAGTCATGACATGATGAAAGAATAAAATTGGTATCCAAACCAAGTCTCAGCCACTAAGGTAGTACAAGGAAGATGTTGATGATACAAGATATCGAATACTCTCCACAAATAAGTGGAGGGAATTTCACCAACAACATCGTCCTCATGAGGGATCACAAAAATCCACACGATAATATGATGGCACAGAATTAGCAAAGAAACATAAGTCTTTGCTATAAAATGTTTCTTAAAAAAGATGAATATTCAAACCTAGAGACTCCACTCCTGAAAGTTCCTGTGGCGAATGGGGAGTCTCCATGTAATCATATCAAACCAATGTACTAGAGCATTGTAACCAGGCTTTTTATCTCCAGGAAAAACCTGGAGAAGTTTATAGAACTTCAAAATACTTAAAAGGTAAGGGTTCTATTAAGTTGAACTTCACTAGGAAATCGAAGTACAACTGTTGGACCAACTAGTAGTGTAGCCTAGCACCATCTATCAAGGTATCAGATGTGAAAGAACACAAGTGTGACAACATTTCTTTTCATAAAAAACAATCGCAGACTACAAGTGCTTTCCAAAGTGTGTTTGATAGTCACCCAGCACATGGCTCTCAAACCCAACCAATAGTGGATAACCTGGGTAAGAACTCCATGCTCAAAACTCCTAGGTGAAAATCTTCTCCATCTTCTTTTCCTCAAAAATGGTGTTCCTGAGTCACCGTGCTCCCTTCAAGCTCAAGCTTCCACGAACTATCAAATTTTCTACGCTACGGAAACAGAGAGGCAGAATTCATTTGATTGCGTGCCAAAGGGAGGAGATAATGATACTGTTAAAAAAAGTTTGACTTAAAGCTCAGGCTGATAAGTAGAGGCCTAACGATATACATCAAGCAATTATAAATATTAACACTCCACTTTACATGCATGATGACACGTGAACTAAATTTATAATAGAGAAGAAAGACAATTAATAAACAAGAGAAGCAAGCAAATGCTTACAAGGAGTGTAAGCCAACCCGATCAACCCGACCGAACCAAACAAAACCCGATGGGTTGGGTTAGAGTGTTAATATGTGTATTGTATTATATCTATAAAGAAATGTACAAAAATTACAGATGGACACATGGTCCAAAAAAGATTTAAATCAAAGACTATCCATAATGGGGTTCCATCCCCTCAACCAATCCCCTAATGAAAAACCTCAAGCAAGTTTGCTAGCACTAACCCAAAGGGAAGCCAAAAAGAGAGAGTTGTCCCAAACAGCCCCCACATCCTTGTGTTGGTCTTCAAAAATCTGCAAATTCCTTTTCTTCCAAACCGACCAAACCACCACAAAGACAACCAGCCTCCAATAGTCTCTCCATTGCCGAGGAAGGAGATTGTCCTCAAGAAAAACCCACAGAGAAGACTCAATTGGAAGTCTATCCCAATGCATAAAGGATTTCCATCTGCCCCAAACTCTTTTAGTGAATTCACAATCCACAACGATATGGTGACTAGTTTCCCCATCATTCCTACATAAGCAACACTAGTTTGGGGAAAGAGTCTTTTCTTGTGAGAAGTCACGACAATGAAAAACTCCTTGCATAAAATACTGAGTCCCAGAAATATAAGTCTTGGATTAGTTAAGATGTTGATTTAGCTTTTACACTGGCCAAAGATCAAACAAATAGAAATCCCAAATAAAACTCAAATTTACTCAAACCCAAAATTACCTAAAAACAAAAACCAAAAATCTGGGATACGCTTTGGAACACCAATCTCTAACAAAATCAATGGCAAATATTCCATTAGAATTTACAATATCATCCTCTCGTTATATATCTACATCTTAAATCATTAGTTATAGTGTGATTGAACCAAAGGAACAAAGAAAATCTTAAGATTCACCAAAGCAAATAAAAGGGGATAAATTAAAATTACATGAGTATATTAAGTAATATTTTGTGGGTAAAACCTATGATAGGAGCAAACCAAGATCTTCCTTCAAAGAGCACCGCATGTTCTTGATTTCTAGATGTCGATTTAGTTGAAGATAAAGGGGTGGTGGCGTTAGGGTTAAAGAAGAAGGGGGTGGTGTTAGGGTTAAGCAAATTACAATTTTAACCCTCGGTTCGGTTCAATTCGGGTTACTATTGGTTTTCAAGCCCGAACCGAACCGATTAGGTTTTCAAAATCCCAAACCAAAACCAAACCAACCGTGAAGAAAAACTGAAACAAATGCATTGGTTCAGTTTGGTTTGATTTCGTGGCTTGAACCAAACCACTGACACCCCTATTTGATGATGTTGATCTAGGTGTTTGGGTTGGGTTGGGTGCAAAAATCCCAACCCGAACAATTCGATTCGAGTCTTGGGTTGACACTCTTGTAACCCAACCCAAACCGAACCTAAGCATAACCCTTATATTTTGATGCAACTCTTTTGAACTTGTATTTGATATTTGATGACATGGTGGATGAATATTACCAACTAACTATTTATGATCAACATTTGGTTGGTCGATTAGTACATGTTGGATGTGTTGGGAACATCTTGGATGTTAATTGTTGTCAAATTTACAAATTAATTTGGTTGTATTTGAAACATAACATACTTGATATTTTTATTGTAGAACTTAAATGTGAAATACTGAAATTTACCGGTAAAATCCAAGTCATCTCAACCCAAATAACCAACCCAACCCAAAATAATTCGGTTTGGGCTGGGTTGGGTAGAAGAGTCAGTTTGGTTCCGGTTGGGTTCTAATTTTCCAACCCAAATTGTTCAGGTTGGGTTGGGTTTTAGGATCTTCGATATAAAAATTTTGAAATACCATGTTAGAAACTACTTGACCTAAAAGCTATACTGATAAGTAGAGGCCCTGTGTATATAAAGTGAATATAGAAATCAACAGGTACCAATAATTAGCTTGGCTATAAAGATTTGGAAACCACTTATTCCCCATTGACGTGCCAGGTTATGTGAAGATGTGAAATAAGCTAAGGAAATGCCCATAACTAGAAGGATGCCCTAGTGTGTTTTGCAAGCAATACCAGTTATAAGTTGCATCATTTTTAAGGTATTTCAAACCAACATTTTTGGCTTAAAAAGAAGCACCAAAGAAAAGCCAAGATGCATCCCAAATGGAAGCTTAAAAATGAGAGTCACAATGCCATTGCCCTAGCCCACATTCCTGTCATGATGCAAACCACTATAGAGAAGCTAAAATGTAACCCCGAGATGTTGAAAATTTCCACCCTGTTGGAATAGAAATTGCAGCCGAATTTGGGCCTATTACTAAGCCATTGTACACTAATAAAAACAGCCAACACAAACCTATTTTGCAGCTGGAAAGTGACGCCCATGCACAAGCCTAACTCAGCCAAAAACTAGGAAAATTGCAGTCCAAGTGCTGCCCATGATTTTCCATGTTGAGTGCAACATGAGAGGGCAATCAGTGTGAGCAAGCAAGGTTCTACAAGGCAAGCTTCAAGTTGGCTTGTGCAAGGTGTTCAAGCAGGCCCTATGCGCAAGTGCAAGTCCCTGAGGGTGGATTACCCAAAACACACAATTTTGGCCTGATTGGAGGGTGGCCAGCTACTATTGGCATCAAAACCAACTCATGCGTAGTGCGCTAATGAAGACACTAAGTCCTTCAAAGGGATAGATTTTGATTGTCCCACATCAAAAAGGAGAGTTCCTTTAGGAAGTTGACAAACAATGGTTACACTCTAACTTCATAATTTTTACCCTAAACAGGACATTCATTTGCATATAAAAACAAATTCATAATTTTACCCTAAGTAAGACTTTTGTTTGCATATATAAACAAATTTATAATTTTTGCTCTAAACAGGACATTTGTTTGCATATATAAACAAATTTATAATGTTTACTTTAAACTGGACTTTCATTTGCATAGATAAACAAATTCATAATGTTTACCCTAAATGAGACTTCAGATTTTTACACTAAATAGGACATTTGTATGGAAAAAATTCTAAATTACCCCTAAATAAGACTTTTGTTTGTATATGCAAAAAAAATTATAATTTGTAACCTAAGTATGACATTCGTTGGTATATTCAAACAAAAATCATATTTTTTCACTAAACAAAGCATTCATTTGCATATATAAACAAATTCATAATTTTAACCCTAAACAGAACATTTGTTTGCATATATAAAAAAAAACCATCATTATTACCCTAAATAGGGCATTTGTTTGCATATATAAAACATAATCATAATTTTTACCCTAAATACGACTTTCGTTTGTATATGTAGAAAAAGATCACAATTTTTACCCTAAGTTATGCTTTCGTTTGCATATATAAACAAATTCCTTTGCTCTAAACAGGACATTTGTTTGCATATAGAAACAAATAGATAATTTTTTCTCTAAATCTGACTTTTGTTTGCTTGAATAATAAAATTCATAATTTTTACCCTAAATAGGGTATTAGCTTGCATGTATAAACAAATTCATAACTTCAATCTTGAATGGGACTCTTGAGTGCATACATAAAAACAAATTCATAATTTTTAATCTAAATAGGAAATTCTTTTGCATTTATAAACAAATTCTTAATTTTTATCCAAAGTGGGACTTTCGTTTGCATATATAAATAAATTCATAATTTTATCCTAAACAGGGCATTTGTTTGCATATATAAACAATTTTAGAATTTTTACCCTAAACTAGACTTTTGTTGGCATACATAAATAAATTCATAATTTTTACTCTAATGGGACTTTCGTTTGAATATATAAACAAATTCATAATTTTAATTTTTTTTCTACCCAACAAGACATTTTTTTGCTTAATTTTATCCTAAAAAGGACTTTTGTTTGCAAATACGAACAAATTTATTATTTTAACCCTAAATGGCTCATTCATGTGCGTATATATAAACAAATTCATAACTTTTAACCTAAACAGGACATTCACTTGCATATATAAACAAATTCATATTTTTTCCTTAAAAAGGGCATTCATTTGAGTTGGCCTCGAGCAAGGTGTTAAATTGGACTCATGAGCAAGGGCATATCTATGGTAGTGGGTTACCGAATGCAAATAACTAGGCCAGGTTGGAGGGCTGTATGATACAAATAAGCTAGCTGGGATTTTCAAAATACAAAAAAGACAAATAGCAACCTGGCATACAAGCTTCCACATGTAGCAGATGATTCAGAACAGGTCATCAATTCACCAATAAAACCAGCTAGAAATCATCATCAACACAAGAACCCCACCGCTTGCCAAAAGGAGAGTGCTCACAAGCCTTTAACAAGACAAACTTGCGAGAACTTATCCTAGCAACCGCTCTGTTTCATGCATTACAATTTCTTTCCATTTCATTCAATGTGAGCCAGAACAATATCGAACATGCAAGGAAATGTCTACGTTGGCTGAGAAATTAATCACTAATCCAAAAGCTAAATGCAGCAAAACAGCCTGCAATGCCAATAACTCAGGTTTCTTTTTTGCTTGCAGTTTCTCTTTTATTTAATCAAACAAGCTTCAAAGGGAACTAGAGTAAATCCAGCCAAAAGAATGGAGAAAGGAGGACATTGACAATTTGACATAGATGATGTTTACAAATTCAAGAGGGGTGCTCAATGAGGAATCTTCAAGCTCAGAATTTATCTTCCTTTTGATGCTAAAAAAGAGGAAATCTAGGAAGTGAGAGGAGGTGAAAATAGGATGGACGGCATTTTAAAGGAAAGACCACCATTATTCTTCCTCTTTTTGATTCAATTAAAGAAGATACACTACTCTCTTCTTCTTTGGACAGTAGAGCCTTTTCCTTTGCATTGATTTTTTTTTTTTTTTCCAGTTAGTACAAGTTCTTTTTATTAAAACTAGCCGGCAACCTGAACTATGTGCAAACAAAATTTTCAAATATAATATAAAAAAGATATCATTATTTATTAAAAAAAAAATCAAATACTAACTAATGAAATTAAATTATATTGGCAACTTTGGAAAAAAGCAAAATAACAAAAATAAGCATTTACTTAAAGAGTAGAGTGGAAGAAGAAGATTCATGTAATTGAGCCTATGTGGTTGGGAAAAAGCTTAGTTGAGTTGAGTTGAGTTATAAGCATTTACTTAAAAGATTAAAATTGGAAATTGTGGTCAAATAAAACATTACGTATACAACTCACACAATGTGTGGACATTTTTAATTCAATCTAATATAAAATTTAAAGAGAAAAATATGAAAAGAATAGTTTATCTGCTAGAAAATATTATTTATTAAAATAAAGTTTTATTGAACTTTTATTGATAAACTTGTAAAGAAAAGAAATAAAGTGAATAAAATGTCATCCACTTATATGTTACTTATTAATAAATTTGTAATATATATTATATATTAGGCCATCCAAGCTTTCCCTTTTTGAAATACTCATTCCCATCTTTGTTTAAAATTAAAACCCATCTTATTTTCAATGTAAGGTTTGTCAAGTTGCAAAACACACCAGCACCCTATATGCATCACAACAATACAAAAGTTTAAAGCCTTTTCCGTAATTTATAGTGACATTTGGGGACCATCAAGAATTCCAATCATGCATAAATCGGTTCATCATTTTCATTGATGACCACACTAAAATTTGTTGGGTAATGGGTATACCTCAACTCAACCTTTTTTCAACTACATGGGGTCAACTATGTGAATCTACTTCCTCCAATCCTCTCTTTGTTGAGTATACCTCATGAAGGAAAAATCTTAAGTTGGCCAAATTTTTCAAAATTTCAATTTCATGATTCAAACCAAGTTCCAAACTCAAATCCAAGGTACAAGGACAAAAATGTTTTGGAGTATTTCCATTCAATCTTAGGAAAATTTGCTAAAAAATGATATCATAGACCAAAGTTCTTGTGTTGAAACCCCACAACAAAATAGCATCACCAAAAGAAAAAATAGAGACATCCTAGAAGTTGCACAAGCCTTGATGTTTAACATGAATATGCCTAAGTACCTCTGTCGTGAGGCAACTCTAACAGCAACCTACTTGATCAATCAGATGCCAACCAGGGTCCTTAACTTCAAAACACCACTCTCAACCTTACTCCAAACTTTCCTAATTTTTGTTCTGTTATCTCTCTACCTCTAAAAACATTCGGGTGTACCTCTTTTGTTCACATTTATTCTCATAACATGGGAAAGTTAGACCCTCATGCTCTCAAGTGTGTTTTGAAGGATATTCTCCAACCTAGAAAGGTTATCGATGTTTTTGTCCAGTCGTGAAAAAAAAATTCCAATCTCCAAGGATGTCACATTCTTTGAATCTCAACCATAGTTCCAAACCACTTCTTTTCAGGGAGAGAACTCAAGGGTTGAAGTCATTTTTGGGAAATAACTCTTCCATTATCTCCATCAAGTACAACTTCATCAAATCCGAGCCTACCAAATTCGAACCCTACTATGGCGTTGCCCCAAGAGAACTTAAACATTGGAGGAGAATTAACAAGACTAAATCAACTAGGACTTAGGTCGAGGTGGTGACCTTCTCAATGACCCTCATGGTCAATCGCTCAAACAATGAGTAATGAACGAGTCATAGTCTCTAGGTAAACATATTCAATTCCTTGTAATCCTTTATCAAATCTCAATGATATTGATCTCCCAATTGCTCTTAAGAAAGGATTCTAGCCTTGTACTCTGCATCCAATTTCTTAATTTGTGTCCTATAATAATTATCACCTCATTTTTGTGTTTTTGCCACTAATCTCTCAAATTTTGAAGTTCAATAATTAATACAAGAGGTCCTAGATAATCCCAAAGGAAGAGAAGTTGTAATGGAGAAAATGAAGGCCTTGGAGAAGAATGAAACTTGGGAGGTGATGATTCTACCTAAAGGAAAAACTATTATGGGGCCAAATGGGTGTCATGATGAAGTACAAGGTAAATAAGATGATTGAATGATACAAGGAAAGGTTGGTAACTGAAGGATTCATTTAGCTATGGAGCGGATTATTAGGAGACTTTTGCTTAAATGGCCAAGCTAAACACCATTAAGTCTTCTTGTCCCTTATGCAAATCTAGATTGGCCTCTACAACAACTAGACATTAGAAATGCATTTTTGAATGGTGAACTACAAGAGGAAGTGTATATGAATTTAGAACCAAGTTTTGAAGGGAAAGAGGATGGAAGTAAGGTATTTAACCTTAAAAAACCCCTTGTATGGTTTAAAACAGTCACAAAGGCCATTAGGAATCATGGATTCACTCGTGGGCAATCCAATCAGCACTCTTCTTCAAGCACTCAAGTGATGGTAAAATTACTATCCTAATAGTTATGATATCGCATGAGATAACCTAAAAAAAATGGAGATGGTGAAAACGGCCCTTGCTCAAGAGTTTGAGATAATAGACCTAGGACAATTAAAATATTTTACAAGGGAAGTTGCTAGAAGCAAGAAGGGTATTTTTATTTCTCAAATGAAATACACAGTATACACCTTGGATTTGTTGAAGGAATTAGGCATGCCCTAGCTTAAACTTGCCAAGATTTCCCATTGAACTTAATCTGAAATTTGAACAAACTAATGGAGATGCCCCAGTGGAGAAGGAAAGTATCAACACCTAGTTGGAAGATTGATATACTTATCACATACAAGATCCGATGTAACCTATGTAGCAAGCGTGGTAAGTCAACACATGCACAATCCACAGGAAAAACATCTTTAGGTTGTCGACTGCATTTTAAGGTACCCTAAAGAATGAGGCTTTCACTGATGCACATTGGGCAGGTTCCATAAGCAACAAAAGATCAACTTTAGGGTATTGCACATTTGTTTGAGGTAATTTGGTGATTTAGAGAAATTAAAAAGCAAACAGGAGTAGTGCAAAGGCTAAGTTTCGAGCATAGCACATGGCATCTGTGAATTAATGTGGCTTAAACAACTATTCGCAGAACCAAAAGTTAAGGCTAAGAACCTATAAGACTTTGTTGTGACAACAAAGCCACCATCAGCATTGCACATAACCCTATGCACCATGACAGAACCAAACACATGGAAATAGACTGTCATTTTATCAAAGTGAAGATAGAAGAAAAACAATTATGTTTTACCTATCTTCCTACAAATCAACAGAAAACAAACATCCTTACAAAAGGGTTGTCATGACAGAGCTATGAAAGTTTGATTTCCAAGTTGGAATGCTAGGGTTTTCTTACAAGCTTGAGAGGGAGTGTGGAATTTCCAAGACTAGAAATTTGAATTTTAAACTTAGTTGTTATGTAGTTGAATTTTGAAATTAAATTAGAAATAAACCTAGTTAATAGCAATATCAGTTACATCACGTTGTTTTATTTGATTTTTCTCCCAAGTTTTGGGTATAATTTTTAGCTAGTTGTTATCTGGATGTTGAGGATTGTTCTCCATAATTTTGTAGTTTTCTTCATCAAGGAAATAATATTAGAAATTCTTCCTAGTTTTAGATCACATCTAATATCATTCGAATGTGTCAGATTTGGATTTTGGCATAAGAGGTATAGAGCTATTTTGAATATTCCTGCAATGTTTCTAAATTTAAATCAGGCATCTTAGAGCAAGTAAAGGATCAAGCATTGGAATACTTATGAGGAAAATCTAACAATTAATGAAAATACTGACTTCATAAAGTGCGGTCGTTCGCTCCCATGGCAAGAAGACACCTTGTAGCACAACCTCATCAGGAAATTGGATCCGAATAATAGTGTTTGTGTACCTCTTCTTTGCAGCCTTTGCCTGCTTTTCCTTATAGGACTTGGGAATTAGAAGCTGAGACTCTGCAATTTTTTTCTTCCTCAAATCTGCTTCTCTTTTTATTTCATCAATCGACAATTTATAAAAAGAGTCTGAAAGGTCAATTTTTGCTGCTACACTTTCAGGAACAGAAAAGAAGACTCGAACCTGGAAGACCATAAGCAAAAGAGCTTAATGGTAACGCATAAGACAAATAGATATACAGGTCATAAATCTTTGATTTCATGAGAATCCTGGAAACTAAAACTTAGATGGCTCACAAGTTAAATTGAAAATCACAATTAAGAATAGAGCCTGGAAGAAGCTTTACAATTACAAAGATAAACTGACTTGTATGTGGTAATGACAAAGACAATATGTCCAATGCAACACCCTTAAACCCTTTAAGTATCAATACTCTTTATTCATGTGCATATTTTCCAATAATAGAGTTAGAAGCTTTTGAAAATTATAAATGGAGGAAGAAATAAGTGAGCAAAAAAAGGGAAAGATTTTCATGACTCCTAAGAGCCATTTTGAAAAAATTATAAATAGAGGTGGATTTATACATTAGGCATATTAAGAAGATGCTCCATAGTGTGTGTTATTTGTTAGTGATATAGTGCTAAATGGTGAAACCAAACATAGAGTAAATGTCAAGCTAGAGGTTTGAAGAGAGGCTCTAGAATGTAAAGGGTTCACAATTAGTAGGACTCAAACTAAATACATTAAATGTAATTTTAGTGTAAATAGAAAAATATATATAAAGAAACAATAAAGATTGAAACCCAAGTTATACCAGGAATTAAATTTTATGTGTTTGGGATCCATTATTCGTCAAGAAGGAGAAATAGGTGAAGATGTGAAACATAGAATTAAAATAGAATGGGTTAAGTGGAGGAGTGCTTCTGAAGTATTATATGGCGCATCCCTTTGTAGTTGAAAGGAATATTTCATAACACCACTATTTGGCTAATCATGCTCTATGGAACAAAATATTGGCAATAAAGAAACAAGAAGTAAACAAACTACCGGTAATAGAAATGCAAAAGTTAGTGGTAAAATGTTAAAGTATAAAATAGAAATAAACACATTTGAGAAATGCTAGTAGTAGCCCCAATTGGAGATAAAATGTGAAAAAATTGATTGAACTGATTTAGACACATACAACGAAGACCTTGGGATGTGTCAATTAGGAAGCGTGGCCTATTACCGATTCATGATAATGATAGAGGTAGAGGAAAACATAAAATAACATGGACACAGATAAATAAGAAAGATATAGTTGTTTCAATTGTTGACATAACCCTTGATAAAAAGGAGCGGTAGAGTTGAGAAAGCGGACTCCTGTAGTCAACCCACATTGGAAAAAAGGTTTAGTTGAGTTGAGATTGAAGCACCAGATGTTGCATTTACAAACTTATCAAACAACAGTAAATGGAATGTGGGAAGCATTTGAAGTAACTAATATTGCCGTATATGTCCAAAAAAAAAGAAGAAATCCAGAGTATGATGAATTCCACACGAGGTCCACATGTGAAGCAAGTTTGTAGATGCCCAAGGTAAAGCAATTTTCAGAATATTGCAAGCACTGAAGTTAAGGAGTTAAGGAGGTGGATGCTGGCCATTGTTTACCTGAGATTAGTTATTCCAATGACCACTATGAAAGTGTTAATTCTCATCTGTATTGTTGAACCTCGAGTATTTCATACTCTACACGGAAAAGTGTTTATTCAATCATATAACATCACATGGTATTCATGATGATGAATGGATAACTAACATAAGTTATCAGTACTAACTCTAATTTACAGTCAAATTACGCTCAATTTAACTAACATGACCAAAGTTTAGATTTGCCTCAAAAAAAGCCTCACTTTTCTGTTCAATGACACAATTGCAGCAATGCTTCTAACAATGAACTGTTATTAACTCAATAATCAACAAAAACCATATGGCTCATAATCATAAAACACGCAAACTAGGAGGACAAACCTGTCTGTCGATCTTCTGTGGCTCCACTGGCTCGTCCGAGCGCTTTACTGTTCCCTCGGATCCATTATTTACAGCAGTAGAAGGCAACTCTTGCGTCTCTTGTGGCTCCAACAGTGATATCGCTTCTCTGATAAATAACAGATGTTCCTTTGAAGGAACTTCCATAACCGCCCACATCTCATCACCTTCCTCTTGAAGTCTGAACCCAACACACTCCAACAACTCCACACCTCCCACCACCTCACCAATGGCTTCTCTTATCTTCGGATTGCTCATCCGAACTCTCCGAAACTTCACATTTTCCGGTTCTTTCACAATATTCCGCAAAAGCTTGAGAACAACCTCTATTGATCCCTCAGACGCCCCTCCAGAAACAAAAGCACCAACACATTCCCCAAGTTCATTCCCCGACTCTGCCTTGACCATGCCTTCCGGCAATTCAGACGACGTCGCAGGCTCTGAACTGTCATTCGCGCCACCGACACAGCTATCAATGTGCTCGGAAACTTCCTCTTCCAATCGGAACGATCTACCACACACTGGACACTCGAAAACATTAAGCGAATATCCAGTTTGGGATCGCTTGCTCGACGTGATCAGAGGATCAAACGGATCAAAACCGTTCGACGGTTTATCGCTAGAATTCCGATTCTCCTGGGAATCCGTTTTTCTTCTCAGATCCGAATTCGATGTCGACGACGACGATGACGACGATGACGACGCTGGCCTAGGGTTCGACGGAGAACCAGAAGAAGAATACGAACAATTCGCGTTTCGCCTAGGTTCAACAACGTTTGGAGATTGACGATTGAGAATCGAATTGTTCGGTCCGGAAGAAGACGATCCGAGGACTCTTCCTTCGCCCTTGAATTTCCCGGACGATGAAGAAGAGAATTGATTGTTCACCTTCTTCATGAACCCCTTGAACTTGTCCCTCACGTCGTCCATTGAAGATAAATTACCTTGTTTTTCTTCAGGAATTGGAGATTATAATAGCGTTTTTAAGGTTTTTCAAGGCGTGTAAAACAAAGAACAACGTCGTCTGCAACTGCGAAGACTTACTCTTTTTTGTTGGTCTTGCGGATTGGAAGAGAACTTCGCGGGAACGGGAAGATGACGACGAGACTAGGAGACTGGAAATTCTGCTCCTGCGCGATTTCCTTACACAGCTGTCGATTCTCGCAAGTGGTGACATGTGGCATGTAAGCGGCCTCGTGGCAAGTTCTCATTGGGTAATAAACCTCTAGTCGTAATGACCTAAGGTCAACTCCCATTCTATGACGCGTATTCAATGCGTAAACCGTACGTGAGGACTAAATCACTTACGTTACATGTCACCGTCTGCATCTTTCTAAAGATGGAACTATAATTTTTTAACAGTATATATACGGATATACGTATATGCGCGTATGTATATATATATATATATATATATATATAATTTAGAAGGGAGGACAAATTTAAAAAAAAGTAGGGCATGTTTGATAGCTATAAATTTTTTTTCGAAAGAAAATTTTCTCATTATTATTTGGTTAACATAATAATTTTTTTTATAATTAGTTATTAATTAGTTATTTAGTTATTTAATTATAACTTTTTCAATTTTATTCAAAAAAAAATATTTCACCCCTTAATTGAAAAAATAATAGGCCCAAAAAAATTTTACATTTTTTGCCAATCAAATATGAAAAAAATTTTATTTTCTCACCTATCAAACACAAAATATAAGATCGTATGAAAAAAATTAAAAATTAATTAATTACAAAATTATTATTTCAGTTCTATTGACAATAAAATTAATTTTTAAATAATATAAATAAATAAATAAAATTAATGATATTTTAGATAAAAGGGTTTTACTATCGGCTATCCTAAATATTTTTATTATAATATAATAGATAAAAAGTCATTATTTTTTATTTTTTATTTTTAAATCTCACCTTTTCATTTTAAAAGAACAAAAAAAAATGAGAGAGAAGAAGGGGACATGTGGGACGTGGATTTAATGGTCAATAATATTGATTGTGGTTTAAAAATTATAAAATATAAAAAATGCATTTGATTTGTTGAAATTTAAAAATAGTCTTTTAAAATTTATAAAGAAAATAAGTTATTTACAATAAATAGTAAAAGAGTTTTTACTTTTTTTAGTTATATTTTATGAATCACAAATCAAATAAAGTCTTAAAAATAATTGCTAAACTTTTTTTAATATACATATTTAATTATAAAATATAAGTAAAATGTTTAATACGGTCGTAGAAAAGTGCATTTCATTTGGTCGGTGATTTAAAATTTGAATTATAATTTCAAAAATAAAATTTGGAAAAAGAAAATATTATATTGTTCAAACAAAGTATTTTAAATTTATTTATGAATTTAAAGGATCAAATATATGTCAGTGCGAGAGTGTGAGAGAGAGAGTGAGAGCCAAATCACATACTAAAAACAAAGACTCATTTTTCCTTGTTTCTCATTTTTCCTGATTACTTGCCTTCTCGTTTGCCTATAACAATGCCGCTTAATCAAAATCGAATAGTTTAAACAAAGATAAAAGCAATATTAAAAGAATTGAAATTAACACACTAATACCAATGAGGTTTAGGTATAGGTTTTGAATTTTTGTTGATGCAGAAAATTTCATTAAAAAATGTTTTTATTTCGGCGCTCGACAATTATCTTGAGTCAAGGTGAATTAGTCTCGCCATAAAACGAAAGAAATACATTATCGAGGCGTCAAAATCTCGATAATAAAAAAAATAAAAAATTAACACACTAATTGTTAAAAATTATTATCGCATCAAATTTTAACATTAATTCGTCAATATAATATACTTTTAAAAAAAGTTACAAATATGATATAGAACAAACTGTGATGATTCTGATCTTTTCTCTCTTTCCATGAATCGACGGTAACAAGCTAACATGAGAAAGTCCATCCAGTGGATAAAGAGGAATATTCTTATTCAGCAATTTACAACGTCCGATAAGGGGCTTTTGACATGATCATTCTTAAAAAATAAAAAAAAATTCACAAATGCTATCAAAATCTAAATAATGACTGGTTTGCCATAGTTTAACAATTCAAAGCTCAATCAGCTTACACACTGGCACCACGTGAATTGGGGAGCTGGGGTTGCAGCAGCTAAGAAGACGTCTTTTGTGGTGTTTGAATTTAGCTCCGGCTATAAGATATGTATATTAATATTAATTTGATAATATTAATATTCATGAAAAGACGCCTTTCACGATTTTTTTTTTTCTTCAGTGAAGGTGTTTTTTGTAGTGTTTGGATTTAGCTCCAGCAATAAGATCAAGAGCAACAGAGGTGTTTGAGAGGGCTGGAATGGCTCCTTATTTAGATTTTAATTTTGATGGCATTTGTAAAAAATAAATATTTTTTGAGGGCAATCATGTTAAAAGTCGGCCCGATAAGACTCCTCCAATTGCTACTACCTCGCATTAATAAATCTGTATATTAATATTAATTTGATAATCCAATCTTGGCTAATTAAGGCACTAGAAGTGACATTAAGGCTACCAATTCCTATCAAATCAATGCCACATTTGAATTAATGCACATTAACTTCATATGTTTATTTGTTGACAATTTCGCAGGGTGTGAATTATAAATTGAATCACATGCAATCTCTGACAGACTAATACATTTTTGGATTGAAAGACTAATAGATTTTAGATCATTTATTTTATGCGAACTTTGACATTATGAATTTGTGCGCCGTGACACAATATACTTCCATCCGTTTATAATAATAATGTTTACAATGACCACAATCAAATGTAGATTGAGAAAATCTAAAAAATTATTGACTTCGTGTTTCTATTCGTATTATTATTATTTTTGAGATGTTGCACAATGATTCATTCGCATAAAAACACAAACAACTCACTAACAATTAAAACTATATGCAAAAAACTAATAGATTTTTTTTAAAAAATAAAAAAGTTTAGTGTTTGATTGCTAATATTTTATCAATTTTTTTTTCTCAAACTTTTTAATTTTACACCAAATTTTTCTTAATTTTTAGTATTATTGATTATAGTCATATTTATATTTTATCGAGAACATTTTTTCAACCTCTTTATTTTCATACCAAATTTTTTTTTTTTTAGTATTATTGATTATAGTCATATTTATATTTTATGAAACAACTTACTATCCATTTTTTTTAAGTAATAAAAGTGTAAACAAATATTTTCTCTTGTACAATCAAACAATCATGAAAAATTTCATTAGAGAAATTTTCTTGAGAAATTATTTATCAAAAAGCTGTATTTTCTCGAGATTTTTTTTTTCAACTATCAAATAGGGCCTAAGTCAAAATCCCTAAATACCAACCCACAATTATTTAAACTCAAATTGTCACACCCCAGTACATAGCATACCGCAGTGTCTAATACCCCGGGATGTGATGGGTACCTCATATCGAGCGTATCCCTGCTATAATATCACATAATATTGTCACATCCCAATACACAGCACACCGCAACGTCTAGTACCACAAGATTATTTATCCATACTATTCATTTATAAATAGTATAGGGCCTCCCCAGATTTGAACTCACAACCTCATAAAGTTTGATTTCGTAATCTGAGTAGCCACTGATCACCTTAGGTGGGGCACTGTAACACGAATAATTTTTTAAGGAACTATAAAATATCAATATATATATCAATAAAATGTATTTTATGCATTGCACTTGATCTTAAAAAGATATTGGCAATACATGTATTTTGTTATATTCACCAACGAGTTAAAAGGTTGAAACCAAATAGATTTATCCAAATAATATTATTTAATTTTGTTATTTTTACCGGCTTCCCAGCCGTCTGAAGGTGTCATCACCTTGAAGTTGAAACTAATCCTCTTCCACTTGTAATTTGACTGAGGCAAAGCTCAAATTAGTGATAGGGATGCCAACCTGGTTATTATCTAGAGTATGATTACTACTAAACTAAACTAAAACAAGTATTACTCGTTGCAAACAAATTATTTATTATTTTAATTACGAATCTACATAATTAGTCCAACAGTAAGTACTCCGTCATACAAGTTCTAAATCCAGTATCATCGGTCAATAGTCAATTACTCGCACATGACTCAAAATACCGCGCACACGACAACACCCCACACTCCGCTGAACTTCTACAAAAGACTCCCATCTTCTCACGTCTTTCTTTTTTCCGATTCGTTTCTAATCCGTCTTGTCTGAACAGCCCACGAGCGACGACGCAAGCCAACCGCAGAAGAAAACTCTCTTTCACCACCGTATCAAAGACCAGTTCACCATCTTCTCGATGACTCCGATTCAGCCGCGCAATCTCGACGCACTTCTTCTTCTTCTACTCACTCTTTAAAGAATCGCGAACTCCAAACCCTAAAAATCAGTCTTGAAATGGTGTTCAAAGGCAGGTTTTTCTCCGGTAAGAAATCGAATTCTTCAAAGTCCGACGGATCGAACAGTCCGAGAACGCAAAGTTCGGAATCTCCGGTCAGATCCGAGAAGAAAAAGGTCAAATCTCTGAAGGATGAACACCAGATCGGTGGCTACGGTTGTCGTCAAACCGTCGTCAAAGATGGCTTGAAGCAGCAACATCAGCAGTTACAGCAACAACAGCAGCAGCAGAAGAAGAAGGAAATTAAGGAGAAAGAAGTTCCGAAATCGAGTTCGCAAGTGAAGAAATCGCCTGATGTGAAAGAGGTGCCATCACCAGTGTCGCCGATTCTTGCATCATCCCTTGGATTGAACAGGATAAAAACGAGATCAGGACCGTTGCCGCAGGAGAGCTTCTTTGGATTTCGAGGCGAGAAGAGCTTGCAGATTGGTGCTAGTAATCTATCTCGAAGTGGTGGCGATGGCTCTTCGTCTTCCGGTTCGATCGCGAGGAAAAATGCTGGGAAAAAGAAGGAGGTGCAGGGACTTAGTAAGATGGCTGAACAGGAAAGTGCGGCGGCGAGTGGTCGTTGGGTCGAAAACGGAAGCAATTGCGATAGCATGTCGACTGGGAGTGCGCAATCGAGAGACCAGAGTCCGAGTGTTCAACAAGTCCGATCGCGGCTCCAAAATGGGGAGTCATCTGCTGAAATGGGTATTGATCTGTCTTGTTTACTTGTTTTTTGTTTATGGAGTACTAGTTCATTTGTATTGGAATGAGATGATTGTGAGGCTTGGCACTCGAAAATTGAATAAATTGAGTATGACATTTCTTGCAGAACTGTGTCTGTGAGTATGATCAAGATCTGTCTAGTACATTAGATTGCGATCATTAACCTTTGGTATCAATCCTCTCATATTACCAAATTGAGTCTGGAGTCCGGAGAGACAACTCAACAAGCTTTGCTGTTTGATTTTGTATCCAATGCTCTGAGGCGGTCTGAGCAACAACAATCATACTGATACTTGTTATCCACTTTACCTGTCCAACTACCCTAGTATTATACTACATAAGGTTATGCTGAGCCACGGCCATTAGCAGTGAAGTAACCATTTATCTTTTATAGAATTAGGGCAATTTAGTTTGGTCTTTCTTCAATAGGACCTTAACTTTGGAAGAAACGAAAAATAGGAAGAAACCAACATTATTCATTCCCTCTCCAAGAGAGATGGCCCATTTTTTGTCTTTTTAATATACTCTTGACTTGGACTTGGACTTGGACTTGGACTTGGACTAGGACATATACTAAAAATTCGGTGTGCAAAGCAAATAAGATTGATAAATTGTTTTTAATTAGGAATACATTGAGATCATACAAAATTGGAGCTCGAAGGTACTCAGGTTTTTGGTGTGATTGCTTGTGGAATTGAGATATTTGAATTTTACTAAAATAGTCTCATTAGCTCTCAAGGTATTATAAATACTAATAGAAGAAACCATTACTTATTAGGGTATTTGAAAATAGATTCAATAAAACTGATTAAGTAGATTATGTCTCACACTCACACACATACCTTTACTAATGCCTTTTAATAATGTATAAATAAAAGTAGAGCACGTTGATTACTTCAAAACTCGTAGACACCATTACGTAGTTCGTCATGGGTAAGGACACTATTGCTGATAGGGCAATCTCAAACCCAAGCCTCATTCCCAGTCCTTGGTGTCTTACTGTTACGCCCAATAGTTAATAGTAAAGACGTGTTGTAGATCTTTAAAGCAAGGGAATGATATTTTGTTCAAGTATCATATAAAAAAAATTGTTTTTGGATGGATAGTGAAACTTCCACTATCATTTTTTGAGTTTTCTTTGGTAATTTTTTTCTTTGCGACATACACTTGCTTTCCTTTGGCTTTTAGAAATTCCATTCACCCGAGGGGAGACAATTAAAAAAAAGAGAAGATTTATAAAAGGCAATTCGTGATTTCTTAGCATCAACTCAATTAAGTTTTTTCCTAACTAAATGAGGTTGGCCACACAAATTTGCGTCCTCCACTTCGCTTCATCAATGGATACATCGAAATCTAAATTATTGGTTGTTATATCGTTCATAATTATTTCTATTCATGTTATTTTAGGTTTTCTTCTGCCTTTATTATTACCATGGATTGTTAATAGGTCACTCCTAACTGGGGCATTTAAAAGTCTTTCTTGTATGTGTCCAAACACCATAATCAGTTTTTTCTCATTTCATCTTCAACTGGGGATACTCTTTCCGTTTTTTGAATATGTTCATTTCTAATTTTATTTTTTAATGTTTTACTACATATTCATCTTAACATGCACACTTCTATTACACTTAGTTTGTTCACATGTTATTTCTTTATTACCCAACATTCTATTCTATATAGCATAGCTGGTCTAATTGCAATTTTATACAATTTTCTTTTAACTTCAATGGGATGTGCGACTCATATAAAATTCTAGAAGCACTCCTTCATTTAATCCATTATGCTCTAACTCTATGATTCATATCCTCGTCATTGTTCTTCATCTATTTCTACTTCCGCTAATATTACTAATCTTCCCAAAATTTACTAAAGAACCTGAAGTATATGGTAGTGTAGCATCACCTAATTTGATGGAAATTGGATTTTCCTTTCTAGACGTCCATATTACAATAACATTATACCTGTTCAATAACAGCTGTACCTATATCAGATAATCATCTTAATATACGGCTCTCTTATGATTTGTATCTACCATCTAAACTTATTCATGCTGTGTATAGACATCCTATGTCTTTTGCGATTTCTATAGAGGGCTGTTTTAATTTAATTAGAGCATGTAGACCAGTACCTCCTAGCTCTTTGTACAAGCCCTGCCTTGCTATTGGAGTCATTGCTTTATTTCCATAAAATTTATCTAATTCTCCTTCCAGGTGGTTGGCCACCCCTAGAGAATTGAAGGGAGATATAGGAGTATATTGTCCTTGCCAAAACTTTAGAAAACACCCATCCTTTGAAGTAGCTATTCCATTTCATTTTCAGACCTTTGGATGTTGTTTGCATTATAGTTGTAGCTGTTAACTTCTTATTATTAATTTCCTTGTAATTTGTAATTAGGAAAGGTTGTACCATCAATGAGTGAAAAGATGGGGGGAAGTTGGTTGAAATGGTTCAACTTTAAGTATTTACAATAGGCACCACTTACTATGAGGAAGCGTAAATCAACTCAAATTGAAGTGGCAAGGAAATAACTTGGTGATGCAAACAAAAAAGGGTAGAGTCTCACTTTTATAAAAAAGAGCTATTGATTTAACTTCAAACATTGTTAGAACCTAGATAAGTTATGGAAAATTTACAGAAAGCCTTAAAAGTGATAGATTTTATTTATTTTTTTGATAGGTAAGTGGTAGGTTTGAATCCCATGATTTCAAGGCTTGCATTCCACTTGTCAAACCATCCCCTCAAAATGATGGAATGTTGTCGATAAAAATTTGGAGAAACTTCTTCTGACTATTTAGTGTGTGTGTGTGTGTGTCTCTCTCTCTCCGGCAAAAGAAAGAAAGCTCACTTGCTGAAAATTTTATTGATTCAGAAAAAACTGTCTTCCAATCCCCAATGCCATCCTTTAAATAGAAAAAACTGAAAGCTACTCCTAATTCTACTAGGACTCTAAGCAAGACATATCCTAATTCTACTAGGATTCCTTTTAACAACACAAAACAAAATCCTATTCAAACATAACCACATTATCCTAACAAGACTAAAAAATAGAAACAAATAAAACTAATTACAACTCAATGACAAAGACAAAAATAAATAAAAATAACTAACACGTGCTACATCAGAGCCCCCTCTCGTGAATGAAACTCGTCCTTGAGTTTAAGTTGATAAAGCGAACTCATTTGGCGCATAAAGATCTGCCACGTTAAAGGTATCAGAAATGTGTAAATCATTTGGAAGTTCCACCTTATAAGCATTTGGATTAATCTTTTAAAGTATGCAACAAGGATCGATCTTTTTTCATCTTTAACTTGTTATAAGTTCCTGCTGGAAACCTCCCTTTCCTCAAATGCACCATCACAAGATCCCTTACATTGAACTCTTTCTTCCTCCTCCTTTGATCCGCTGCCTCCTTATACTTTGAGTTAGCCTTTTGCAAGCTTACAGTCACTTCCTTATGCAAGTTAGCAACCCTTCTGCCACCACAGAAAACAATGGAGAAGTCTTCCCTTCTTTAGGATTCTTCTTCGGTTCGTTTGGATTAGGAAGGAGAACAACCTTTTTCCCAAGCCAAGTGAACTCATACGTCGCCCCTTGTGAATGGCTTGTACATCAAATTGCCATGGTCTCCCTAAGAGTACACGACAAGCATCCATGTCAATCACATCACACATCACTTGGTCTTTATAAAACTACCCTATGGGCAAAGGTAAGGTGTAAATTTCAGCTATGGCTACTTCACTCCCTTTTTTAATCCAACCAACCTTGCAAGGGTTAGGGTGTGGATCAAGTTTCAGATTTAAGGTTTTCACCAAAGCTCTTGATGCTATGTTCTCACTACTTCGACTATCAATAATAACATCACAAACTTTATTATTGATAGTACAACTGGTACAGAAAATGGTGTGTCTTTGGGATGGGATTTCGGTCTTTGGGTCTAGCAATAATCGTTGTACTACACACGAGACCCGTTCTCCATCATCACCTCTTCATATGTAACTTCCTCTTCAGTTGTTTCTTCCTCACTGTCATCATTCTCTTGTTCTTCCTCAAACTCATCCATAAGCCCTACCTGCCTTCATTGTAGACATTCATTAGAAAGATGTCCAAATTGTTAACACCTAAAGCACTTTCCCAGATTCAATTTAGCATAAGGGTTAAAATTCTTCTTCCCACCTCACTGTCCAAAAATTTTAGAACCTGTACCCTCCTTGTTTGACTCCTTATTCTGCTGATTTTTGAGGTTTTGGTGATGCTTTTGTTGGGTATTAGTATCTTGTGGCTGTTTACTACTCTGCTCTTCAAAGATAGGTCGTTTTTGGTTGCTGTATTCGTTGTTGGACTTATTAAGCTTTCTCTCCACCTTGATTGCCAAAGTAACGACATCGGTAACAGAAGAAATTGGTTGCAATTCTACCCATTCTTGTATAGTAGTGCGCAACCCTCCTACATCAAGTTGTTTCTTGCATTCAAGCTATAAAACTTAGTCGTACTCCTATATTCCTCAACGGTTCTGCCACCTTGCTTGCAATCTTGATATTTATTAAACAACAACCTCTCATATTCATAGGTAAAAATCTTTCTTTCAACAATTTTTTCATCTTTGACCAAGATTTAATGCGCCCCTTTCCTTTCTGTCTCCGCTTGGTCTGAATTTGATCTCACCAAGCTGAAGCTCCCCCTTCTAATTTGTAGGTGATATCCCTCTCTATTTCCATATAATCAAAGAAATTTTCGACCCCCTTCAACCAATCTAAAAAATCTTCTATACTTAAATCTCCCATCAAAAATAGAAATTTCAACCTTCATCTTGTAGTCTGGCTTCTTGCGCTGGCGTCTCCTATGCCTTTCAGGGGATGAATCATTTGAAATTTCAGATTCTGTAGTGCTGGAATCAGAGTCAAAACTGCTGGATTCTGATTGCCCTCACCTAGGTCTACGCTGGTCATTCCTCCTTGCCATTGGCCTCCGCCGGCCCTGCTCAACTCCATCTACATCCATAACTCATCGTTCATGCTGTCCAGGGGCACGCTCTAGGTTAATTTCAGAAAATTGTTGAGTGAGCTACCTTAAAACTCTCTGCACATCCTCCACAGAGTGTTGGATTCCGGCTATTGAACCCTCCACAATTGTGAACCCTACCAGGAAGTCCATCCAAGGCATCTAAACGCTGTTTAACCTCTTCAACAACCTCTCTCCATCCTACGCTACGGTGGTCCACTCCACCACTAGGGTTAGTTCCTAAGCTCGCCATTCCTACAAGCCCTAGAAACTAAATCGCTTTGATACCAAATGATGTATTCGGCAAAAGAAAGAAAGCTAACTTGCTGAAAATTTTATTGATTTTGAAAAAACTGTCTACCAAGCCCCAACGCCAACCTTTAAATAGAAAAAAAACAGAAAACTACTCCTAATTCTACTAGGTTTCCTTTAACAACACACAACAAAATCCTATTCAAACATAACCACATTATCCTAACAAGACTCAAAAATAGAAACAAATAAAACTAATTACAACTCAACGACAAAAACAAAAATAAATAAAAATAACTAACATGTGCTACATCACTCTCTCTCTCTCTCTCTCTCTCTCTCTCTCTCTCTTTTTATTTATTTATTTTTTGGATAACGTTGGGTATCTAGGTTACCTTGAATAATTCCACGGACCTTGGTTGTTTGAGTGGGAGACACCTCCAATGCCCAGTGCAAACGGAAATTCAAACCCATGACTTTCACTTCTTGAGGTGGGGCAATCATGCCAATACCATGTTGGATGTTATTGTCCTTTTTCAATGGCATTCTTGACACTCATATTGTATAATGTCACATACTAGACATGATTAATAACTACTTTGGACTCTAAACCAACTATCTATTTCATATTCCATTATATGAATTTAGGGGTACTAAGGGTCTATTTGGCATTTGATTTCAAAACTGTTTTTAAATTGCATACCAAACAAGGCCTAAATGACTCTTTAACCATTTTAAATGATAAACACTTCCGTGAGAATGATTAATTATGGTATCATTAATTTTATTCCTCATCATTCCCTCCCCATGAATAAAATTTGCCCTCGAGTTTGAGTGTTGCATATGACTTCTTTTTCCTTCTTCTCCATGCTCTCTCTTTTATGGTCATACTCATTTGATCCCATTCAACAATGCAACTAAAGAAGAATGAAAGGCCACTCAAGTTTGGTAGGCTTGCTCTTGTGACTATATGAATATGGATCCAACACTGCATGTCATCCTTGGAGCAAGTTGCCAATTTGATACCTTGACTTCTCTTAGGGTTAGTTTGTTATGTTCTAAAAAAAATGAAAATTTTCTCAAGAAAATAAAAAAAATATGTTTGATTGTCAAAATTTTCTCGAAAGTTTTTTTCTTAACCCCCTTATTTTTTTCATTCAAATTCTCCTATGTATAAAGGTGAGAAAATATAATTCTCTCATGAGAAAAATTTTAGCACTATTGATAATGTTCATGTTTATATTCAATGAAACTTCTTTTTTATTCTCTTTGCATCATACGAGTATTAAAAAATATTTTCTCATGCACAATCAAACAATTGCGAGAAAATTCTTTAAAAAAATTATTTCTTGAGAAAACTACATTTTCTTGAGAAAAATTTTCTCAGCTATCAAACAGGCCCTTATTTTCTTGAACCAAGCTAATTAGTATGTGTTTGGATGAGTTTGCACGACAAGATTAAGCTTTGTCACCATCTCCTTGGATATTAAAATTTTGCACTTGCCTCCATCAATAATGGCATTGTGAAGCCGTTAATGACTAACTATGGCTAATTAAGATGTTTGTTCTTCATCACATGGGTGCTTGTTTTGATTTTAAAAAGGCTCCACTATAGAATGAAACAATAAGAAAATGTATTATGTACCTTATCTCTGGCAATGTAAGTGAAGAATGGGCCTTGGTAGTTGGTGCAATGGTCCAAGTCACAGGTTTGAATTTGGAAACAACCTTTGCAATGTGGGGGTAAGACTGCTTTCATCATCCGTTCCCCAAGCCCCGCCAATGGTGGGAGCCTTGTGCATTAGGTATGTCCTTATCTCTAGTAATGTAAGTAGAGATGGCGGTCTTCACATGCCACTGTGATAGTATTTTAGTTGTAGACAGTCCTTATCAAACTACAAATTCTTATGACGAGATTTTGAGATGAAAAAAAAAAAAAGGGTTCTATTTCTTTGAATTAGTAGCTTTCCCATTTACTTATTTTTAGTTTAATTTCTTTGATTATAAATGCTACTTGTGATATGTTTTAGGATCAACTGAATAATTATTGCCCTTGTTGTGACTCTCAATCTATCTTCAAGTTCATTCTTCATCTAATTTGGGTTTTTTAAAGCATCCTACTTTGCGAAAGGAAAGCATCCAACTTTGCCAACAAGTGTTCCTGTAGATGTTGTCTATTTTTTTTTTCCTATAACAACTTTGAAGCTTCCTCCACTCAAGTGACTTAATATGGAGTAGCTTACAGACACATTTGAGCATGAGATCATTGCTTTTGCCAATTGTGATTTACTAATTAAATAGCGATTCTTTTAGTAAGAAATTTTGTGCTAGGTATCAGCAAGTGTTGTCAAAGTGTCTCCAGGCAAGTATTAGGGCTCATTTGTAATTTTTAAAAGCTTTTAGCACTTCACAATTTGTAAATAGATTTTAAAGAGATGCTGAAAAGGGTACCTCAAACTTGTCATCTATTTTTACCTCTTCTTTTCTTACAAATACATAGATCAAAACAAAGGAATATTTGTTTATTAAGGGCCTGTCTGGTTTGAGATCCAAAAACTGTTTTCTGTTTTTGAAAACATAGATTCTTCGGATAAGTGTTTGGTTGAGTTGTTTTTGAAAAATTCAAAAAATGTTTTGGAATACAACTCTAAAATTTGTGAATTAATTTTGTTGTTGTTACTGGTTTTTTCTTTCCCTCTCAAATCAAACTCTAAAAACTGTTTTCCAAAATTTTATTTTCAAAAACTGTTTCTGAATCCTTAAACAAACAAGCCTCTTAATGATCTATGTGTTTTGTTAGTTTGACTTTCTAATTAGTAATTTGCAAATAATGATACATCTTTTAAGATGGTATCACTACTCTTTTAAGTTTTAAATTCATAAATACCCTTTGAAATTTTAAAAGTGTCTTCTCATTATATATGTAAGTTGTCAAAAAGTTTCAAAACTTAAATTACTTGATATTAATGCAAAAATATTATCTGTTTATATTATGACATGTATTTAATTTTGTTGCCTAGGCGTTGCCTAGGCACCGCCTTGCCTAAGTAAGGTAAATTGCCTTGGCCATGTCCTAACAGCTTGAATGTGAATAGCTTCTCAATGTATTTGTTATTCTTCGTCTAATTCTTCTTCTCTATATGTTTAAATGTGGCATCGCCTAGTAGATGTGATAAGGCCTTATTATGCTGTGGATAGATGATTTAAAAGCTAGTTACGAATTCTAGTTGTTTCAGAATGCCAGTTAACATTTTCCTTTTATGAGTTTGGCATGAAGCAATAATGTACCTATCGCAATTGCTTTGCTGTCCATGTTTGATGTGGGCAAATAAATTCAAGGACCATAGATACAGGAATGTGAATTAACTGGTGGACTTCAATTTTCTGTGTCAAAGAACATAAACATTCTATTGCTTTCTAATTGTGTTTCCATGTTGTATTGACGTTTGCTGTGCTTATATATTTTTGATGTCAAGTTTGATGTCCTATTATCTTTTCGATTTTGGCTCTCTGATATCTTCTCCTTGTAGAATTTATGTTTAAAGTGTTGATGCTTCTAATATATACATTTGCAATAATTTACCGATTATAACTTACATGATAGAATTTATGTTAGATTCGCTGAATGACTCTTTCAGGGCAAAATAACTCTTCTTGGGGCCATTCTGGATGCTTAAGGAGTTCAGATGTTTGTACTCCAGATACACAGGTAATTGGGGTGATTTGGTACTTTTTCCTATGCATGTTGGCTGGTTGTCTAAATTGTTGTTCTTTGTTGTATTATGAATCTATGATTAGAGTTTGGTTTTCAACTCTTGTAGGTTCCATTTGATTGTGACACTCCTAAGGAGTCTGAATCTCCTCGTTTTCAAGCAATACTTCGGGTTACTAGTGCTCCTAGGAAGAGGTTTCCTGCTGATATCAAAAGTTTTTCTCATGAGTTGAACTCCAAGGGTGTACGCCCATTTCCATTTTGGAAGCCTCGAGGGTTAAATAACTTGGAGGTAGTACATGCTCTTGAGTGCAGATGAAAAGTGGGAGATTTACTTGCCTATTTCATTGTTTCAAATTGTAATCATTCCCCAATGTTAATTGTTTATTAATATGTTCTTGCGTGCAGCAAGTTTTGGTTGTCATCCGTGCAAAATTTGACAAAGCAAAGGAGGAAGTAGACTCTGATCTGGCTACTTTCGCTGGAGACCTGGTTGGAATTTTGGAAAAAAATGTTGAATCTCATCCTGAGTGGCAGGAAACAATTGAAGATCTATTAGTTCTTGCTCGGCGCTGTGCTATTATGTCACCAGGAGAGTTTTGGCTTCAATGTGAAGGCATTGTTCAGGATTTGGATGATCGACGTCAGGAGCTTCCAATGGGTATACTGAAGCAGCTTCATACACGCATGCTTTTCATTCTCACTAGATGTACTAGATTGTTGCAGTTCCACAAGGAAAGTGGGCTAGCTGAGGATGAGCCGGTTCTTGGTCTTCGGCAGTCTAGAATCATGCTTTCTGATGATAAAAGAGCTCCATCAAGCATAGCAAGGGATGAGAAACCTTCAGGTGTTGTAAGGGGTTCAAAGGCAGCCTCTGCAAGGAAATTTTATAGTCAGGAGCAGCGTGGCTTGGATTGGAAGAAAGACAATGTGGTACAGCCTGCACCTTTACTGTCACCTATTGACACAGAAGCGGCCAAAGGTTTTGATTCACCTTCCAGCAGGGACCGAATGGCTTCATGGAAGAAACTACCTTCTCCAGCAGTGAAAAATCAGAATGAAGTTATCCCAATATCTGAAGAACCATTTGAAAATAAGCTAGATTCATTGCAGGTAGTGAGCAGCAGGAGAGAAAGTTCAGAAGTAGATTTGACTAAGTCTCCGGAACTTCCTCCTCCTAAAGATCTTCCTGGCCATGCTTCTGTTTCCTCAAAACATCAGCACAAAGTTTCTTGGGGTCATTGGGGTGATCAGCAGAATCTTTCTGATGAGAACACAATAATTTGTCGGATTTGTGAGGAGGAAGTACCAACTAGTCATGTGGAAGACCATTCACGCATTTGTGCAATTGCTGATAGATGTGATCAGAAAGGAGTAAGTGTAAATGAGCGTCTTATCAGGATTTCAGAAACTCTTGAAAAAATGGTGGAATACTTTTCACAGAAGGACCTCCAGAATGCAGTCGAAAGCCCTGATGTTACAAAAATATCAAATTCAAGTGTCACTGAAGAATCTGATGTTCCATCTCCAAAGCTCAGTGATTGGTCGCGTAGGGGTTCAGAGGACATGCTAGATTGCTTTCCTGATGCTGATTGTTCCACTTTCATGGATGACCTAAAAGGTCTACCATCCATGTCATGTAAGACACGATTTGGTCTGAAATCTGATCAGGGAATGGCAACATCATCTGCTGGTAGCATGACTCCTCGTTCTCCATTATTGACACCAAGAACTAGTCATATAGATTTCTTACTAGCAGGAAAGAGTGCATTTTCTGAATTGGAAGACATTCCACAGGTATTTCATTTGTCAAGCTCAATAAATTTAAATATTTGCATATTTTTAATTGTCTGCCGAAAGTAAAAGGACAAGATTGACTTGGTGAAGGAACAAAAGCAAAGTGAACAATTCTACCAGGGTCACTAAATTCTCTTAGTGAGTTATTCACAGATGCTATGCTATTGAAAACTATCATTAGAGGAGATAAAGGGTGTTAAATTCTTCTATTGACCAAATTTCTCCAACTTTTGGCACAAACCAGTATCAACAAACAAAATTCTACAAAAATAAAATCCTATTAAGTTTTAAACAAGAGAATTACTCAAAAAACTGGATCCTTTCTAATCAACTAAATGTCAAGTCCTAATTTATTGCCAAAGATTGATAAATTGGAACAAATGAGTATTTGCGTGCACCAAACACTATTAATATTGCTTCTACAATATTAAGAGTATGGGCATATAATGAAGGGAGGGCTTTGGTACAATGAAAAGGTTGCTCCGTCGTGACCGATAGGTGTCGAACCTGAAAGCAATCTCTTCACAGTGTCTGTAATGCTGCATGAATTATGTGAATTGGCTCCACCCTTTTAAGCATATTCATGATGTAATGTTGAACAACAGAAATAAAAGCAAAAATGAAAAGAAAACGTAAATGTATCAAGAAAAGCTACTGCAGATCTGTTAGAAGCAGAATGGACTGCCAGCCAGCATTTTGAAGAAAAAAAAAAACTACGATTTACTTTCTATCATGTAAAATTTTTTTGGTCTTGGTCGACTGAGGTTTTCTTTTATGATTGGATGCTTTATGTATGATGTTTTGTCCTCAGTTAGTCAGTTCTTATTATTACTTCATAGTAGGTTTGCTTGACCTTTTTCTTTGGTGCGTTTGTGGTTTACATATTCTCCCTGTCAAAAAAAAAAAAAAGGGAGAAGAAAAAGAAAGAAAGAAAGTTGGTGGTTTGTTTTGTTTTTACTCTATTAATAATTGGTTATTTTTTCTTTGCAATTAAAATATATTCTTCTTGGAATAAAAATCATTGTTTATGATCTATGAGTGAATGAGTATTTTTTGAGCCAATGCAGATGAATGAACTTGCTGACATTGCCCGATGTGTAGCAAATACACCAACGGACGATGATCGTGCAGTTAATTATTTGGTCACTTGTCTTGAGGACTTGCGGGTTGTGGTTGACCGTAGGAAGTTAGATGCTCTAACTGTGGAGACATTTGGAACACGCCTTGAGAAATTGATTAGGTGCGTTCTTATCAGAGAACATTATGGCATACAGCACTTTACACAATGAAAAAAATAAGTTTTTCTGTTTCTCATCCTTTGCAATGCACTTCAATTTTACAATCTAAAACAGACAATTAACTGTTGCTTTTGCTTTTCTTTTACTTTCCTTCTTTTGTATATATTCGTGCCTATTCTTCTTTTTGCGGTAGTTTTCCTCTCAAAATCTTGCGAGCTGTTTCTCATGCTTCAAAAATTAATATTTGTGGTTCAATAGGGAGAAATACTTGCAAATCTGTGAGCTAGTTGACGACGAAAAGAATGATATAACAAGTACTATAATTGACGAAGATGCACCCCTTGAAGATGATGTTGTTCGTAGCTTGAGAACGAGCCCTATTCATTCTGCATCTAAGGACCGTACTTCTATTGATGACTTTGAGATTATAAAGCCCATTAGCCGTGGAGCTTTTGGCCGGGTTTTCTTGGCAAAGAAGAGGACCACTGGAGATCTTTTTGCTATAAAGGTACCAATAGTTATTATTACTGTTGTTATTATTGTTGTGTTTTTTTGTTTAACTAAAAACGTGCTTGTTATTATTGTTATCAACATCATCATTATTACTGATATTATTTTCTATTCACTATAGTTAGTTCCCTACATACAACTTAGGCCTTTGAATGCATCAATTAGGAAGAGTGACCTATTAACACTAGATGGTAACAATAGAGGTAAAGGTTGACCTAAAATAACATAGATAAAGATAATTAAGAAAGATCTAATTAGTAATTTGAATGCTGACTTAGCCCTTGATAGAGCGGAGTGGAGGAAACAAATTCATGCAACCAACCCCGTGTAGTTGGGAAAAAACTTAGCTGAGTTGAGTTGAGAGTATAGTTAGTTCCTTGTTTTTTGAGAAGAGTATAGTTAGTTCCTTGTCCCCTTGGATGTTGTATTTATTCCCCTTGGGTGCGGAGAAGAAACGGAATTATATGTATATTAAGAAAAAAAATAAAAAACAAACGTACAGAAAGATGGGAAAAGGTGTTCAAGAGGTTCTCCTAATCAGGCGAACATGCTGTAACCTCTTGCAATCTTGTTTGTGGCTAGCCAACTTGCTGCATTGAATTTAGATACTTCCCAAACACCATGGTACACATTTGAGTACTTGATTAATCATCACACTTCACAGTTAGCTTTTTGGTGTTCACTATATTGATTTCGTAAGGGATTTTATAACAGAATATTGGAAATTTCAATTTCAAAAGTAAGCAATTGGTAGTAACAAAGAGGTTAAATAGAAAAAAAAATAATCATCTAAATCCAAAAAGCTGAAAAGCATATAAATCAAGCTAAAACATGGAAAATCCATATCACCAACAACACAAATACATGGGTTGAGCTTGAGCCTTCAGTCTCAAACCTGTGGCTGTCAGCTGTCGTCTCCTGTTGGGTATCGTCATCTAGGGCCAAATACACATATGATTTGAAAGACGTTGACCATCGGAAGATGGACTATGTTGCTGATGGTCTTCTTCTCAAGTCAGTTTTCTACAGAAAATTATTGAACTGCACTTCCATATAGATTTGAATTTGTTAAAATGAATCCAGGTGTGTCAGTGTCTTGCTACATCTCCAACAAGGATACACCTTAGTGTGCTATATCCTTCTTACGTATTGTTTCTTACCCGGATGTGCTAAAACCCATTAATGTTTTTCAAGTTAAATGCCGAGGAGCACAATTCTGGTTAATGGTAATTGCTTTATTTTGATTGATAGAGATCAACTGATGAGTTCATTTCAGGTTGTTGGAACCTAGTTTGGTGCAAATGAATAATATGTTAGCTGTTAGTCTGTGGCACAATGAATGTCTAGTGAACCCTCTATTCCACAGTTACATCATAGTATCTATTTCACGAGAAGCTCTGTCAAATTGGATAAGCATATTTTGTCATATATTTGTTGTATTTCAATGCCTCACTTTTCATCTCCTTGTCATTTGTTTTTTATGTATCTATCACCTTTCTGTAGGTTCTCAGGAAGGCAGACATGATCCGCAAGAATGCAGTGGAGAGTATTTTGGCTGAGCGGGACATCTTGATTTCAGTTCGAAATCCTTTTGTGGTGAGCAGGTCTAACAAGTAAAGCTTTTTTCCTCAACTGAGTAAATAATTGATTTCTGTTTTAATTGGAATATGAATTACATTAGGTGCGGTTCTTCTTTTCATTTACATGTCGTGAGAACCTTTATCTTGTGATGGAATATTTGAATGGGGGAGACCTGTACTCATTGTTGAGAAATTTAGGCTGCTTGGATGAAGATGTTGCTCGTGTATATATTGCAGAAATTGTAAGCTCAAGATTGTAACTTAGCTGTTTTCATTTATGATAGACAACTTATGAAAAACACTGACAATAAGTGGCATTCAGGTGCTTGCATTGGAGTATTTGCATTCCTTGCGTGTTGTTCATCGTGATTTGAAGCCTGACAATTTATTGATTGCGCATGATGGCCATATTAAGGTTAGTTTACATCAATGCCATCTTTCTGATGGAATTCTTCGGATTCTAGGCTGAACATGTTACTAAATTTATTTTTATTCTATGATCTTTAGCAGTGATTGTGTATAAATGCAGTAAAATTGTTATCTGTTCAATGTCAGTTATACACTCTGAATAACAGAATAGGTTGCTTCTTTAAACATTTTTTCTTTTTGTGTCATCCGTGATATAATTGTTATTTGAAGTTCTCTCATCTTTTATATAGCAGATTGACGGATCCACTCCCTCTCTTTTACTTTGAAGTTGCAATCTGCATACTTTAGATTCCTTTTGATATTCATATAAAGGAGGCATAATCAGTGCATGAGGTTCCACCGCTATTGTAGGGTGTAGGAAAGTGTACGCAACCTTACCTTCACATTGAAGCGGCTGTTTCCAGATTTTATCCTGTGATCTCTAAGTCCTATGTTACTTGGACTTGGTTATGGGTGTCGGGTATGGGTATATATCTAGAGGTTTGACTTGTTCATTTTCACATTCTAGGATACGGTGACTTAGCTAAAGTGTCTCAAAATTTGGATTTGGGTACGTAGACAATGTTATGTTCACTATGAAGCCTATATTATGTGTTGTCTTTTCCCTTTTTTCTTCTTTTCAATTATTTATTGTCCTTTTTGTTCCCTCACTTAAGTGGATTGTCACCTATTAGTCATTATCTTTTTCATGCTTTCTCTCCTTTAATTGGGGAATTCACATAGTAATATTCTAAAATTTGAAGTGTTGGATACATATCCTGTACCCATGTCCTATCATGAAGTGTTTGACAAGGTACTTCAAACTAAAGTAAAGAGTTCGGGTAACATAGTCCAAGTCAAAATGGAGCAACTTCAACCATTGAGACTTGTCCTCCTTTTGATATTCATAAAAGACGTAAAAATAAACCTAGGTTAATTTGGGAGATTGAATTCGTGATAAAGGAGAAGCTATTTGGTCCTGTAATCACCTTAATCATCAATAATCAATTGAAACGTTTGAAGGATGCTTATGTTGTTAGACACAAAAGTTAATTTGCTCTATATCCCAGCCATTTGGGTTTCTAAGCTCATCCCGCGTCTTTCTGTTTGAGTTATGACGTCATGTGTGGAATGCCATTTACCATTCTATTATGCTTCTCAAACTTTGGAGATATTTTATACTTCCACCTTACATGCCATAATCAAATACGAATCAATTCCTCCACTATGCTACCCTTGATTTCTAATTCATATTTCAACACAAATGCTCTGATACAAAGATTATAGAGTTTTCCCCCTTTCTCTGCTTGTTTATCGAATTTCGTCGAAGTTGTCGAAGTTTATCAAATTATTTAGCGAATTTTTGCATTTTTTATTTTACATCCCACTTTGCACTTCGATGGTAAAAAAACCGAAAAAATTCGTCACTGTGCACACATACGCACACATAAAGGCAAAAGTTGAAGATTGCATGATTCACCGGCTAAAATGCAAGAGACCTTCATGGGGCTACTGAAGAAGTTAAGATGGAGATTCCTCCTCCTTGTATCTTGTTCAACAAATGTTGGAGCAAGTTGAGATCCTAGGATTTGTATAGTTCATTAGGGAAACATAGATGTAGTTATCAAAACAGCAATGTTGTTCTTCTGAAAAGGGAAAATGTTTTCTTTAAGAGTAGGGAAGGGCTTTAGACTCTACAAAATCTCCTTGGATTTCTCCAAAAATTGTGATGGTCAATCGTTTCTGCATTGTGGACATGTTATCTTTGATAGCTATATAAAATTGTTTGTTATATTTTTGATTTCTTGTTTTACAGGATTTATTCATGATATCACACCACTGTCTTTAAACAGATTGATTAAAAGAAAACTTGAGAAACCACCTACAAATTTGTTGAACTTGCATTAAGGATCACTTTGATCACTCATCAACACGTACAGACTATTTCAGTGGGGATTCAATATGAAGATTTCGATTAATATATTCTTGCAAAAGTTCTTTGTTTTGAATATCTAGTATTGGATGGGGTTGATGTTGTTGATGAGTCTTAGTTATCTTTTGGTGGAGGTAAGAGGCTTAGCTTCGTCAACTATGTATTGATCTCAATGCATTTTTCAGTTTCTAAAAGAACATAATCATCGAGTCGATGAACAGAATAGAACCATACCGAGGTCCTAATTGTACGACTTTGGTATGAGGTCCTTCCAACATGGTTTTCCTTATTCAAGAATAAAAAAGTAATTCTCATTGTGGGAAGTACATAAATAAAAGTCAAGCTTTGTGTCTGAAACTAAGAATTAACCTTATGAAACTGCTGATATTTTCTACAATGAATGTGCTTATTTTGTGCTTTTCTGTTGGTGGGAGAGGAGTTAATCTACATCTGATTTTTGCTGCTTTAATGTTTTCTTTCCTATTCAACTAGTAGGTTGAGAATATTGCTTGAAAATGTCATAGATTGATATAAGGTAATGCTGCTCATGGTATATATCCATTAAATTACCTTGTCATCAGGTATAGGAACTCTGTTCTGGTGTAAGTAATCTCTTCACTACTTCCACTTGCCCTTCTCCCCTCTCCTTCCTTCCTGGTAATCTTTTCACTACTTCCACGGTGCCATTTAGGAATTCTGTCACTTTTTAACTAAACCTTCCTCTTTCTCTTTCTTTCTCTCTCTATCTCTTCTGATTGTTGATGAGTCAATTGATTTGATGCAATGCAATACCATTGTGGTTCATCTGGTTCCAAGAAAAGAAGATGAAGAGACTAATATTACTTACTAAAAATGTGGTTTTCTTTGGACCAGTTGACAGATTTTGGGCTATCAAAGGTTGGTCTCATCAACAGCACTGATGATTTATCTCGCCCAGCAGTTAGTGGGACAACTCTACTCGGAGAAGAGGAACCTCAGGTTTCTGTATCTGAGCACCAGCGAGAGAGACGACAGAAGCGTTCTGCTGTGGGTACACCAGATTACTTGGCACCAGAGATACTCTTAGGAACAGGACATGGTTGGTTTCCTCTTTCCTCTTTATGGCCCAGATAAAATTTGCATTTAGCTGATGGTTTTGTTATTCTTCTTGAACTGTTGCGTTATAACCATATAATTTTATCTTTTCTTCAGGTGCAACGGCAGATTGGTGGTCTGTGGGCGTCATACTTTTTGAACTGGTTGTAGGGATTCCGCCCTTTAATGCAGAGCATCCTCAGGTAATTAATTTTTTCCTCGAAAAGCATGTTTCTTGAAGTCAAAATTATTGCCCACCTCCATAGTTTCTTCATCAAATTCACGATTTGACAATCTGTTACCACAAGGCTTCTTCCAGTTTTTTTTTTTTTTTTTTATTATTTCTTTTTAATATTTACACAGTCAAGAGGTTTTGAATATCTTAGATTACTTATGATATACACTATTAATCATTATGGCATCTCACATAAGTGCCAAGGAGCATGAGTGGTTCGTTTTCAGCATCAGATTTTACATTATCTTAGTAGCAAAGTTCTGGTCTTTGTAATTTAAGTTCTTGAGATCTTCCACTTCGTATGTTTTTCTGCTCCTATGCCTAGCCCTTGATAGAGCAGAGTGGAGGAAACAAATTCATTTAGTGGACCCTATGTAATTGTAGTTTGAAAAAGGCTTTATTGAGTTGTCTAGGTTGGATGATTATTGAGTCTTATGAGGGTATGGCAGTAATACAAGAGCTGGAATTGTTTATATTATTTAATATCTAGTTGAGGAAAGGAACTTGTGTGTAATTAGCTTGCATGAAGGGATGTAATTATAGGATTTGAAATTAAAAGTTTCATCTTTAATTATAATATTTATTGATGGGAAATTAAATGCTATCTCCATACGAGATTTAGGTAGGAATAGAGGTTCAAGAGTTCCATTATACAACTTGCAGTTCTCATTGGATTCCACTCTTCTTTCTTCCTTAGAATTTCTGTTGGATCAAGAAATCTCTATTTAGATCAATGTTCACTATGTTTTTAAGGCTGAAGCATCAACTAGGCCATCTCCGAGGCGGTTGAGCTTCTATATGCCTTCAAATTGTAAGTGCTTTGCATCAGTTTGTGAAAACATATTAAAGTGGTAAGTAAGGACTTCACAACATAGATCAAGGTGGCAAGACTCATTTATCCCAAAATTTTCACATTTTCAACAAATATTACGTATCAACCAAAAAGGTAGTGACTACTTTTTAAAGTTGGTAGGTAACATTAGTTGTGGGGGCTTAATTTCAAAAGTGACTTCTTAGTTTTTCTAAAAGAAAGCATGCCTTCGAATTTAAATTTAAGTTTCAATACCTTTTATTAGTTGATTCATGCACGTGTAAACTATTTGTATTTTAGTTATCAAAATCACTGAGTCTTTTTCTTTCTTTTTTGATAAGAAACCGAATATATTGTCAATGTCTATGTTTGTTTGGTTGTGATATTCATTGTTGGGCCTCCACCAATCAGCCTTAGCTTTTAGGTCAAGCGGTTTCTGACATGTTATTAGAGCAGTTTTGTTTTGGAGGTCTTGTGTTCAAACTTTTCACAAGCATATTTGCTTGTTTATCTCATGTCTTTCCTTCCTATAATATTTTTTTTTTGTTCACTTGTGATATTCATTGTTGGGCCTCTACCTATCAACTATAGCTTTTGGGTTCAGTGGTATCTGACAATAATAAATAATCTAAATGAACATACAAGAGGACAAGTTGTCCTCGGAGATACGAAACATTAGTAGCTTTTACGAAGATAATCTGATCAAAGAGCAAGGTAATTGACAAAGGTCATATATTTGACGGGATCCTACACTCGAGTTTACATTGAAGATTCTTTTGTTTCTTTCTAACCTAATCGACCATTCTATGGTCAAGCTTGCAAAATCTAATGGTTGTATGATTAATAAATCTAGTGATTTTAGATCTGAATTTATGTTGCTGTTGCATGAAATCACAACAATTTGTTGCCTTTTCTTCTTATTTCCTTTTGTGGATTCTCTCAAAGTTCTTTATTGACTGAACTCTCTAGTTCTTGTTAGTTGCACACTTGCACTTTCGCTTGTAGAAATATGACCTATTGATAAGGTCAGCCTTTTTCTTTTGTTAATACTGATGTGCCAATCACTAAGTTAAATCTCTCTTCATTTCATTTGAAATTTTACTATTATTGGCACAAACCTAACATTTCTCTTCTTAATAAGATTTAGAAAATGCTTGTAAAATAATTACCAGAATATTGTTAACTTTAGTCTTACTTTTGGATTACGAATGACCTTGGATGTTGGACAACTATTCATATTTTAATTGTGAATGAATAATGGACTTGGCAATCTTGTAGGAAGGGCTGAAATGAACTAGTCATTCAAATTTTTTATGGCTTTTTCAGTTTGTAATTGTCAAATATACTTGTACTGCTTTCATCAATTAGTTCAAATACAAATCAATGATTGTTGCTTATACATTACCTTTGTTTGCTTCTAGACAATTTTTGACAATATACTCAATCGTAAAATACCTTGGCCTCGGGGACCTGAAGAAATGAGCTTTGAAGCACAAGATCTAATTGATCGGTAAGAAAATCTGTTGTTGGCTCTCATTATATTTGGACTTGTATTTGAGGTGTTTTTTTAGCTACAAAAAGTAGGTGTTTTCTTAGTCCAGTGTCAATATGTATTGAGGAGGTGGCTCGTCTTAGACTTTAGTTCAACCAATTTTATTTTTTCTCCTTTTCTTCTCACCTCTTATTCTTGTACAAATATTTAGAACAAACCAGGGTACACCATTACTCAGTCAAGTGAAACTACCATCACAAGATTGCCTCAAATTTCAACAATTGATGGTGAACCATGTTCAACCATGGAAAAATGTTTAATCTTTATATGGCTTTTTACCTCCATTTCTTTTTTGTCTTTAACTAATTATTCGTAGGGTTAGATAAGAAAATGTGATGGTGCTCAAGTGAATCAATTTTGTTTTAGTAACTCAGATAGCTTCATTTTCCAGATTATTGACAGAAGACCCTAACCAGAGACTTGGTGCTAATGGAGCATCAGAGGTAAACTTGGTTATTAATGTCTGAGAACTGTTGAGTTTCTGCCTACATTTCATACAAGAAATTGATTTCTAAGAGAGCCTACAATCCAGGTGAAGCAACATGTTTTCTTCAAAGATATCAACTGGGATACTCTTGCTAGGCAGAAGGTGATACCAGATGGTCCATTGTATTCTTCCACTAAGCATGCCAACACACTGTTTTCGATCTGCTATATGTATTCATTGAAGTTTTCTTTGCTTTCACAGGCTGCTTTTGTTCCATCCTCAGAAAGTGCACTTGATACAAGCTACTTCACCAGTCGCTACTCCTGGAATTCGTCAGATGACCGTGTTTATGCTGCCAGTGAGTTTGAGGATTCCAGTGATGGCGGCAGCATAAGTGGTAGTAGCAGTTGTAGCAATCGTCACGATGAATTGGTATCGAACTCTGAGGCTAATCTAGATTTACTCCAAGAAATGATATTTTACTTGAATGCTTAAGTCTTTATAATTCCTAATATTTCCAGGATTAACTTGTTTTTGTTGGCATCAATAATGGTCAACAGGGAGATGAATGTGGAGGTCTTGCTGATTTTGATTCTAGCTCCTCGATGAAGTATTCATTTAGTAACTTCTCGTTTAAGGTGCGCTTGTTTCTAAATTTTATATGAGGAATTTCACTAAGCAAATAGGGGTGTCTGCTTGCTGTAAATATGAATGATAGTCTATTTTACCTTTTCTTTTCGCTTTTTTTTGGGTGGGAGGGGGAAGGGAGGGAGGATTTTTACTTTCATTGGGCCCTTCATCTAAAAACATGGGGGAGAAAAAGAGGTTCATTTTACTTGGGAGGTTGATTTGTGAAAATGAAAGGGAACAAAATATTAAAGGTATTTAATTTTAAATTTTTTTTTTTGAGCAGAAGCAAGTTGTAATATATAATTAAAAGTAATACAATATGTTGTAAGCACCAGAGGTGATTACTCTTGAGGACCCCAATCTGTCATACACAAACAACAACTCCACCCGACCTCTCTCTAATAAACCTCCTGTCACAACTAACACTAAAACAAGTCAAGATCCTCTACCCTGAGACATACAATTGTTCTAGTTTAATAACCAATCTTTTTTTTTTTTTTGGCAGGAAACATAGTACTATATTAATAATGTCAAAAGGTGGTCGTAGCCAATACAAAGGTAAACCTCATGGGAATGAGATGTCCCCAAGAGGTCTACAATGATAGCAGAATTGAGTCCCAGCTCCTAATCCATTCACCAACTGAATAACCTAAAGATAACTTACAACTATTAACCCATGTACTAAACCAAAAAGCAGAGTTGCCCCAAACAACCTCAACGCCATTACAAGCATCATAAAAAATTCTAGCATTTCTTTCTTTCCATATACACCATAAAATTGCAAAAAACATAACCCTCCAATAATTTTTCAACTTTGGCTGCATATCAGCCACATGAGGGAAACAAAAAGGTTCCTGCGTTGTTGGAAGAGACAGTAGCTGACACCTCCACTTCCAAGAATCCCATATGCTCTTCATAAAATCACATTCCATAAACCAATGATCAATTGACTCCTGCCCATTCCTGCATAGACCACCAATTTGTAGAAAGACAACAAGAGGAAAACTTTCTTTGAATCATATCAGCAGTGTTAAGTTTTTTAAGAGCAGCTAACCACCCTAGGAGTTTGACTTTAATAGGAATATGGACTGTCCAAATGAAGTTAGCTGGTTGGAATGCAATGGAAGAAGAAGATTGAGACAAGAGGAGGTTAAAAAAGGATTTAGTTGAGAAGGTTCCTGTACTATCTCCAATCCACACCACCCTGTCTTTCTCACTAGATAATCTGCACTGATCCAAAGTTTCTAGCGGGCCTGTAACTTCATTGAGACTTCTATCGTTAGGAGGTTAAAGCTGCAAATTCCAAGCTCTCACAGGTCAATAATCCTCATTCTGGTTTGGAGCAAAGGCAGCAACAGGTGCATTATGAAGGCTAGATAGGCTATAGAGATTGGGATATACTTTGAAACTTTCATTTCCAACCCATGTGTCTTCCCAAAATCTAATGTCCCCCCCCCCCCGGTTGCCTAACTTCAATCTTGTATTTGAAAGGTAGGTTGAAAAGATTGAGTGAATGAACTTCCATGGGCTCTTGAAGGTTGCTTTTCAGTGGATATAAGCATCATGAAGGTTCTCGTTAAGACCATGAATGCTACTTATCACTCTAACCATAATGCCTCATTTTCTTCTGGGAATTGCCATAACCATTTTCCAACTAAGGCTTTATTTTTTAGAAGAAGATTCCCAATTCCAAGTCCCCCATCTTCATATCTGTTCTGCACCATCTTCCATCGGACAAGATGAGAACCTTTGGGTTTGTCCTCACATTTCCAAAGAAAGTTCCTCATTACACGCTCAATAACCATGGCTGGCTCTTTTGGGGGTTCTAAAGCCAGACAGATAGTAGGTGGGGATTGCTTCAAGCACCGCCTTCAACAAGGTAAGTCTACTGCCTTTAGAAAGGAAGCTTCTTTTCCATCCTTCAACCCTCTTAGAAACATTGTGGATAACAGGTTTCCAAAAGGAAAGTTTTTAATGGATTTCCCCCCAGAGGCATGCCCAAGTAGTGCATAGGCCAAGAAGTCGTAGAGCAGCCCACATCAACAACCAATCCGTGGATGTCCTCCTCCTCCAAGTTGACACCCGCCAATTGGCATTTTGACAAGTTAATACTTAAACCTGAGGTGAAACAGAAACTCTTAATGACCATCAAAGTGTTCTTCAAGCACTCCTCATCATTGTCCAAGAAAAAAGATGCAATCATCCGCAAATTGAATATGTGAAACTTGAACATTGTTCTTTCCCAACATGAATCCTTTAACCAAATTATTCTCTCTGGCTTTGCAAATGAGGCCATCAAGTGCATCTGCCACCATAGTATACAACAACGGGGATATGGGATCCCCCTGCCTCAGCCCTCTGCGGCCTTGGAACTTGCCACTAGGCCTTCCATTGATGAAGATAGAGTAAGAGACTGATTGCAAACATCCTCGGATTCAGCTCCTCCAACGATCACCAAACCCTTTGGCAAGAGGTGATGCAAAACCCACAAGCTTGCATGAAACTTAATTTCCTCCCAAAATTGTGGCACAGGCTTGGCCGTGTTGTTGAATATTCTGTATTTTCTCTCTAACCACAACAACCATAGTGTAGCATAATATGCAATCAGTCCTACTCCCCGCTCCTCTCTTGATAAAGATGTTACATGCGATAGCGTCAGACCTTCTGCCAGCTCTTCAAGTGTAAGAAACTTGTTACTAGAGAACACTTTCCATATCTCCCATATTCTCCTTGCATAAATGCAATGAAAGAATATGTGTTCCACATATTCGCCATTCTGTTGGCAAAGTGCTCATCGGTGAGGAGACAAGTACCAATTGGGGAACCGTCTTTGTAGCATCTGCGCCGTGTTTACCTTCTTATGTGCTAGGATCTACCCAAAAACTCTTACCTTAGATGATACATGTACCTGCCAAATGTGGGTAGAAAGTGGGAATGATGGGATAGGCGATGAATCTAGTAGGTTGGAAAAGGACTTACAAGTGTATTTTTTGGACGGGTCAAGAGACCAAATATGCCTCTCTGGGTCTAAGGATAATGTGGCATTTTGGGGGCGTGATATCAGGGAAGTGACTTCTACATGCTCTCTACCTATTAAGGCTCTCAGAAGATGCAAGTTCCATGATATGGGATTTGATGTGGCATTTTGGTCTGTAGCTATGAAGGTGGTAATGGGGTGATTGTGTAGCGTACATAGCCTAAATATAGATGGGTATAGGTCTGCCAGTTTGGAGTTGTCCAACCACCCATCCTCCCAAAAGTAGAAGGTGTGTCCATTGCCAACTTTGAGCTCCAAATGTGGTGAAAATTGGGGTGCTAAAGAAGAGATGAACTTCCACGGGCTTTTCTGTAGGTTGCTCTAGCCCTTCTACTTGGCCTGCCATCAAATATGTGCTTTCCATGCCTGCTTATTATGATCTGTTCCCATAAGGACCGTGGCTCCTCAATGAATCTCCAAATCCATTTACTACATAGAACAACATTTCGAAGTGAAATGTTACCAATACCCAATCCACCTTTCTCCACTGACCTTTGAACCACTGCCCATTTGATCAAGTTGACATGTCCCTTATCTTGCTTTCCTCCCCAAAAAAACTCTTGGATCTTTTTTCTCAATTTCGATTGCCACCGACAAAGGGACCTTGAAGAGAGACAAATAGTAAGATGGCATGGCCATTAGAACAGATCGTACTAATGCAAGTCTCCCCCCTTTAGATAGAAATGCACTCTTCGACCCATCTAGTCTCTTCGATATTTTGGAAATGATTGGTTCCCAGAATTCAGAGGACAACAAATTTCCTCCTAATGGTAATTCAAGGTATTTCATTGGCCAAGTACCAACTGAACATCCAATCTTGTTTTCCAAGTGAGTGAGGGTCACCTGATTCATGTTAATTCCTACTGTCTGACTCTTACCAATGTTTACCCCCAACCCCGATAGCTCACTAAAACATTGAAGCGGTCAGATAGCATTCAAAACGTTGTCTTCCTCCCATTATAGAGATAATAGAATGTCATCTGCATATTGTAGATAAGAGATTTCCACCTTATTTTTTGCCCACTGAGAAGCCATGCACCAAAGAATGAACTCTTGCCGTAGTCATCAAGCGACTTAGCCCATCTGCTACAATGGTGAACAGGAAAGGGGATAGTGGATCCCCCTGCCTAAGACCTTGATATGCGTTAAATTTTCCCCACGGTCTCCCATTAACAACAATTGAATATGTAACAGAGGAAAGGTATTCGATCATCCATGGTATCCATCTGTTCTCGAAGCCCTTCTTTCTCAGCGCAAACTCTAGAAAACCCCACTCCACCGAGTCATGTGCCTTGGCGAAGTCAACTTTAAACACCACCCTAGCCTTGCCTCGAACCCTGTAGTCTTCCACTGTCTCATTAGCGATAAGCACTGCATCTAGAATTTGTCTTCCCTCAATGAATGCATACTGATATGGCTTAATTGTCTTGTGTAAGATTGATTTAATTCACATCGCAAACACCTTGGAAATAATCTTGTATAGTCTTGTTACTAAGTTGATAGGCCGAAAATCCTTCAGACTCCATGAATTAGACTTTTTTGGGATGAGGTAAATATAAGTTTCATTAGTCTGAATATTGACTCCCATTTTGGTAAAATTGTTCTACTACCTTCATCATATCACCCTTCACTAAATCCCAAGAGTCCTGATGAAATGCTAGTGAGAATCCGTCAGGCCCGGGGCCTTGTTCCCATCACAACTAAAAACAGCCCGCAGACTTCTTCCATGTCAAACAACCACTCTAACCACCTTCTGTCATCATCTGATAGTTCATCCCAATCAAAGCCTTCAATCCCCCCACGACTCTTGCTGCTGTGGTGTGTAAGTGTTCTTGAAATATTCCACCACCTCATTGATCACCCTATCCTCTGATTCCACTAGGCTGCCATCCTCTTTTTCTATCTTCGAAATGACGCTCTTGTTTCTCCTCCCATTTAGAAGCCCATGGAAGAATTTGGAGTTGACATCACCTTCTTGTAGCCATTTAATTTTTGCCTTCTGGAGCGCCATCCTTTCTTCCCTTAGACACATTTCTGCCAATTCTGCTTTATAGATCTTCCTGAAGGTCCTCAACTCTACGTTCCATAAACCTTCTTCCTCCTTTGTATCAAGGTTCCCAATCATGTCTTCCAACTCCCTCTTTTTTATAGATGTTGTGCCAAATGTCTCCTTATCCCATGCCTTGACTAGCTCTTTTATCTGTTTTAGCTTGATCATGAAGCTATGACCTTCCCTACCAAAAGACTCAGGTGATTGCCACCAAAGTCCAATGTTCCTTCTGAAATCCCTATGGAATAGCCATGTGTGTTCTCTAAACGAAATGGAGACAGGCCCCATTACTAAGTCATGCATTAATGCTATGCTAGATGTTCGGAAAGAAACTTTAGAATCCAAAGGGATGAAGATTTGTAGGACAAAGATTAAATACATTGATTGTAATTTTGTAATAGTAGAAATACAGGTTGAGAGAATGGCAGACCTAGCCGCAATGGTTGATGTTGCTCCATTATGACTTGGAGGTTATTGGTTCAAATCCAGAAACAACCTCTCCAATGTGGGGGTAAGACTATGTACACCATCCTTTCTGCAGACCTTGCAGTGGTAGGAGCCATGTGCATTGAGTACACTCTATTAGAAATACAGATGGATAGACAGTGAAGATTGAAATTCAAGAGATACGAGGGAGGGAAAACTTTAGGTATTTAGAATTTATTATGGGGGAGAAATAAGAAATGATGTCAACCATATAATTAAAACAGGTTTTGTTAAGTGGAGTGCCTTTTTGTAATATTGGTGTACACATCCTATTAAATATATTAGTGTGATGAAAATGCGAGTGTTGAACAATATGTGTAAATCATTTGAAGATAAAATTAGAGATGAATATATTTGAGAAATGGTAGGAATAACTCTAATTGAAGATAAAATGAGAACAAATCAATTAAGATGGTTGGACACAAAAAAAAATCATTAGATGTGCCAGCTAGGGGAGGGTGATGTATTGACACCAACGGCAGCAACAGAAAAAAGAAGAAGAAGGATAGAGTTAATTAAAAACAATATAAGTTGACACCAACGGCAGCAACAAAAATGTATTGACACCAACGGCAGCAACACAAATCTTGTAATGTAACTATAGATTTAACTTTTGATCAAGCAGAATTTGGAAGCAAATTTATTTAGCTGACCCTATAATTTTGAGAAAAAGGCTTTGTTGAATTAAGTTGAGTTGAAAAGGCATTGCACTGGTTGGTAAGATGTATAATTGCCTCAGTTCATGATCCAAGCCAATATATGATTAACTGCAACTGATAAGAATTATGACACCCATCCAGGTACGGTAAAAGAAACATTTTTTGCAGATTCCTCTATTCCTTTCTTTTCTGTGTTAAAGAAAGTTAGGATTATTTCCGTAAATTTGTAGATGTTAACTTTTTGAGTTCCTCGTTACTATTTTTCGTTTCATTTTAAGTTTCTGAATTCATCTATTGCTGCTTTTTGTTTTTCCTTGCTGACATTGTTCTCTCTGGTTCTGCATGCCCTTTCTTTTGAAGGTTTTCTTCTGACAGTGTTTTGTCTATGGTGTTCAGAATCTTTCCCAGCTTGCATCAATAAATTATGATTTGCTTGTCAAAGGCTGGAAAGACGAACCCCCGTCAAACCCAAATGCGTAGTACCTTGTCTCTCTTGGGAAGCAGGTTTTGTGTGTTTTCAACATATGAATCTGGGGAATCCCATGGTTGTTGTTTGTTTTGTACACCTTGTAAATGTAAGATACCAGTTTACTGTTCTCTTTCATATATATAGATATATATCAAAAAAATGTATCTATTGCCTAGCTTAATTCAATGCTTACTTTTGCAGAGATAGAAGCTTGAAGACTGCAAGGACTGGGATGTGCTACTCTTTCACCACAGAGGCTGCTGCTCCACCATATGGGGCTCCAATTTTAGTCTGAGTCATTTATTTGGTTTGAGGACCTGTTTGTACGTTAATTATGACCTGATTTGGGTGTTATAATAGTCCTTGGCCTTCGGATCGAACATGGGGTTTCTCCGCCACATCAATGAGATCGCATCCCTTTCCAGTGAGGTATCCTCTTTATCTTTATCTTGTTAAAATCATGTTCTTCTTTAGTAATGTTTGGGTCAGCGAAAGGCCATGGCTGCTACTCTGGTGCGTAAGGTTGCCACGGTTGGGTGCCACCAACGGCTAGGGTTCCAACCCAGTTGACCATGGTTGCCGCCTGTTCGTGGTGGCATACGCTGAGGGCTCGAGCAGAAAGGTATAATGTGTCATCTATTGCCACTTGTATGAACTGCAACTCTTTAAGTACTGAAATGTACAAGTGGAGAATATGAAAGGAAATGAAGGTTTTTTTGGAGGGATTTTTACCATTGTCGCCAAACAATTTCCACTGCTTGCATGAATACTATTTTTGTTATTTGATTTTTTTTTTTTTTGTGCTACTAAATGAAGGCTCAAGTGGGCAATTATCCAAATGAATTTGTGCTGTTTATAAAAGATGAATTTTATTTACCTTTCTAGTTTGAGTTTGGTTCCAACTATAGAATAATGGCTTAAGTTTTTTGTCCATGACTTTTTTAGTCTTATTTCAATAGAAAATAAAGATAATAGGCTTAGAATTTAGTTGAAAAAAAAAAATACTAGCATAACTTTTTTTTCTTCAATAACATTTCTCTTGCTTAGCAGTAATTTGTAATATATTTATAAATGTAATTATAGTGGGAAAATGGGTTGTTGAATTAAATTCATTTATAAATATAAGTGTGCATTAGAAGTAGTATTAGAAAAGGGGGTCCTCACTATAGGAAAGTCAACATAATTCAGTCTTTCACATTACAATTTACAAGAACCTTTTTCTTACAATACATACATGAAGAGTGGCCTTAAAAGACACTTTTGAGCATAATGGTGAGAAACCATGGGGACCTTATCTAAATTTCAGTGTTTGAAGATGAGGTTTCCTCAAGATTTCAAGATGCCAACAGGCATAACTGTTACAGCCAGCACGTGATGACCAGCACCACCAATCTGGACCACATCCAATACCACCCCAAAATTTTCAGTTTTAGGAGGGTGTTTTAAGGAAAAAAGTTAGAAACTGCAAGACATTTTTTTCTCTCAAGATTTTGTACTATGTTAGGTGTCCATAAATAAATGTCCAGTAGCTAGCATTGGTTTTAAGCATCTTTTATACTTGTTTAATATATGAAAAGCCAAACCTAAAGTCAGCATCAACAATTATTGACCATTACAATCAAGATAATAGCAAAATAAACAAAGAAAAAGAGGCAATTAGATGGATTTTAAACAAGTAACCATGGTCATTTCACTACCATTCATGTGTGTTGAAAGACAACAGCATGTTCTGCTCTGGAGAAGTTGAAATGTAGGTTACAAAAATTGCTCTTTATAAGTCTGATTACTAACAACATTTCTACAAGTGTTGCAGGCATGCCTTTTACTATTATTAGATACAACTGTTTCTGAGTTTGGATATATATGCTTTTGACAACATTTGCAATGAATTATAAGAACAAAATTAAAATACAGCAGTATGCTGAACCTTGTAATTAGTATTTAATTTAAAGAAGGGATGGAATTTTGTAAATGTGCGCCTTTAAATAGTGAAAATGAGCACAATACTGTGGATGTCGTAATAAAATTACTGAATAAATATAAATAATTTAACGTTGTAAAGTCAGTATTACGGCTTTTGTTGTTATATTCATTAAAACAAAGATAAAAAAAACAAAACGTTGTAAAAAGCCTTTCCAGCCACGTTGTGCAAAATTTTCAACGGCACTCAAATGCTACAGACAACATTTCAGTATAAGATTTTTGTCCGTACTCCGTATATTTCAGAAAAAAGAATTTGTTATAAAATTCAAGGCTGTACGTACAAATGTCTGTAAAAAAGCCATTTCGCTGTCGTAAAACGTTTTTAACGACACGCTACTGTTGTCGTAAAAAGTTTTTGACGACACGAGTTATCCTGTCGTCGTAAAAAAGCTTTTGGCGACGCTGGCTGCTTCTGTGGTCAAATGTTTTTGATGAAATGACGTGACCTGCTACTGTCGTTAAATGCTTTTGATGACGTGACCTACTACTGTCGTTAAATGAGAAGCGTATACGTCGTTAAACGGTTTTTGACGACGCGAAACCGAAATGTCGTAAAAATGTTTTAAGGAAATTTCACGTATCATATATTATATGTCCGTACAGTCCGTTAATTTACGTTGTCATAAGTAATTAACGACGTTTACTGATGCTGTAATACGTCTTAAGACAACATTTCAGTGGAACTTTTAAATATTGTGCCTAGACAATAAAAATGTTGTAAAATAGTCGTTCGTACGCCTCCCGTCTTGTGGAAACAACAACATTAGGGATATGGCTTTTTACGAACATTTATTTAATATTTAGTAAAATACGCAATTTTTATTTATTTTTTATTTGTTAATATGATTCAATACATAAATTTAGTTATCAATGTATTTCAATATTAACACTCAACTTGAAGCAGCGTTTTCTCATATGAATCCCACATCTACCATTAAGGACAATACATCTCTAGTTTTTCAGAAACGAAGAAAAAGATAGGATAAAAGAAATGAAGTCCTTACTTACATTAATCTATTATTTTTTTCCTTATGTAGGAAAATACAAAAAAAGAGACAAAGAAGAGAAAGAGACAAAGGGGGACAGGCTGTTATAGAAGCAAGAAGGCTATTATATGGACAATGGTTTTGTTGTTAGTTATAATGTCAACATGGAAGCTGAGAGATATTGTTTAGCCTCTAGACATCAAAACAAATTATACGGTTCAGGAACTTTGATTCCCTAGAAAACCAGATCCAGATCATAGTCCCTGGTGTTCACAAGATACTGAAACATCACAATCTCAAGAAATAATTTCAAACTACTTTAAAAAAGAAAAAAGTAAAAGTAATTACATCAACGGCCAGCCATCCAACCAACACCAATGCACAGTTGTTCATCCCCAAAAACAACATTAAAAGCTGCCACCCTAACCCAACCTCAAAAACAACATTAAAAGCTGCCACCCTATCCCAACCATCATAATAAAAGTAAACCCAAAGAAGGAAATAATAAAAAGCTGCAACTTTAAAAGGAGAAACACATGCACAATTTCATTCTTGACAATAAAAAAAATGAAAAGCTGCAACTGTAAAGGAAGAAACACATACACAATTCCATTCTTGATAAAGGAAAATTAGCCCCTGCACCCTGCTTAAAACAAACAACCAAACATCAGATTTAGAATTATAAAAAAAAAAAAAAAGAAGCTTAAAAAGGGGCATAATGAATGAACATGATCCTTTCTCAATCTACAGGTGAAGAAGAGAACCGAGGGGGCATTTAACCAATGGAACCGGTTCGTATCGATGATCCAGATGATGGGTCATCAATAATATTAGGCTGCTGATCTTGTTCGTGTTGTAAGCTGGAACTACGGATGTCCTCAATTCGCCTTGTCACTTCAGACATTGGTGGGCGCTTATCAGGGAATTGAGCAGCACAATCTATAGCAAGCTGTAGAAGCTGAACCATTTCTTCCTCCACATTCTGGTACCTCAGGAGTTCAAGGTCAAAGACCTCGGCAGTCCACTCCTCTCGAACCACGGATTGCACCCACCTTGGTAGGTCAACTCCTTCCTCGTTCAAGAGGGCATGGGTTGGGGCCTTACCTGTCAACAATTCCAATAGGAGAACTCCAAAACTGTAAACATCAGCCTTCTGAGACACCTTGCGAACATCAGTAACCTCAGGAGCACGATAGCCAGCAATGCGATTGGGAGCTGAAGTAGGGCCAACAAGCTGTGCAAGTCCAAAATCAGAGACGCGGGCTTCGTAATTTTTAGTGAGGAGGATGTTAGAGGACTTGATATTGCCATGGGAGACACTGGGGCCCCTGGAATGAAGATATTCAATGCCCCGAGCAGCTCCAAGAGCAATCCCGGATCGGGTTTCCCAGTTGAGGGGAGTCCTACCAGCTCCTCTGTTTCCTGTAGCATGAAATAGAATATGTAAACATTAAAAGAAAAACCAATCACACAAGAAAAAACGACTTCATTCCTTCCATGTGTCTCCGTTACTGGTAAGTGGCTAGTCAATTTATTAAAAAACATTCTTGAAGTCACTTCCTTTTTTTTTTTAGTTCTTTTTTTTCTTTTCTTGGAAAAGAAAACAGTAATTTTTCTTCCATTTCTCAATGGAGATTGCAGAAAGAAAGAACATGGAACTGAGATCGGACATATAGAACAAATTAAAGGTGGGAAATGTATCAAAAAAACTCAATTACTTGAGAAATGGCCCAGGACACAGTAATAACAGCAAAGCAGAACAAGGGTACATCCCTAAATTATAATTTTCAATGTATCAATAAAATTACATGGATCATCCACACACAAAAAAAAAAACCCAAAATGTTTCGATTTTTTATCCATATTATCAACGAGTCCAGATCCAGATTAAAGGGGGTTCAGCATTGTTTATGAATCACCAAATCCAACTTTGCAAACGTCATAACAATGCAACAAGAGAAGAAAAAAAATGATTCATCAATCAAGTAAAAAAAATAAAAATCATGATTTATGAATTAATAAACAAATTTCATTTCATCAACAAAAAGAGACAGCAATCATAATAATCCTACCAAAGGGACATCATATAAGGCAAAAAAGCAAAGAAGAATACAATCAACAGCAACCTCTTACCATGCAAAAGTGCAGACAAGCTTCCCATGGGCATGTAATCATACACAAGAAGCTTCTCGTCATTGCTATAATAATAAGCTCTAAGCGGAACCAAATGCTCGTGATCCATCGATCCGACGGTCTCAATTTTCTCCCTGAATTCCTTCTCAGGTATCGTAACATCCTTCAACCTCTTCACAGCCACAATAGTCCCCATCTCCAATACCGCCTTATACGCCGTCCCAAACGTTCCCTTCCCCAAAACCTCCGCCGAAGCTCTCAACAGATCCTCCAAATCGAAGTACCTCGCCGGATTCCCAAAGAATACCAATCTCTTATTGCCGGCATTGGTGATCTCCGCTTTTGCCGCCCCCACCGCCGCTGATGCAACCCCTGGCCCTCCGGCCAAGCCCCCGTTGTTATCCCCTTCTCTCATAGATTTTTCGCCAGGAATTTCCCGTTCCACCGGCTGCTTCGCCGCTTCAATCGAACTCGTCTTTCCGCTGCTCTTCTTACGGCAAGCAAAGAAGAGAATTAGTAAAATTAGTAGAAATCCGATAACCGCTCCGATCACAATTCCGGCGATCGCTCCTCCAGACAACTTCTTCTTATGATGATCATCTCCATTGTTTGTATCGTTTCGTTCGCCGGGACAAAGCCCCAATGGTCCGCCGCAGAGCGAATTTCCAATGAACGAATCCGCCGGATTTGATCGGAGCTTCGTCGGTATCGAACCGTTCAACTGATTAAACGAAACGTTGAACTGAACAAGATTGGGAAGATCCAGCTCCGGAATTGAACCTGCAAGTTGATTACTCTCCAAGAACAGCGTCCCTAACCGAGTAAGATTGTTAAACCCCAGCGATATCTCGCCAGAGAAGTTATTCCCGGCGAGATTCAATCGCACAAGATTATGCAACCCAAACAGAAACTCCGGGATCTCGCCGGAGAACCGGTTTCCTTGCAAGTAAAGATTCCGGAGGTCAGTACAGAGCGCGAGATCCGACGGTAACCGTCCGGTCAAGGCGTTGAACCGAAGCGAGAGTGTCCGGAGACGAGTTAGGTTTCCGATAATTCCCGTCGGAATGTCGCCGAGAAGAGCGAAGCCGGGAAGCCGGAGACCGGTGACGCTGTTGGACTCGCACTGGACACCTTGCCACAGGCACGGTGCGGCGCCGGCGTTGGTGACGTTCCATTTTAGGGTTTTGCCTCGGAGAGCTGATCGGAGAGCTAGAAGAGCGGTTCCGTCCGAAACCAGATCTGGTTTTCCGATTGAAAAAAAGCAGAGTAAAATGAAGAAGAAGAAGACGAGAGATCGAGGCTCCATTGTTGAGTGAAAACGGTTTAGGGAAAACCACTGTTGGGTTTGTTAAAAACCGCTTTGCATTTTCCTTTGTGTGTTTCTATGGATCTCTGCTCTCTCTGTAAGAAGGAAGAGTAGAGAGAGGTGGTGTCGTTGCGAGGACTTAGAAAGAGAGATAGCCCTAAACAGTCTTTTTACTCTCTCTCTCTCTCTCTCTCTCTCTCTCTCGGTAGTTTTTGGATTTTGGGTTTGCTTTTGGTGGGAGAAAAAGAAGGGTTTTTTGGTAATTTTCTTTGTTTTTTTTTTTTTTTTTCAAGTTGAGTTTTTATACATTCCTCCCTCCCTTATCAATAATACGATAAAGACACCAATTATCTCAAGCATATACCCCTCATGTGAAGTGAAGTCATGGAGTTTTAAATCTCCTTCACTATAAAAGTGAGACTGTCTTTCTCTTTAATTTATTAGTTTAGAATGACTTATGTTATCCCATGTCCAAATATTACAAACTAACATGAAAAAAACACCTCCCTAGAGCATTTTTCTAAGTGGGTGGATTGGTGATAACAATTCATCAATCCACATACTTATTTAGAACAGTATTTGCATTTAGACTCAACCACGCTTTTTTCAAAACGCAAAACTGATGAAAGGTTGCTTTTGTAAAACAAAAAAAAGTAGTGTATTGAATTACAAAAGTAGACTGTCAAAATAATTTAAAATACAATTCTTTTACGAAGACGAGCTTCTATCGTGCTCCCAAACGAGACCCATAATTATATAAATTTTTAGTTATTTTTGTCTATGAGATATGAGTTGTGTGTTGGGTAGGAAGATAATATATTTAAACCATTTAACTAATTATAGTTGGTATATACATAAATATGAAAGTTAAAAGTTGGTGTCTACCTCTAATAATAGAGATTTACTTCAATTTAAGAAAGTATCCAAAAAGCAATGTTTGGATGGAAGGAAATGTTTAGTATGATTCCCACACCCTTTTACCTACTTACTACTAAGTTTGCACTTTCTTTAACCAACAATTATTAACAAGTAACAACAACATCATCAATACATAAACATCTTATCTTAAGACTCATTAGGTTAGTTAAATGATTATCTCTATTATTATTTTTTTAACCATTTATATATATATATATATATAACTTTGGTAAAAGCAGGTAGCACAAAACTCTAAAAAAGCAACCTTGTGTTTTTTTACCTCTATATCATTTCTTTGCGAGACGGTAGTGGGTCCCACACCAGACAAAGCGATTCGGTTCTTTAGAGGTCTTTATCCAAACTATGATATGATACAGACATCTTCGTCATAATATTTTACTTTTAAAATAAAAATAAATAAATAAATAAAAAGAAAAAGATTTCCTGCCAACCAAATATGGTTTAAGTAATTAGGCATTTAAAGCTCTGTGAATCGCGCGGAAATATGGCCACTGTTGGAGAAACAACTGTCAGTAAATATCTTTTTTTATTATTATTAATTTTCACAGAAATTACATAATTCATATTTTTTTTTATACGTCCATAAAGTCAACCAAACAGTCTGACTTAATTCCACGTGGCAGTAATCGGAGGCACTGGCGTTCCTGATGAAAGATAGGACTGGGTGTGGTTTAACTTGTGTTTTGGTGAATTAAAAGTGGGTAAGCGATTTTTATGAGTTCTGGGGAATTTGGGGTTAGGTTGGGTATGAAAAAATGAAGATGGTGACGTGTCAACAGCAGGTTAGCCAGAATTAGAAGACAAGTAGGTCCCACTAGGAGAATTAATTTTTAATTAAATTTAAATTAATTTTTAATAAAGAGAAGGGGGGGTGTGTGATAACGGCAGGTAAAGGGCAGTTTAACGGCTTTATATCATATCGGTTTCGGGCATTAACAGCGACGCCATGCCGTTAATCATTTGCGGCTCGTTTGACTTGCTGTCGTGAACCGTTGAGACGATAGAGGAGCCAAGGATGTCGTTAAATAACCTAAAATGCTTTTAAACGTCCTAAGGTTACATTAATAATTAAAATATATATTTAAAGTATATATTATTTTTTTATATTATTAAATTATTTTAAATTTAATAATATTTAATAATAATATACACTTTCAATTTAATATTTTTTCTTTTATTTAATCTCTAAGGTTAACTTTAAGTACACTACAAAGGTTAATTTACTTATCTTATTTAATAGTGAATGAAACTCCAACCTGAGACCTCATAAAAAATTAAAATATTAATTTAACTATATAATAAAATATAATTTTAAGTACAATTATAAATATATATTTATTAGATTATTTATTTTATACCTTCATATGTGTAACTCATACATATTTAATAAACATGTATATATAATTATATTTATTATAGTTAAATTTTTATTTTTAGGTGGTTCAGTAAAGCTATAATATTTGATGGAAAATGTAAAAAAAATTAGTATTATTATTATTCTTTATAAAGCGAAGGAGAGAGAGAGAAAAAGGAAAAAGGGTAATTTGTCTGCTTTTAAATAGTATTGTTATATATTATCCACATTACATTCTATATATTTATTATTCTTATTTTGTAGAGTTGAGAAGCAGGAGGTTGTTTTGTGGGAGAATTGCAACCATTTCACTTTTAATTTCTATTGAAGAAGAGGAAGAAGAAGAGAAGTGGGACGAGGTGATGGGTGGAACCCACTGCTCCCTAACATACAACTAAGCATATCCTCCTCTTTCTTTCCTCATCATCATCTTCTCCTTCCCCACTTTTCCTTTTCTTTTTTGCGTTCTTTTTTTAACTTTTTCAAATAATTTATTCAATATCCTTTCTAATGTCGTGATGATAATAATTCAAATAGATATTTAAAAATACTATAATATATATATATATTATATTATATTATATTAGGTCTGAAGAGTTTTATAAAATACGTTTTGAACAAAAATATTTTTAAAGATGTTTGACAATACTATTTCTAGTTAAATTATAATAAAAAAATTAATTTTTAACTTAAAAAAAAAATTGAGAAAGACAAACTTTTTTTAAAAGCGCTTAATTGGTAAATGAGCTTTTTTTTTTTTTTTTTTAAGGTTAACGGGTATCGAAAACTTACGTCTCTCTTAATTACTCTGAAGTACCACCATAAAACACTCAAAGACACTGTTGGCTAATAAGTGATGGAAGGTATTTCGAACTTAAAACCTTTTAAGATAAATGCGCTTGCACCTAACCATTAAACCATCTTACCGTTAATTTGATAAATGTGTTTTTCGATAAAATACTTTTAAAGGGGATGGCAACACTTGTTAGGACCATTTGAATTGGTCCACCGATTTCTACTGAATTGGTCCCTAAAGAAAGGGATGAGATGCTAAAAAGATCATGTGAAATGTGTATGATTCAGCACATCTGATGTTCTCCTGCTGCTGAAGATTTTCATCTTTCTTTAATGAGTTGTAAAATTATATTTTTATATATCTATCTTCATATCATATTGTTTTTTAATATATGTATATATATATATATATAGAGCATCATCTCTCTTTATTAAATCTATTTGAGGGTAAGAGGCACTATTGTATTGTAGAGAGTGTAGTCATCATTTGTATACAACAAGTTGGAGTGGGACCCACTTCCTCGTAAACCCGCGTCCCTCGTAATATCAAAATATTAATCGCTGCGTTCGCCTTTTCTCGCACCGTCGCACTGTTACCTCCAGGCCGGTCGAAAATAATTTCAAACCTTTTAACGCCACTCATTCATTCTGATAATAATAACATTTTTATTTTATCAAATACAATTTAATTGATTGTCATGTAATTTTTTTTTTTTAAAGCCAGTGATGGTTGGATAGTTGGCTTAGTTGGTTTAAAGATTCAATTTCTCACCATACCCAAGATTTAATTTTTTTTTTATTTTTTTGATTACCAATTTTCTAAAGCTCCGGTGGTGTTATTTTTTCTTTTAGAGCGAGACTAATTCATTAAGACTCAGAAATTTGAAGAGTAAAGACTTTTCCTCTCAACCAAGAATTTGTCGAGAAGGGGCTCGAAACAACGTTACAGGTTCCTCAACCCTCCTTGAGTTCAATCTCATGGCCAACCCTTGGTTGGTAGGCAATATTCAATTTCTACACCTTCTGTCCTTATCTCCAAATTGAAAAGTGTCTCTCGTTCATAAACGATATGAAAATATCACTGTAAGCCCTTTTTAGTACCTGTAACATACCTTGACTTTAGATTGAGTATCCTCCCCACACCTAAATTCAAAAAAAAAAATGTTCTTAAACTTGGGTCCATTTGATAAAAAGTTAGTAATCTAATATCAATTTATTTATATATATATATATATATATTTTTTAAAATTTAAAATGAATCATCATCCTCTTCTTCTTCTTCAGAACTAATTTAGTTGTGCATAAGACACTTTTTCAAATGCTGATAATTCATAAAGTAGACCTCAAAATTTATATATAAAAATATAAATTTTTTTATTAAAAAGGTTATTAAATTATATTATTATAATTTTTTCAAAGAAAAAAAAACTCTTCTTGTTTTATTATTCATAGAATAGACGCCAAAATTTATATATAAAAATACCAACTTTCTTCTTTTATTACATTCTTTTTTCAAAAAAAAAAAAAAACACTCTTCTTGTTATTATTAATTATTATTTTTTTTAGAGGGGGGGCTTGTAACCATTTTAAGGAATGAAGAAATTGATGAACACGTGGCAAGTGAGTGAGATGGAGAAAGTTGGATTTTAGAGTGTTGTATTTGTGTACGTAATTCCAATCCTATCTATGATGATCAACAATTAGCTTTCATTTAACTGTCTTTTTGCCACCCTTTTTAATAACAGCACTCTTGGAATTTATAAGCTCTAATGTCTAATGTCTAACCCCAAAAATAAAATTACAAAACTTATATAAAAAGCATCAGAAATGACAACTATTGTCCGGATGGAAGGTATAAAGTCTTTCAGTGAAGACTCCACCACAAGAACTTAATTTGCTTATGCTATCTGAAAAAAAAAAAGCAATCTCAATACCACATAAATTAATTTTCTTGGTATGAAATTCTACAATGAAATTTATCAACCTGATTCTCATATTGCCATTGAACTATTACAGTTTTCAAATTCTCATTTTACCAGACCACAGTTACAACAATTTCTCGGCATTAGTAACTATTTACGTTCCTTCTTGCCCAGAGTATCTCAGTACACTTCTGTGTTGTCTTCTTTACTTAAGAAGAAACTTTATGATTGACAAGATATCCACACTCAAGCTGTTAAGCATGTAAAAGAAGCCTGTCAGAACTCTCCACCATTGGTTTATGACCCCACCACATGATTTTTTTTTTATTATTTATAATTGTAATTAATTTTTTTTAATTATAAAATTATTTTGGCTCCATATATTTGACATGTTAGTGAGAGTTAGGAGTGTTAAAGGTTGAGTTCACCAGCTAAATCCGTCCAATCATCATTGGAAGGTTGGAAGGAAGTCAGTGTGTTTTGGGTCTCAGAAAATTTAAGAAAGCATAGGTGCTCATAAAAACAATCAAAAAGGTTTTATTTCTAACCTGTGTGGGATGTTTAAAGAAATGGAGAGTTTTTGTGGGCATGGTGTTTAATTATTAATCATTATTTGAGCAAGCCTAATCAATTAATTATTTAGTTTAATTCATGTGTGATTGGTCACACAAAGATAGCCTCTGTTTTAGTCCTTTTTTTTTTGTTTAATTCATGTGTGTGGCCAACTCTTGCCAGTGCTTCATCCTGGGGGTGAAGAAAATTAATGGGTAAAAAATTGGCCTAATACTTCCTCTAATATGCAAGATGATAAAGCTAATTATACAACTAACTATTTTCTAAAAAATAAAAAATAAAAAAGGAAACTTATTTATTTATATATATATATATATATATATATATATATATATATATATTTGAAAAAACACAATGTTAGTTTTTTAATTGTATAACAAGCTCCATGACCGGACCAAACTTTCGAGGAGGAATTAGGCTAATTCCCGACTTATTAATCCCCTAACTCATGACCTTTGGGTTGTAAAGTCACTTCTTTACTAACTGCACCAACTTCATATTGACGGTGTTTTATTTATTAAAATAGACCCTAATCTAATCTAAACAGAACTCAATCTTCAAAGCATCTATTGGATAATAATAATAAAGAGTAATGTTATATGTACGTTGGGTGCCAATGTCATTTTTTAACGATGACACCCAACCTTCCTTAAATATTTTAGGAATACGCGTGTATTTGAGAACGTTACACAATACGCACGCAACTCCAAAACATACAAAAGAGCTAAATGTCAACTTAAAAAAATGACGTTAACAGGCAGCGTACACAACATTTTTCAATAATAAATTGAGTTTTCTAGATTTTGTTGTTTTTTCTAAGCGTGTTTCATTTGGGAACCCCTAGAAGTTTACACTTCCAACTTTTTTGAACAAATTTTGGAGAGACAATGGAGAAATAAAAGAGCTTACGATGAATCAAACCCACTTTAATACACACAATGCCCAAAACAAAAAAATGGCTCACTATCCTAGGTCTTTAAAACATTTCTCACCCAACCATATCCTTAGGTAGATGTGACTTGGTTTTTCTATTAATATTCAAATTTCTCATCTTTTAATCATATATAGTTTTCCATTAAAAAAATGAGAAAGAGAATATTGCAATTCCCTCTTTCCCAAAATTGAATTCTCTCACCTAATTAGACTTTGTAGCAATAAGAAGGTGAAACAATCCAACTCCACATACAAGGGAAAAAAAACTGACTGACTAGAGCATCGAAGTAACTGCTTTGTTGATAGATTAACTGAAGAAATAGCTTTTTCTAAAGGTTTCCATTCCAATATTTGCCTTACTACTTTTCTCTCAACTCAATAAAGCCTTATCACAACTATATCGGATCAACTACATGAATCCACATCTTCAGTTCTTCCACTTTATTCTGACAAAAGCCTAATGCTTCGTGTAGTTTGATTCAGTAGATTCATGTCATACATCAAATTTTTACATTGCCAAGTCAATTAACTGACACAATCCTCCTCTGTCGCCAAGGACTTGGAATCACATTGAGATCAGACATGTATAAAGATATGCAAATATGCTCAGTATAGATGAAGTTTCATTATTTTTTCTAGAGCCAACAAAAATCTTAATCACCTTATTTAGTATAAACTATACATCCTCCTTTCATATCTCCAAACCATCTCCTAGTAAGAGCAACTTTTATATCTTTCAAATTTCTCTAGGCAGTAGTAACAGTGTAACATTCCCACTTATATCATGGATAAATAGCTCACCTGATGCAAGTTGTTCTTATAGATCAATGCCATCGCCACATAAAAAAAGAAGAAGAAATAAATAGTGCAAGACACTAGAAAGACTACTTTAGAATAGTGAAGCTATGGTACATTTACATGAGTAACTACACTTTATATGCTTCCAAATATCCAACTTACTAGACAATTGCCATCCTACCCCAATATAAACAGAGAAGGATCCCAACAAAGAAAAAAACAATTGGACAACTACATGAGTTACATTATAAAATGGCAAGAAGCCTAATATCATCACTATAGTTTGTCCCACTTAAAAAATAAGGGCTGCCCAATGCACAAAGCTCCTACCTATATGGGTCTTGGAGAAAGATTAGAACACTTTGGGTCCATCGTGCGCAACCTTACCCTGTATCACAAGAAGTTGTTTCCACGATTCGAACCTGTGACCACCTGATCACAGACAACAGCGTTTAATGTGACACTTGGGTCATTGTAAACTAAAAGCTCTTTACATGCTTCTCTTTACTGTAAGAATGGGCCCTTAAAGGCATTCTACTCCCCCTTTTCAATTGATCTTTAGATGCATCTTTGTTCCTAATCCTACAACCTTTAAAATAACACATAAGAGATGCAAACAACAAATCATATTCAATCAAATCCTAAAAGCAATTCAAACTTAACACACAGCCAGCATCCAACGCTGCCATCAAACTCAGAAACGGAATCACTCAATCCTCTCTACTCAAACAAAAACAACTCAAATGAGAAAAGTGGCAAATAACCCAAATTTTCTCTCTCACTAACTTATCAAAAATCCCCCAAATTTTCAATACCATCAAGAGTATTCACATCCCTAAACATATATAAAACAAGCTTTAGAATGAAAACACTAATTTTAATTCCCATCCAGAAAATTCTTCTGTAACAAGCATTCAAAGGTAACAAAAAAAAAAAATAGATTATTATTATTATTATCATGTTTAAAAAAACAAAATTCAAAATAACCCAGAAAAAAACAGATCGAAAAACAAAACCTGAGGAACACGAACCGGATCAACCCGAAACCCTCGCATCAGTCCCGATTCTTCTTCAACTTCTCGACCCGTTCATTCAGCTGCTGGACCCGAATAACCAGATGGGTCACAGAGAAGAGAAGCCAATAGAACACGAGCGCTGCGGCGATCAAAAGCGCGTTTCGCTGGCTCTTCATCACCGATTTGTGGTGGCGAAGAAGCTCTGAAGGCGAGCACGAACCGGATCTTTCGCAAACGGGTCGGGTTTCGTATTTCCAGTAGATATCCATTAGGAGGAACAAGCAGAAGGGTAGGATTGCGAGGAAGGGTTTGAGGAAGCTCCGGTTCCCGGCGACTAGACCGGGTCGGAGCCGGTCCAGACCTGGTAGAGTTAGTAAGAGGAGCATTGTGGCCTCTGCGGCCGCGGCGTATCCTAGCACCACCCATTCCAACGCCATTGTGAAGAGAGATTTGTGATTTGTGAAGAAGAAAAAAGGTTTCACAGAGAGAGAAGAGAGAGAGAGAGAGATTTGCCCAGAATGAGGAAGAAGAAGAAGGAAGTTGTGGGAGTTATTTTTAAGAGCGTACGTAGGTAGATGGGTGGAGAAAGGAGAGGATGCCACGTGGATGCGTCGTGCTGACTTTTAGGACGCGTGGCGGTCTTATGTTTCAACGTTCAAGTGGTGCACGTGTCCTATTAATTTTTTTTTGTTTTCTTTTTTTTTTGAAGAGTTTTGGGCATTTGAAATTTAATCAATATCTATAAAATATATATAATGTAAATACTTAAAAAGTTCATTTTACAATCGATTTTGCCATATTTTATTGTTGGTCCAAGATTTTACTAACACCAGTAAATAATGAGATAATAAAAATACATTGATCTGAAACTCGCTTAGGTATTAACTTAGTTAGTTGAGATCTTTGACCTGAAAGAAAAAGAAAAGAAAAAAAATAGATTATCTTAAAGAGCAACGGTGTGGTGTCGGTTAAAGACTTTCAATGTCAAAGTTTGTTTAAATTCCGTAGAATAAATAGTATTAAATTGGGTAAATAGTAACGTACCTCCCCAATGAAGGGTTGTGGGGTATTTTATAGTGAATGGAGTCTTTGGCCTTGGTTGGCGTGTTACCGTATTTTTTGTGTAAAATCTTGAATGTCACAGTAGATCTCGTGTAATCTTTATCTATGTCAAACAATAATTTTGATGGTCAGCTCGATATGCCAAGCTGATGGTTTATCATCATCATCATATACAAGTCTGTCCAGATCGACATACTTAGTCGATATTTTGGTACTTGTTCGGAGGTATGAGCATCTATGTTTTTACTGGCTATTAGACAGTTAATTCGTCAGGTTGATAGGTGAAGGGTGCCAGATCGATATCATGTTACTCCGAGCTCAACCCATCTATTCATACTGATTCTACTGTCGTGACTGATGACATGGCTTCTAGATCGGTAGGCCGAGATCTTGGTCCAATACTTATAAATCTTAAATTAGTTATTGGGCCAAATTTATAATTTAAGTAGTAGTAATAACTTTTATTCCACTCTTTCCATATCTCCTATTTTTGTATTTATATACAATTTCACAATTTTATTCATTTTTTATTATTATTTTCTGTATCTAACAATTTTTTTAAGTTTAAAAATTTAAATGTTACGTCACATGTAACGAAAATGCCCTCCTAAGGCTAGTAACAATTAAAAAGAACTTTTTTCTAAATGCATAAAAAAATTTGAAATTTTGTAATATAACTGTCAATTTGGTGAGCCATGCATTTTCTTCATAATTTAGAAAAAAAAATGAAGATAATTCATTTTTAACTAAAAATAACCCATCTTTGTATTCAGATTTGAGCTCACTTGACTGCAAAATGAAGCTCAATTTTTTTTTATTAAAAAGGAATTTTAATTATTTAAAAATTAAAATGGGTATTTTTTATTTATTTAGTTTTTCAGTAGTACTCAATAACCAAATGAAACTAGCAAAAAAGACAAAAGGGACATGAACTCTCTTTGTTAATTTTTAAAGAAAAGCAAAGGATTTAATTGAGAAGAAGTAAAGAATAAAATAAAGAATAACAAAGCATAGGAATAGGATTTCCATATTCATAAGCAACATTCACATAATCTCATCAGTTGTTTTTACCACTAAAAAATTATACTCATGCTGATATAGTATATAGTGATTATAAGATGTTTTATTTTTCTTTTTTCTCTCTGATGATATGGTGATATGGTATATTGTCACATTAGCTTAAGTATAAATTTGAGTCCATATCTTAGGTCTTTTTAGCACTATTTGAATAAATTTCCCATTTTCTATCACATAAATCCCATCAAAGTTTCCTTTAAAAACAACAAAAAATAAATAGAGAAAACATCAACAAATAACAGTCCTAACAACTATTCCAAACCCAAAACCATGAACAAGAACAACTCTCTATTAAGCTAGCAATTTATTACAACACAACACTAAAATTAAAAAAATAAAAATCAGAGTTTGGAAGATGCTAATGGGTTGAATTTTGGCGGGTTTAGATTCAGAGTCTTTGGAAACAATAACAGTGAGAGAACACCATTATCAACCTGAATATATTTTTTTAAATGACTATAATTTTTTCGTTTTAACTCCGATTTGAGTGATTTAAAATAAGTTAAAAAAAGGAAGAAAATATCTTTTCAACGCATTTTAAATTACTCAAATCAGAGTTAGAATAAAAAAAGTTATAGTCTTTTGAAAAAGTTATTGCTTGTTAAATATTTTGACCGATAGATGAGATGATTGCTGATTAGAACAAGGGTAAAATAGTCACGTGAACCCCCTGACCTAATGCAATTTAATTGACAAGAGATGGATTAATTGGTCATGGACCAATCTCTAATTTTAGAAACTATAAGACCTTTGCTCTATATACTAATAGTTTGCTCTATACACTAATAGCTACGAGAGCCTATCTTTAAAAATCCCTAAAATTAATCCATCTTTGTATTAAGATTTGAGCTCACTTGAGTGTAAAATGAAGCTCAATTTTTTATTTATTAGAAAGGAATTTTTTATCATTTTAAAATTAAAATGGGTAATTATTTTGTTTTTAAGTAGTACTCACTACTCAATAAGCAAATGTAACTGGCAAAAAAGACAAAATGGGCATAAACTCTCTTTCTTATTTTTTTCCTTTTTCTGTAAAGAGAAGCAAAGAATTTCATAGGAAGAAGTAAAGAATAAAATAAAGAACAAAGCATATATGGGATTGCCATATTCAGAAGCAACATTCACAATCTCATCAGTGAGAACTAATAAGAAAAAGCTCATGAATTTCCCATTCTCTATTACATAAATCCCATCAAAGATTCCTTTAAAAACAACAAAAAATAAATAGAGAAAACACCAACAAATAACACAGTACTAACAACTATTTCAAACCCAAAACCATGAACAAGAACAACTCTCTATTAAGAGTCAGCAATTTATTACAACACAACACTAAAATTTAAAAAATAAAAATAAAAAAAATTCAGAGTTTGGAAGATGAGAAGATGCTAATGGGTCGGATTTTGGCGGGTTTGGAAGCAGAGTCTTTGGGAACAGTGACAGTGAGAACACCATTATCAACCTGAGCTTTAATCTGATCCAACTTCACGTTCTCAGGCAACCTAATAACTCTACTGAACTCTCCTTTAATAACACCTCTTTCAGAGACATGCCAAATAGCACCTTTAACTGATGGGTCTTCTTCCAATACTTCTCCTCTTATGTGTACAACCTTTCCTCCTTCTTCAACTTGCATCTTCAAGCACTCCTTTGAATACCCTTTTCATTAATTGACATGAAAATATCAGTATCAGCTTCAAAATTCTAGTACCATTTTCATTGATTAACATGAAAAAATCAGTATCAGCTTCACATTTCTAGTACACCCTTTTCATTGATTAACATTTAAAAAAATAAAAAATCAGTATCAGCTTCAAAATTCAGTACCGTTTTTATTGATTAACATGAAAAAAAAAAAAACCATTATCAGCTTCAAAATTCTAGTACCATTTTCATTGATTAACATGAAAAAGTCAGGATCAGCTTCAAATGCATTCAAAAGAAGAAGAAGAGTTGAGAGAAGAATATTGAACCTGGAACGTTGATCTTGTAGACGTGGGAAGTGGGAGTTTCAAGCCAGTCCATGAGGGCCAGTGAACCAGTCCAATCTCTAGCAGTTAGAGTGTGTGAGATTATTTTCTTCAGAGGGTCACCAAAGAAACTGTCCATTGCTTTCTTTCTTTTTTTCTTTCAGCAGCTGCGCTTCTATATCTGCTTGATTCTTCAAGGTGTTTTGTTTTGGTTTGTTCTTCTTTGTTTTGTTGTTCTTAAATGGTGTGGAGTAGTACCAATAGCAAGTGACTTTTCTAGTAAGTTGTAGGGAGGGAGAGAAGCCAAGAAGCTTCTTTGCTTCTTATCTTTTCTTTCTTTTTGGAATTATATGCATGTTCCAAAGTTTCACAGCACATAGAATTATCTATATTATTTATAAAGCCAAAACTTATTAACTTATAGCGTGCTACTTATATCATAAATTTCTCTGTTACATGTGCCCGTAGACTAGTTATATTTAATGGTAATAGTATGCAGCCTATTTGCAATTGTGGAGAGAATATATATGAAAGTATTTTAATTGTAGTGTAAGAGTAAGGATATCCTCTTGTTAGAAAAGGGCAATTAGAAATAAAAGATTTGATTAATTGAACTCTTTGTTTTGACAATTAGCATAATTTATGAGAGTACTTTGAGATTTTAGTTGAGAACAGGAAATTAATTGATTTATTCTTTTTAATATCTATGCTGCCTTCATAGTTTGGAATTTACACTTTATAAAGAAAATGAAGGAAATTAAAAAATTAAACAAAAATGAACACATTATTGAGCTATTTCAGAATATCATATATCAACCATGTACTTCAAAGTCATGTTAGATTGCAGTCTCATAGAGTTTCTGTATTTTTAAAAGACATTAGAAAATGACATACATAATCTCCAAATCAATGTTGATCTGATAAATTAATTAAGACTGGGATTAAAATGGTTAGGTCATTAGATGGACACCCTAAAAAACAAATCTACATGGGTGACTCAGTTTCTTTCTATATATTAAATATAAACTTCCATACTTGGTATTACTGGCAGCCAATTAAAAAAATAACAAGTTGCATTTTCTGAAAGAAGACAATCTTCTAGTAGAAAAAAAAGAGATTAACTTCAGTAAGATGCACCAATATTAATAATGAGATTAAAATATAAAAAAAATCAAAAAGGAATGAAAGAAAGAAAAACAAAGGATTGAATAGAAATGATTTTCAATTACACTTTTAAATTCACAGTAAGAAATTATACATTTATTTCCATACTGTGATGGATGGGCAGAAATGGAAGATAAATCATTCACTTCTTCACCTTCTACATGTTAATGATACAACAAACAGTAAATATGAATTGAGTATTCTATCTCTATTTTGTGGCTTTGGTTGGATGATGGCAGTGCTTCTGATGTCGTAAAGATAGGATAGAATCAATCCTACCTAACAAAGAACACATACAAATTACAAGAAAAGCCATGAAAGCTGCAACAGCTAATGGAACATCTGCTGTGCCATAAGGGGGCCTCAATGGTGTCACTGCTGCTGCTTCCACACTTACTGATGCAAATCGCGTTCCTGACTGTTTTCTCCTGTTTTTCATTAGATGATCATTAGCTGCACATTCTAATTTTATCATCAACAAAACTTTTTAGTATCTCCTTAGTATTGGATGATTCAACTAATGTAATTAAAAATGATTACTTGAAAATGACTCTTGTTTATCAATCCTAATTACAACTTCATCCTATTTCTACTAAAGATTTTTATTACCTTTAAATTGTTGATTGAAGAGAATCCCTCTAAAAGTCTAACTTGGTAGTATTTCTAATCAACTATTAAAAGAAAGAATTCAGAAAAATTCATACATAATTATGAGAGCAATGAGGCTCTTATGTTAACCCCTTATGTAGATTGCAGAGGTAAACGGGGTTATCTCTTCCCCAATCATCTCAAAACTAATTCAGATTTCGTATATATATATAACTTTAATTAAATCAATATGTCTTGTGATTACAATGCTTTTCAGAACCCCAACCAAACAATCTTTCTAGGTTACTGCTACACTTCCTCAAAATCAATTAAGGGCCAATATGAAGATCTTCCCTCTCATCTTTGGATTTTTCCATCAATTGTCTAACTGGGCTAGGAGCCTAGGAGATTGTTTCAACCCATAGTGTGTCTTATGCAATTAGTATATGTACCTTTAGTTCTACAAATGTGCTGTTTTTCTTTTTCTTTTTCTCCTTTTTTTTTGGTCAAAAACAAATGTGCCGTTAATAAGTGACTAAAAGCAATATTGTGACAATAACCTAAACAAAAACTTATTAGGCCTAGCCTATAGTACTATACTAGTTACATACTTACATGAAAGAAAATCAAAAGCATAGAGGAAATATTGTGTGGCCGTTTAAACTCTTATGCATCTGCTGATTTCTAGAGGCTACTATCTTACACTCCAATTCAAGAATCTTCAATTCAAAAATGTTGAGAGTGATTTGCTAATGCCAAGTATGACCCTTCAGGTGGATCCATTAAATTATTAGAACCAAGACAATTCATTGATACCCAAAATCTCACAAGGTAAAGAAATATGCAACTAATGTCTGTCAAGTCTCGAAAAGAAAACAGGAACAATGTTAACAAAGAGAAGATCTAGCAGTACTATGTCATACCTCAAAAAGTCTCTAATTGACCCCAATACGGATGCAATCAGCGTGGTCCCCTTGCTCGAAACACTGGTATGCTTATTTTTTACTGTATGTTTGTCCAGGTCAGGAATCCCTGTCGAAGTATAGATCATGAAGACATTATAAGCTTTTCAAAATTTAGGCGAGCTTCAAAAACCATTTCATCCAGGGCAAAGTGAAAAATAAAGTACCAGTAGAGGGGATGGAATGGGTTTTGCCTGATTCCTTAAGTGAAGCCAATTTCTCAAGTAGTGCACGTTCTGTATCACTGTTATTGACATTAGAATTGAGTACGAGACCAAAGACAATCCAATCTAATTGTACAAATTAGTTAAGCATTCATTTAGCCAGATCCTTGTCCTAACAAGTGACTAAACAAAAGCTCCATCAGATGTAGTTATACTGGAGCAGGTCATTGCACAAATGTTAAAAACCAGTTACAATTTTGAATGGATCAATTTGCCATAAAATTTCCAGTGGTCATTATTTTTTCAGAGTTTTGTGGCCTCAGTTATATCTAATCTAGTTTGACACCAATCAATTTTCATTCTTCAACATGTGGGGATCTATGAACAATTTTTGTTACCATCAATTAAATTAGTTAAGAGGAGATTTTGAACCCAGGTCTGTCATCACCAATCCCCATTCTACCAACTTAGAATCCACTTTTGTTGACAAGTTAAAGCATTAAACACGTCCATCCCTAACTTTGGTATCAACACCACAGTTACCACCAGCAGACTACAGTAGATTGCATATTCAATGATAAGAAAGTAAGGAATACTAAGGAAATGGTGAGCCCTAACACATTGATGATACATACTCATTCCTTTTACAAAATAGTAGCAAGTCCAATCTTCAATATTGCCAATGGAACAAGGGTCAAAAAGAAAATTTGAAAACCTTGATGTTGAAACATGCAACTAAAATCCAATGGACCACAGTGAAAGATGTAGAACCAACCTGATATCCTTGGGGATCTTGACATTTATAATAAAATTATGATCACCCCGAGCATATGGCTTCTTCATGTTTGGAACACCCATGAAACGCAACTTTATTGTCTCTCCCGGCTGAACTCCAGGAGAAATTTGGAGATCTCTCAAGCCCTCAACTGTTTTCACCTGATATTATGTAAGGATGCCATGTATAGAAATGGTAATATTCTGAATATATATGCAGATTCAGAAGAAATTTGAAGATATCTTTCACACCAACATTTAAAACTTTGAATATCAAATGCACACCAATTTATTTTTCCAAAACTGTAATGATGATTCACTCATCCAATTTTCTTTCCCAAAGAGCACTTGTATTAAAAAACAACATGCAGTAACCACCCCCAAATGGGTTGAATCCACTTCACACTCAAATTTACATTGGAGGTGGAGAGCTCCAATACACCTTGTTATGCAGCATGCTTATAAAGAGGACAAGTGGACAGAATTACCTTGACAACAGTCCCCAGTATGGCATCGGTGTAGTCAACAGAAATCTTCGAGTAAAGGCTAAGACCTTCCCTCCAAATGCCTGGCTTTTCCTCAATCTGAACGAACAAATAGAGGTCACCTGCAAGGCCCCTACATAAAAGAATTTTGTGAAAAATAGTTTACTTTTAGTCAATGTTTGAGGGTCCGTTGCAGTTGTCGTTGCAAAGATAAAAGTAACATCAAAAGCAGAATGTCATAAAATGTTTCACAAGGAAAGGGCAGACTCTGCTTTTTTTCCTGATAAGTACCAATCGCATAAAAGAACACATCTTTCCGTCTATAGATTATTAGACCATGTCATAAGAATATAAAAGGGAAAAAATAAAAGTTTTTTATATGTGTAATAAATGAATAAGACCAAGGACATAAATACAAATGGAACAACTTAACAAGCATTTCTCCCAACTACATGAGGTGAGCTACATCAATCAGCTTCCCCGTTCCGTTATGATTAAAGTTTATGAAGGAATAGAAAAAAAATTTTGCCATGGCTATCAACTTCCTAATGTAATCCTCCTTTATCTAGGGGTTAGGACCCAACTCAACTCAACTAAGCCTTTTCTCAACTACATGAGACAACTATGGACAAAAGATAAATACAGCTTGACAAATGAGAAAGCCACAAATGAAACAAAAAAGAGCTAAACATTCAACATTGTGAATCAAGATTTTATAAAATTTACAAACAAAAGACCTCTTGGAATGTATAGAAAAGGCTGCCTTATACACGAGACCCCCATCAATGTGAGGTTTTGGAAAAGGACGATGTATGCAGCAATGTTGGTTTTGAATTTGAACTTGTGACCTCTTAACTCATAAAGGGGCAATCACTTTTATTATGACAAGGTCACTTTTATTATGGCAAGGCCTAGTAGGGTTGACTAAGGTGTTGACTAAGGTTTAAAAAAGCATGAAGCGTAATTGCAGCGGTTAGCCTTTATGAAGTGAGGCTTAAGCCTCACATTTATATATATATATATATATAGTCATGAAAAATCTAAGAAATTATAATAAATGAAGGAACATCTAAAACAAGCAAAAAATGAACAAAGTCTTGTACATGTATGGAAAACCTAAGAGATTTCTCTTGATATATCAATTGTTTTAATTGTCATTAACATCATTTTTATTTTAATAACCAAGGGCCCGTGGGCCACTAGATGCTTGAGTGAGAAACGCTCACAATGGCCAACAAATGGAGGGGGGAGATTAACCCTAGTCTCACTTCATGAGGTGCCAACTCAAGACCACTCAGCCAACCACTTGTTGGTTAATTGTCATTAACATCATTAAGAACTAAATGAGTACATATCATATGTCAAGCTTTCCAAATTTCAAGTTTAAACTATTAAAAGCATAAACAAATAGCAAATACATTGTAAAAACATTAGTCTTTGCCACTTCTCACCATTTTTTAGTTAATGCAAGTTGCACTTCGAATAATTTGTCAAAAGTTTTTAAATTACTAGGTTAGCATTTGTATAATTAATAATAAAATTAAACATAGATTACTAATAGGGAGCCTTTTCAATTTGGGCCCATTTAATAGTAAAAGCTTTAATTTATCTTAAATAAAGAGAATTAATTCTTAAAACTAAAATAATTAGTTATAATAATCCAAAACCATGAAGCTAAGTTTATTTTAAAATAAAATTTGACAAGATTGAGTTTTGGTATGAAAAAATTGAGGCATAAGCCTCACATGCCTCAAGGCATACACCTCTATATTGTGAGGGGTAAGCCTCATAGTATGACTTTGAAACTTAAGCCTCAAGGCTATTTTTAGGTGCCTCAAGGCCTAAACCTCAAACGATATTTAAAAAAATGGTGTTGATAGCATGTCTTATTTAAAATTAACACATACTAACACAAAAGTAACTAAGAAAGGCACAATGCTAATTAAAAGAAATCCTTTTTTTATTGCTTTTGATAGTCATTTAATCTATTGATAAGAAAAGAAAATCTCAACTATTGTCCACTAGGAAGACCTTGCCATTTTCATTTGTTAACCACTTTTGATAAGCTGAGAAATAAAGGAAGTGACTCCCTTTAAGAATGATTTTCAACATAAGAAATCATTCTAACCAAAATCAACGATTGACTCTATACATGAACCCATCAATATGTGATCACACGTCTCTACTTGTGTTACAAGTGTTTATCATAAAAATAAAAATAAAAAAGAAGTGGCAAATTATCTCATATGAATACAAACCTTTTCTTATCGAAGTTCCCTTCTCCTTGTATTTGCATGGTTGCACCATCATTAATGCCAGGTGGAATGACTACTTTAATGCTCCGCTTTGACTGCACTTTGCCTTGGCCACCACATCTCCGGCAATGATCAGTTATTTTCTTGCCGTCACCACCACATTTCATACAAGTAGATACCTAAATATCACATAATGCTGAAATTTAATATGCTCCACTCATGTCCTGTTAATGGATAGGTAAGTCTCCAATAATAGCACCTTGCATAGATAGCAAATATAACGTGATACTAGCAGATTTTCTTTTGGACCAATATATGGAACTAACTAATAATTGGTAAAGCATGTAATAACAAGGAAATGATTAGTCATAGCTTGATATATATAGTTGAACCTCAACTGTTAGCTATAACTTTTAGGTCCAACAGTTATCTCACATGACATCAGAGCTTTTGCTTATAGGAGGCCTTGGGTTCAAGTTTCTTAGTTAACATTTCCACATTCCCTAAGCAAACGTTTTATTTGTCTATTGTCTCCCTTCTATCTCATCATATGCAGGATGGGGTTGCACCAGAGGGGGAGAGTTAGTGATAGCTTGAAATATATTATTGAACCTCCACCTATTAGCTCTAGTTTTTAACTCCAATTGTTATCTAATAAAAACATTCAAATTAAATTACAAATTTAAGATAATCTTTCTTAGTGATAAGAAGTGGGGCATAATCAAAGAAAAAAAAATGCAAATATCTACAAGAAGGATTATAAATAATAAAAAAACTAATTTTAGGATAATCATAAGATATAAAAAAGCAATAGTTAGTTTATGATCTTTAATTTTGGGGAACAGACCAAGGATATCTATCAATCAACAGGAAAGAAGAAATGATAGAAAACAATAGCACTTTTGCATTTGCACTTGCAAAGAGTGAGCGAGCGAAGGAAGGAGGCCGAGAAGAGAAGAATAAAAGGAACAATGCCGGCAGGTCATGGGCTTCAATCTCGAACGAGGGATTTGTTCTCAAGACCCTTCAGGAAGAAGGGTTACATTCCGCTCTCGACTTACCTCAAGACTTACAGGATCGGCGATTACGTTGATATCAAGGTTAATGGTATTGTTCACAAGGGAAAGCCCCATAAGTTCTACCATGGCCGAACCAGCAAGGTCTGGAACATCACCAAGCGCGCCATCGGCGTCGAATTCAACAAATAGGTGGGGAACAGAATTATTAGATAGAGGATCCATGTGAAAGTTGAAGATGTTCAGCCATCAAGGTGCAGGAAAGATTTAAAATGAGAAAGATTGCAAACGATAAGCTGAAGGCAGAGGTGAAAGCTCGCGGTGAGAAGATCAGCACGAAGAGACAGCCTGAGGGTCCTAAGCCTGGTTCATGGTTGAAGGAGTAACCCTTGAAACTGTTACTCCCATCCCATATGATGTTGTTAACAATCTTAAAGGCGGATACCAAGCAACTGTTTCGCTTGCTTGGAATATTTTGGGCTTGCTTTTGGTTATTAGTGAGTAATATTTTTAGTTTTGAGACCTAGTCTTCTGGTGCTCTTAATGTTTTCCCACCCTTAATGCAAGATTTGAGAGTTCTCTTTTGTGGCACATTTTTGTTGGATAATTAGTTTCTGTTAAAAAAAGAAAAAGAAAGAAAAACAAGAGCAAGAGCAAAAGGGAATGAGAAAGTGGAGAGATTTGAGAGATGATCTAGAAAGAAAAGAGTAGAAAAGAGAGAAAACAAGGAGAAAGAGGCTTCAAAGAGAGAAAAAATCAAGACATATTAATGAGAGAAAGAGCTGAAAAGCCAAATGGGAATGAGAGATGTGAAGACAAAAGAGAACACACAAAGGAAATATGAGAGAGAGGAAATTGAAAGAGACAGCGGGAAGAGAAGAGATATGGAAAAAGAGTTGAAAAGGAGATATGGAGTTTGAGATTTAACTCTAATATCCAACTTGCAAACTGAATAATCAACTCAACTCAAAAAAACCTTTTACCAACTAAATTGGGCTCAACTACCTAAATCGACATTGTATGCTCTATTAAGGATTAAGTCTACAATTATATAACAACTAACAAGTAGTTATATCTTTCTTAATTATCTCTATCTATGTTATTTTAAGTCTTACGCCTTACTTTATTGTTCTTCTTATTAATTGTCAATACAATTCTCTACCTAATAAGTGCTCGCCCGTGCATCTAATGGTCTTAATTGAATGGTTCAAACCAAACTATCTGAATCAACTCTCTCGCATTTAATTTTCAATCTGAGCTAGTTAACCAATTTCTCGAATATGTTTATTTACAATTTTATCTTTAATACTTTAAGATGTTTCCTTCTTAACATTTGCATTTATGTCACTTTTTTTTTTTTTTTTTTTTGAGAAGATACAATGTTAGTAGTTAGCTGTATAACCAACTCCATCACCAGAACGCACTCTCGAGGAGGTATCAGGCCCATTCCTGACCCTTTTAATCCCCCTCAGCCTTTAGGGTGAGACAATGACAAAAGTTGAACTTGGAACCTTTGGGTTTTAAAGCCACCTCTTTACCAACTGCACCAACTCCATGTTGGCGCATTTATGTCACACTTAATTTATTAACTTGTTTCTAATTGCTCAATCTATTCCATAAAGCACGGTTGGCCTAATACTTAACTCAACAAAGCCTTTTCTAAACTACATAGGGTCAAAAACATGATTTTGTTTCCACCACTCCGCTCCATCAAAGGCTAAGTCGACATTTATAGTACAAGCAGTTATATTTTCTTAATTATCTCTATTCATATTATTTTAGGTCTTTCCTCTTTTGAACTGCCGCATCTAATAGTAGGCTGAATCGCAGTCTTATAAACTAATGCAAAGTGAATAAAAGGTGAAAATAGAGAAGATGAAGAAGAAAGAAGAGAAAGAAACATAACGAACACCTAATGATTCAATTCATTTTACAAAACCCCCCAAATCCTAGAATCCTCCTAAGATTATATAATAAAATCTTATTTAAATCAGTCATTACTATAAAGTTTCTAATTTAATTTTGATTTTGTCTGTTCCAAAATACTATTGTGATCATCACCAGTATCTTCATCCACCATGTGTAAGAAAAAGGTTTGGAGAAAGAAATGCTGCATTTTTTAAGAGAATACCAAGACAACATGTAATAAAGAGCATTTCAAATGGCAAGTGACAAGTCAATAGAATCCCCAAGTCTCAAAAATAACAATAATAATAAAAGTTAGTGCAAATAATGTACTTTAGTCTCATTCCTTCATGTTCTATAGTCTGAAATTACCTGAGACATAACCCCAAATGGTGTCTTTTGAGTTTTCATCACCCCTCCCCTACCTCCACAATCTGAACATGATTTTATGCAACTGCTAGATTTTGCACCAGTCCCATTGCACTTGGCACAAGTTTCAAAACAGGAAACCTCAATGTCCCGTTGGCATCCAAAGATTGATTCCTCAAAGCTAAGCGATAGGTCGTACCTACATACAAAAGTTACCAAAGAGAGTCAAGTTTTAGAAAAACTCTGCAATTCAAAGATATAAAATGAGATTATCCATATTTGAATTACTCAGAATTTTACTACTAAACTCCTTAAGTCATGGTTTGAAATAACAAAACAGTTATTCAATTTTGTACTGTCTGAGACTATATGAATTAGAAGAAATGTGAAAACATTAGGCTACGTTTGGTTTGTAATTCAAGGGATATAACTTGAGGACAAAAAATCATAAAAACGATGGTTTATGATTCAAGGGACATAATTTGAAAACAAAAATTCAGAAAATTGATTTTTATAATTTTCTGAAAACAGGTTCTTTTCTCAGTAAAATATTTAAAAGCCGTTTCGAATTTGACCGACCAAATGTGTTTTTTGTGTATTTGGATTTTTGAAAACATAAAACTGCATCTGAATCACAAATTAAACAGGGCCTTAAAAAACTAAACAAATTAATTTTGCTGCAAATGTTTTAAAGATTTTAAATAAATAGAATAATTTATAATTAAATGTGTATTTAATTTTTACATTGAAATAGTAATCAAATTAAGTGACATAAAGCAAAAGAAATTGAGAGACTCTTAACACATGATATCTGAGAACATAAAGTAACTAAATTATCTCAACTGAAACAAAAATATCTCATCCGGCTAACCTTGATGGAAGTGAGGGTAGGAGAAAATTGAAGAGGTTTTGATTTCTAAGTATATTTATTTACTTAATATTCAACCAGTAATTGAGCAGAACTGTGAACTTATCATCGTATTAACTTAAGGATGTGTGTTCATTTAAATTATTGGACTTCAACAAAGCTATGAAAGTGTATGGTATAATGTCATTAGCAATCTTAGCTATGAAAGTGTATGGTATAATGTCATTAGCAATCTTCATGTACATATTTTGTTTTGATTTTTTTCACTTGATTTCAATGACTTGTTAGTTCATTTTCATGCATGTTCTAAATATTTCCAAAAGTTCCCAAAGAAACCCACAAAATGTTCATCATTACGCAATTTTTTGCCATTATACAAGAACTAGCAATGAATTCCAGGTTGCCATTGACTAAAATATGAACTATTTCCATATCTACATTGATTGAACCATCGAAATCAAAGTTCTTAATGACTATTGACCATCTGTGAGCTTCTCCACCAAACCTTTTTTTCTTTTTCAGTTAGGAAACTGAACTAAAAAATATTTCAACAATATTTAAATGGTTACTGCCTAGCAATCACACAGAATTCTAACAGTTTATAAAATAAAGGAGAAGAGTGGTACTAATTGCTTGCTCGGAGCGCTATTGCATGTTTTTATGTATCCTTAGTTTGAATAGTTTTTAAAACAAAATGATTTTAGTAGCCAATTGTTGTATTGTTAGACAAGTATATTAAATATACAGAAGAACACTTCAATAGAAGCATAAAATATATAAAGCAAATAATAAAAATAAATTAGTTAGATCTACAATACCGAATGTCAAGATTTTGGTTGTGGTTGTTCCTAAAACTGCTGCCTCCAAAAAACCCATTTGACTCTCCAAAATATGCATCAAAGACTTCAAATGGATCCACCTAGTAAAAGAATATAATTCCATAAAACACCTAGTTGTACTTGAATGAACCATATATAGATTCAACATTACAACTGAAAAGTGACAAACAAAAAACTCCTCTTCCTATATTCCAAAGCAGTATTAAACATGAACTTCAAATAATCGCTTACCCCCTGTGAATTGGCACCAGGTCCATTAAATTCTGTCTGTAAACCAGACTCGCCAAAACGGTCGTATAAAGATCTTTTTTCATCATCTGATAGGACCTAAAAAAAGGCTTCGTTACAGCATGGAGGAGAAAAAAAGAAAGAAAGAAAGAAATTGAAACAAATAAATAAGTATACAAATAAAGATAAACAGCTACATACATCTAACAAATGCATTGGCTAGTGAATTATCAGACACTGCCTTATCAAATAATCCGATCAAAGATCAAGACACAATGTACACGCAATTAAGTTCCAGAAACATGACACAAGGACCAAACTGACAAAGCATTTTCCAGCGGAATGGAAAAAAACCTCTATGTTTATTATCCAATACTAGTACCTTCAATGAAAAGTGTAGTGAGGCTATACATATAATTAGACAAAATGGCTGCCATGGTACTTGCATATGCTTTTCACACTTTATGGCCAGAGGAATTTACAAATGGTACTAGGATACATAATTTGAAGACAACATATAAAGTTAAATTGAAAAATGAAAAGGGGAAGAGAGAAGCTTAAAGAAGAATAGCACCTCATATGCAGCACTGATCTCCTTGAACTTTTCTTCTGCCCCAGGGGTTTTATTCATATCTGGATGATACTGTTTGAAAGCAAGGATAAATAAACAATATGAAATCCAAAAATAACTCCAAAAATTAAAAAAAATATATTAAAAACATGTAGCAATAGAAATAGTCAAATATCTGCTTATAGTGCAAATAAACCAACACAACTAAAGAGTTACAATCCAAACTCCTGAAGATCAGCTTAAACAAAGGAAGAAATAAGCAAAAGTGTAAGGAGAAGTTGATAGAACCAACACCTACAAAAGTTACTGTACAGATATGTTGTAGGCCTAGAAGAAATCCCACGGGTAGACTTGACTAGTTGAGCTGGAAGTTTGTTTTAGTTGGTTACATAGATTGTTTCTATTATAAGGGCCTTAAATAATGGCGAGCGCCTAAGAGAGAAAGAGAGACAAATCAAGGAGAATCAATTTTCAATTCATTAAACAGTAATTTCCAAAATTACAGCCTAAGATATATATAAACAAATATGGCGTCTAACACCAACTAGGACTCTTGAACAAATCCGAATTCTACCTAAAATATTTATTAACATATAACTCTAAAATAAATAAATAAATCAAATAAATAAATAAAAAATCCTAATCACACTCAAACTCGAACTCATATATATCCTGCATCAACTCTCCTTGACTTGAAAAAACTCAACTCCGACGAGTGATGATGACGAAATTGCTCATAAAGGGCAAGGTTAAGGCAATGAAACTCATCCTTCATAATCCACTTGACATCAGACATAGAACAGGTTACAGTCATGGTCTATAAGGTCTTATGAGTCGCATAAAAATTTTGAGTGCAGCAAGTGAACCTTGTAGATTCCTTCTCCTAGCCTTCTGCTTCTTGGTTGTGTGAGTCCTAGGATTGAGAGCTTGGAGTGCGATTTTGCAGCAGTAAGAAGAGTCTCCAATGATTGATCTTCAAACACGCTTCCTCACTGACGATGGGTTGCACAAAACACATCAAATCTAGGGCATGATCTTCAATCTTCGTTTTGATTAGTAACATGTTCTTGATTTGCACGGTTCTTAGTTCGCAGCGGTAGGACGTAGAAAGAAGAGAAAGTGATTGGAAGAAATGAAGACATAGAAGTAAAAGAGCGAGACGAAAGAGAAGAAAGAAGAAGAAAATGGGCAGAGGAAGAAGATCAAGAATGCACTAATACCAAATAATAGCGAGTGGAGAGAAAAAGAGAGATAAATCAAGGAGAACCAATTTTCAATTCATTAAATGGTAATTCTCAAAATCACATTCTAAGATATTTATAGACAAATATGGCTTCTAAACTACCAACTAGGACTCTTAAACAAATCTAAATTCTACCTAAAATCCTAATTAATATACAACTCTAAAATAAATAAATAAAAAAAAATAAAATCCAAATCACACTCAAACTCATATATATCCTACATCATTAATGAGTCATTTTATCATTTGATATCCCCCCCCCTCCCCCGCCCCCCGTGCTGATCATTAACACGGGGAAAAAAAGAATGAGAGATATATAAAAGAAGCATATAGATGACCTCAATTAAAAGAGAATTAAAAAAAAGGCTCTTTGAAACACAAATACAAGAAAAATGAAACTGATAGATTCCCAATCCAGTGATCCACCACACATAAAAGATTATTGGAAAATAGAACAATTGTTAAAGATATCCAAGAGAGAATTAATAAAGAAAAAAAATCATTGGAAAAAAGTATTGATACTTGTCATTGTAAAAATTGGAGATACTACATTAAGAAGGATGGCTTAACAAGAACTTTATGTTTGATGAGACAACTTGGTTGGCAAGTGGGAGCATAGAGAAGGTAGTGGTTCAAGGGAATGAGTAGAATATAGATGGAATCATGAGAGATGCATGATAAGTTTATCATTCAATGGTAAGGAATTGTAATTTCATGTCTTGGAGCCGTGGATTCAAAGCAAACCTCACCAATTGGGAGTCGACTCAACTATTTTGTGCCTATTCATGAGTGGGGAACACCTCCCCCTCCACCCTCCCCCAAAGGAACCGTTTGAGTCAGGCGAGGTTGGGTGGCAATTTCTTGATCCCGAGATCTGTTAACGAGTGTTTCTCTATGGCTAACGTTCACGGTCTGCATGGAGAAGGTCGGATGTGATGAGATCAGTCTCCTTGGAAACGCTTTGGATGATATGGATGGAGCAGAATAATTTTTGATGGCTTGACGAGAACTGAGGAGATACTTTGGCACGACATTGTCGTTTTGGCAAGTTCATGGCTTGTGGCCTTCAAGATCAATGGGGAGTTTTCAATCAATGACTGGGTTGGGAGCTGGGAACAATGTTTGTTGTGAGGTTTATAGTTTTAGGGGCTGTCCACTATCTCTGTTTTTGCTCATTGTCTCTGCCTCTGTTTTTGCTTTTGCTTTCTGCTGTGTGTAGTATGAGCACCACTGGTACTCATTTGTAGCCTTGTGCACTTTTTTTCAGCTATATTAATATTATGCTTGTTTCTCTTCCAAAAAAAAAAAAAAAAAAGTCAGGCGAGAATTATTGGATGAATAAAACTTTGCACTCAAATTTAGTTAGAAACTTAGAATATAATAGGTTTGAACCAAACAATGTTTATTTTCCAAAGTTAAGACAGTCCTGTGATTATACATAATCATTAACAGTCATATGTACCCTTCTCAATTGCTCTTTGAATCACAAAAAATGGTAAACCTTAAGATAGAAAGTGCAAATTGAAATCAAACTGTAAAACCAGGAGAGGTCATATGGTCCAGGAATAGGATAGACATCTGGAAACACATTCGTAAACAATACTATTCCTTGAAATATGTAGCTCCAATCTGATCATTAAAACAAAGAAAATAATAAATAAACAAACCTTTGGAGCCCAGAGTATCAAACTACAAGCGCATAGCTCATAAATCCTTAAAAAATATATACAGACAAATGAAAGCATCTAGAAATCATTTAAACATTTGTTATCCATTGATTCCAAGAACAATGTGCTTCATCCTTTATAAAAAATAAAAGAAGGCAATGTGCTTCATCCTTTATAAAAATAAAAATAAAAGAAGGCAATCAACAATACATTCAATTCCTTTTCACTTTTCACTGCAACCTAATCACACATCTAAGTTTTAACGTTCTGAATCTCAATGTGCAGAGGCATCCATAAATCATTCAAGGAGTTGTTATCCATCAAATCCAAACAACAATGTGCTTCATTCTAAACGAAAAAAGACAATCAACAATACATTTAAAATTCGTTGCCACTACAACCTAATCACACATTCAAGTTTTAACCTACTGAATCCCAACGCAAAAACAAAAAATCCTCAATCGAAAAGAGAAAAAGAAGAACCACCTGACGAGCGAGTTTCCGATAAGCAGCCTTGATTTCCAGCAACGTCGCATCTCTTCCGAGATTCAACGTGGAATAGTAATCCGAACTTCTCGCGGCCCTAATTCCACTGCTCCGACCACGACCAGAAGAAGAAAAACTAGGTTTCCGAATCCGTTCACTTTCAAGGTGGAAAACAAACCCTACGGAACTCAATCCTGGGAAGCTGCATTTGAGAGCAAGAGAGGGAAATAAAGCATTGGAGAATCGAAAATTCTTAGAAAGACCTGAAGAATTCGAGCTGATTGGGAAGATAATTGAGCTCTTGTAGATCTGATTACAATGGAGCATCGTTGAAGATCTCTCGCAGAGATGTTAAGCAGCGCGCGCGCGCGAGAGAGAGAGAGAGAGTTTCCTGCAAAAACCTCTTTAAAACCCACGCAGAAGAAGACATGAATATGAGATGGTGTTGATCAGGTGCTCTATGCAGATTTGGATTACTCGACGGTTGGCTCGAGAGAGGATATGAGCCGTTGGATGATTTCGTTGGGGATAAGGTCAAGGATCTTCGTCGGATTGTTCAGATGTGTGATTTGGTGGGTCCACTGGGTTCCTGACAAGTGGCAGACAACATTAGATTCAACTGTAGGCTTGAGCTTAAGCTTAAGGCTATGTTTAGTTTTGTAATTCGAAAATTAAGGGAGATAATTTTTTTTTAGAAAATTATTGTCTTCATAAACAGATTATTTTGTAAGTGAATTTTTAAAAACAATAGACCAATCAAATACAAGTTTTCATGTTTTCAAAAATTTAATACAAATTTGTATTTGAATCGCAAATCGAACCATCTAGATGTTTATATATATTTAAGTTACCATCATCTCTTATTTCAATTTTTTTTTTTTTTAAACCTATTAACTTAAATCAAACTAAACCAATTATACTTAGTTCAATGTTAATTATTTCTTTTTGGTTTATTAAAATATACCAAACTCAATTACTTTCAATTTTTTGTTTGGTTTAAACATAAAATTAACCTAAACCAAATGGTTGACACCAACACTAAATTTTCCTTTCAAATCCATATAAACAAAGAAATAAAAAATGGCCTTAAACACAAGACTGCAACACTTTAGGTAAAGCCAAGGTACAAGTTACGTTAGTGGCATTTGGCGAGATAAACAACTCTACATCCCCGATCTCATCCGCAGAGATATATTCTAAGCTTTGATCCCAATATAAGTGTAATGGTGGTATTTTTCAGATGTGATCGAGTGGTGTACACAAGACGCAATGTGTTTTGCTTGAATATAGGATCAACATATCTTCGTACCCATTTTTTTAAACTAAGAAAAAAAGAATTGTCACGACGCCCCTGACGTAGGCTGACGTCATGACCGGCACAGCGTACTATACACTGTACATACTCATATACAGTATATAATACACTGTCAGCCTTCACGTACTCTCACAATACTCCCCAAAATTTATAGTAATTTTTTTTTCCAATATACCACAAATCACATCCAATATAGATCTCTAAAATCATTCACTTCCTTCACACATCACATTTTCATTTCATCATCCAATATATTAAACTATCTATGCCCACACATCCCATCTAGATGATAATACATATATATATAATGTGTGATAAGTATACATATCAAAATAACAAAAATATAATCTATTTCCTCCAAACATACATACACATACCAGACGAAGGCTCACGTGAGTATCACTCACGGAATTTTCTTTTTCCCTTCGACTCAATACCTGAAATGGGGTAAGCAAACAACAGCTCAGTGAATATAGTTCTTGAGATGGCAATTATATACATTTAGAGAAATATGACATTTAAAATTATTTTAAACACTTATGCAACACATGCATCATTTAACGAATATATTGTACATGTCAACAACATAAATTTCATGATTTTCAATAACACAATGCACAATCTCCCTCCTCCGCAAGGCAAGAGAGCGGGTCTAACCCTTGTATGGCCGTTACAAGGTAGTCACAACCTCTCATTACCCAATGAACAGTCATTTCAAGGATCTCAACCCTTGTTAGGACAGACCTACTGACAATGATGACTCGCAAAACTTCATCCGGGTCTAGTGCCTAACGAAATGACAATGAGGACTCGCAAAACCTCATCATTACAAACTCCAATTGTTAAAATCAGTTTGCATGATCCATAAAACTCAATGCATTATACATAAATATAACATGCATACAATCAAACATTTTATATGCGTACAATGTTATACAAGAACCAAATCAAGAAAACTATACTCACAGTGGTTACACGGGTTTCTAATCCAATATATCCTCTAAAATCGAGCACCATAAACGTCATTGTTTCTTCAAGAGCGTTTAGCCATGTACTTAAGCTCTCAACTGAAACAAATCAGAGCTTATCATGAGAATCATCATTTACCATATCGGTAGCTACTAAAATATCAAATCATTGTTTACAGTACTATTCACTTTTACTATTTACTATTTATTTTTACTATTCACTATTCACTATTACTATTCACTATTTACTTTTTATTTTTACTATTTACTATTTACTATTCACTATTCACCCCTGAAATATGTAAATTGTATTAAAATTGTCAAATGGTCTCCAAAAATCATGAAATTGAAGCTAATCACATATTCAGGGTCCCGACAGTCCAGGGAGTATTTTTCTACCTTCCTAGCGGATTTTCCATTAACGTTGGGTCAAAACCCCAATTTTTGAAAACGCCGTAAAACGGCTCCCATAACAAAAATTACTCCGCTAGAATTGTTACATCTAGCTTAGAGATCAATTTCAAGAAGAAAGAGATTGAAAATCACTTACCGTGGGTCTCGATTCAACGAAAATCTCGCATCCCCCTTTTTTTTCTCTTCTTTCTCTCCGTTCTCTCGCTCTCTGGTTCTTTTCTCTTTCTTTTTGTTTCTTCTATTTTTTTTTGTTTAATGTGTGAGAGTGAGGTGAGAGATTTTTGTTTCTTTTGTTTTTTTTTTTTAAACGTGTGAGAGAGAAAAGTGAGACAATGACGTGAGAGATAAGAATGGGAGAGATATTTTATCTTAACAATGATCCAATGCTCCTCATCGCAATAGTTAACCAACTCCCCATCTTAATATTTCATTTTCATTCCTTCAATCATACTCCAATCAACATTTTTAATTAACCAACCTCATAAATTAATCAATTTAATTCAACTCAATCCACATATTTAATTAATCAACCCATTCAACTAATAAAACTTATATTCTTTATTTAATAATTTTATTTATTTGCTCATATTCCTTAATTATAGCATGTATTTCATACACGCATATATTTAGCTCATACGTATCAAATACGTGTATTATCACGTTTATATTTAGCTCATACATATAAAATACGTATATTATATATATCGATATACGCGTACTTCAACGTATGTATTTAATTAAATTTACGGGGTGTTACGAGAAGAGTAATAAGAAAATGTTTTCCATATAAAATAATTACTCAACTTGATAATTCAATCACAGTTTACATATTTTAGTAGGGGTGTCCGTGGATTGGCTTAAACCACGGAATTGAATCGAACTAGTGCATTCAATTTGGTTCGGCTTCATTTTTTTGCTCTGATCAGTTCGGTTTTGGGTTGGGAGTTTTATAAACCGATCGGTTCGATTCGGGTTACAAGTTAAGGTCTTAAAAACCGATGGTAAACCGAACCGAACCGATCATAATTATGTTATATTATTATACTGTGTATATTAAATATTTCTATGTGGGTATTGATGTAACATAATATGTTGATATATATATTGATGAAATAATTTTATTTTTTGTAACATTACATGATTATGTTGTATTATTTACAATATGTGTTTCTTTTAATTTTAAAATATATATTTTACAGGTTAAAAAATGTAAAGCAATTAACCCAAACCGAATCAAATTGAATTGGTTCGGTTTGGTTGGATTTGGTTCACAAAAATTTGAAACCTAGAACTTTATTAATCTATTACTTTTTTTATTTCATTATAAATCTTAATTCTCAAAGTGATTGACATTGACCCAATGAGAATTTTAAGATTATTGTAAACCAGTAGCTAGAATACTTGTAGATATTTACTCGCGTTAAATATGTCTATAACATTTATCATCATGTATTTGTTTGAATGAATCTAATTTTTGAAAAAGAGTTTAGATAAAAAAAATAAAAAATAAAAAATATAAAAATTAAAATTATAAAAATTAAAATGAGATACTATAAATATAAAAACTTCCTTTTGTTTTGATTACACTTTATTGTAAAATTTCAGAAAGATGAGCATGCACCTTGCTTTAGGCTTATATATTAATATGAAGGAATCCCTAATGTTGGCCATAATTCACATCATCACATATATATATTATTATGTGCTCATGAACCTTTATATAATTAATTGAATTGTTTCGTTACAGATGGTGACAAGTGGAAGTCACTTGGCCATACAGAACAAAGGAGGGTCATTTCTAGAGCCTCACTTTCTTGGGTGGTCCTAATTACTGCCCATCACCAATCCTCACCACCCACTTGTTAAAAAGTGTAATCCAAGATTTTATTTTCTTATATTTTGATTCAATCACAAAAATGTAGATAATGTACAAAGACAAGTACATACACTCAATATAACCATAAACTTTTATATATATATATATATATATATATATATATATATATATATATATATATATATATGTACACGATATCCCTTCCCCAGACTCTGGGAGTCTCGTGTATGACCAAAGTATATCATAAGCCTCTTGCAAGGATTGTTAGTGGGGCTTTAGTGGCCTTTAGTCTTAGTAAGTTCTTTGGGTTTGCTTATAATTGTAAAGTTCGCATGTACCATACGATTATCTCAAAATTGATTTTAGTTGTACCGTCTGTAACTGTCTATATATACCGGGGCAACAACTTTGACATTGTACTAAAAAGAATAAAGAAAAAAAAACTCAAATCTAAAAATAACCTCTTTATAATGTATAATAACATATATTGCCCTGTCTAGGAGAACTTTTTGAAAAACGCTTTTAGAAAAAGCTAGTGTTTCTCAACTTCTTCTAAAAGTTAAAAATTATTTTTTTTTCACGTAATTTTGTTAGAAGCAGATGTTACCAAATACCTCTAAAGTATTTTAGCTTCAAATGCGCTTTAAAGAAGTTTTTTTCAAAGAGGGTCACTTGTCTTTTTCCTAAAACTTTACAATAGCAAGAACCTCGTGCACTGATTATGTCACGGTATGTAACAATATACAGGCAATACATACATCTAGTGCATATCCAATGGGTACAATAACAATTTTACTATTTTAATGTCCTTGATTTTATCATATATAATTGCAATGCTCTTTACTGGTTCCTTTTTCTATACAAACTTCTAGACATGAAATGCTTGCAAGAATAATCAGTAGGGATAATTAGTGTTATTGTTGGATGTCATGGATGTGACACTATCAGTCACAATCATCACATACATAAGATTATTAGTATTAATTAAATGCTACAATCTAATCTTCTAAATACCTCTAAAAAGTCATTTCAGACAGGTCTTTTTATCTGTTTTCTTCTTGTGGTCACAACCCTGAAGGAGCAAATGCACATTCACGTCTCTCCCACATTGCAACTTAGCTTATTCCCTTACCTTTTCTTATAATCTGCCATGCTACCAACATTAGCTTTCTGCATTCTTTCTAGCTAAGCTAAGATTCATTCACGTAGGGCGCTATAAAGATCCATGATTGGCACAGTAGCACTGATGCCAAGCCATTTTAGAATGTTTAAAAAATTTGGGGCTGCACTGGTAAAGATTCACTAATTACCTGTCTAAACAAAAGAAGAAATTGTATAAAGAATCAATCGTCGTAGGCACCGCTTGTCCTATCCAATTAAAGATAACTCATGCTTCTAATTCGTCTATTAGTTTATACAAAGCATACCCAGAAAGAGATTGATCAAGATACATAAGAATATTCTCTGTTACTTCTTTAATTTCTAGAAATGTTCCTTTGCCCAAGTTAAATAATAGTTTATTTTTCATTTTTATTCTTCTTCTTCTTGCTAAATTAACTATTGTGTTTTGATTCTGCTTGATTAGTGTCGATATTGTTACCAACTTAACCACCTTTGAGCTCAAGTGTATGTTTAATTACTCTAAAATGCTTTGACACAAATAAGGGTCATTAAATCTAAACTTATATTTTATGCAATGAATTTGCCCATCATAAACTACTCTTTTAGTCCGAACGTAGTCAACAAATTCATTAATCATTGAAAGCTGCTTTAATTAAACAACCCTTCCACTCTATTTTATTTTTTCGGTGAAACTTAAACAACCCTTTTTGGGTATGAAATGATAATGATGATAACTACACGCATAATTTAATTAAGAAATGCATTAATGAAACTACTGGTTTGGAGTGAATGTGATTATCAACGACATTAAGAATATATAAGTGGCCCCAAACAAAGACAGAAGAAAGGTCTTAAAGGCTTAAATGTATTGATTTGATAGAGACTATCCAGTTATAGGAGTACTTTTGCTATTCTAGTGTTCATGTTTGAATTTTTGAACAAGGGTATGTAGGGAAGGGAAATATGATTGGAACAAAAGGATCAAAGTGTAGTGCCAAAGACCAGATAGAGGGCATGACCCACTTTGGATTTCTTGAATAATAATACCTCTTTAGTGTTTATATTAATGCAGGAAAATTGACCCTACACATAAATTAATTAAATTTCCTAGTACAAAAGAGCCACTGATCAGTTGCATAAGCAAAAGCAATGTGAGATAAATAATGGATGAGAGAGAGAAGAGACCAAATGTCTCTTTCTTTTAGTAATCTAATAAATATAGGTATATGAAGGGTACTATACTTTGCCTTTAGAAACACTTTTAACCTAATAAATCATGCTTCACATTCTCATTTACTGCTCTCAGAGTATTCCGTTTTGATGATTGAAGGCATTTGTTACTTAAAAATATTTTGGTGGGTCTACTTCAAATAGTTCAGATGTTGTTTTATGAAGTCAGGGAGGGAGAGAAATTGAAGGGCGGCCATTGAATTGGAGACAATAGTTAAGGTTGCTTTATTATGACCCAGAGGTTTAGGGTTTGTCATACTTTCCTAGACTCTGCATAAGCCTTATGTACTGGGTACACTTTTTTTTTTTTTATAGACATGAAGAAGAAGGAACTAATGCACAAAAAAGTTGAGTGGAATTTAGGAAAACGATTCTTTAGCATTTACTTATAAATAAGCTAAGCTGAAAATAGTTGTATAGGAGACCTGAGGGAAAATACAGAATAAGGGTCCAAAGATTTTGATTATAATAGTGTAAAGGATGGCCTGTTCTAAGCAAAAAATAATAGAAGGAATTTTAAGATACATGTGTCTAGTGCTTGTTCTATTAACACTCCTTTTCTCCCAGCTGAGAAACAAATAGAAAATCAAATTGAAGTACTGGTTCAGTAGGGGAAGTTGCAGGGACCCAGTACTAGAAAGAGATTGAATCCAAGAACATGTCACAAGGGCTGCTTCCCCTAGTTTCCTATTGTTTTCATTTATTCAATAACCAAACCAACAAGTTTTATCTGCAAGACTACACAACAACATCAAATAGCTATTAAAAGCCTAAAACAAAACTACTTAGGAATTTGATTAATTAATTTTGTTCTGTCATTTGACGATAATTTCTGTCAAATTATAAGCAAATTAAAGCATGCCATAGATTTTTTTTTTTTGGAGGTTAGTGGGTATTAGAAACTTACGTCCCTCCTAATCCCTATGGAGTACAATCACAAATACTCAAGGATGTCATTGGCCAACAAGTGTGAAGGTGACCGAACTCATTAGAAACTTACGTCCCTCTTAATCCCTATGGAGTACAATCACAAATACTCAAGGATGTCATTGGCCAACAAGTGTGAAGGTGACCGAACTCAAGACTTTCAGGGTAGGTACGCTTGCACCCAACCACTAGACCACCGCACCGCTGATTATGTCATATATTGAAAGAGAAGTAAATTAAGAAAGACTTGAAAATAATGACACAAATTATATTGAATGACATTAAATTGATGATAAAATTAGAGTACAAAGAAGGGTGGGAAAAGAAAAAAACAAGGTTGCCGGCCTGATTATTTAACATTGCAACCAACAATAATTAAGACAATAAAGAAGGGCAGATCATCCAAATCTCTTCACTAAAGAATTATGCCATTTTTACACAGTTCACAACTTTTATTGTTTAAGTTGGATATTGGTTTATGGAATCTAGAGGCTCCTTCCTGTCTCTAACTTTTTCTTCACTTGTGTCAAGGTACCTGCCTCCAACACATCTTTCCATCTTCTTCTTTTTCAAGTCTACTTCTTGAAGGAAATATATAAAAAGAAAACTCCCAAAAAGATAAAGAGAAGGAAGAAAAGTAGATCCAACAAGTGGCCAAAGACTCCAAAGTGAATTGATGAAAAGAGCCACAGGAAAAAAGCAAGTTACCGGAGATGTGGACGGCGGTCGGGTGGGCTGGCGGTTCCGCGAACTTGCACAAAATTATGAACTTTTACTTACCACCTGCATTGAAAAAGATACAGAAAACCCATAAAAAGCATATTACTGAATCATGGATTAAGTTATCTTTTGCTTTGGTTCTTTTACAAGAATTACAATGGTATTTCTTAGGAACAGATGTAATAACTTTTTCTTTTCTTTACTTTTCCTTTATTACTATTAGAGAGATGACCAAACTTTTAGTTCTGTAAAGAATTAAATTAAAATGGGAAAAGCAAAAAAGAGAAGAAAAAGTAATGTAACTTAGTTCCATGTAAATGCAAAGGATTTAGTAGTAAACAATTCGGATATAAGTTCAAGCTAATGAAGAAATTTGATTATAAAAAAAGAATAGAGAAAGAAAGAGTCTTACCTTTTACTGCAAATGCCTTTCTTATGAATGCAAGGAAAACGACGAGAACAGCAACTACAGCCAACAAACCGATGGTAATTGCAAGCGCCTTCTCTGTGTCATCATCGTCATCATCGGAATGATCTATGGTTCAAAAAATGCAAAGAAAAATTACCATAAATTCTTCACATTCTTGATGAAAAATTTACTTATAGCACTCGATAAAAAATGCGCTGTTCACATCCACCGGAAAAAAAAAAAAAATTCTTAGAAACAATGCATATACGAATATTTTCTTGATCAACAATGCATCATTATTGGATTCTTCTATTCAAGATTATTGGATATTGTAACAATGTGGTAGGTTCTGTTTGTCCCATAACATGCTTTTCATTGTAATTCTACTTTTGAGTTGGAATCAGGGCAGATCTTCTAAAACACCAGATAGTCAAACAAGCAAAATACTGCCTTCAAGTTCATTGTCCTCTCAAAGACAATTCTTTTTCTCTTTAACAAGCTTTTCATTCAACCCTAAGAAATGAAAGTAATCTACTTTAATAAATTTCAGAAGGTAATCACTTGGGTACAATCATAACTTTCATGTAAACTAGTCATCTTTCGAACTTAGAGCCCGCCTGCCCGCAATTCAATTACATTCTGAACTGATCAACAATCAAACCATTACCATATCATTGGCTTTGAACATTGCTCACAAAATCTTCATCAAACTATCATTTTTTCTTTCTTTTTTTACAATGATCACCATTCCTTGCTCCCCATATGTAACATTAAATAAATCCCAAATACCATATAATTAACTTCTAATCAAAATCTTAATTACTAAGACATAAATAGCCCAAAAAGAAAAAGAAAAAGAAGGGTACTTTCACAATTTTCTAACACAAACACATACAGTATCCTCTGTACACAAAGCACACACTTTACCCAACATTATAAAAAAAAAAACCCAAAAAGCAGAGGAAAAAAAAAAGAAAAAAAAAAAAACCTGAAATCTTCTTGAATCTTTCTAAGGTGTTGCTGATGATCAGACGGTAAATTCAGAAAATATTCAAGGAGACTTCAGTAAAACCACTTTAACAACGCTTCAAATCAGTTTTTAACAAAAAAAAAATAAAAATAAAATGTACTATCACATGTTTACATCCTTATTAAACATCATTAAATTACTTTAAATTATGTATTTTATACATAATTTAAAATAATCCAATGATATATAAAGATGATGTATAAACGTACATTTTGAATGTAACCACAGCATTACTCAGAGCAAAAACAACACATAAAAAATCAGAAACCACCAACCAAGGTGGTAGCAGCAGTAGTAGTAGTGATGATGATCATAAAACCGCTTACCGCTATTCGAATACCCCCCACCACCACCACCACCACTCGACGAATACCTCACGTAACACTTCACCAAAAACACATCGCCCGACACAGCCGTTCCGCAATTCGCCCTCAACCCCGACACAGCTTCCGCCACGCAATCCTGACACTCCCCGGGACTCAAATCCCCGACGCACTGAGCCACGCCCTGAACCGGCCCCGACCCACCAACTCGGTACGACCCGCCTCCACTTGCCAACCCGGCCAGAACCGCGTCGCGTCGACTCACCACGTCCGAGTCGAAGCCCACCGAAGGCCCACACTTCTTCAGAACCACAGTCTTGTCTTCGACCCCTAAAAAAGCCGTTTTGTCGTACTTAACCAAACAGCCCTGAAGCTGCAAAGCGCCACCGGCTGAGTCGACACAGAGAACGCCGAGTTGACTCACCGCGCGAGCGACGCAGCGAGAGCAGTCTGTCATGGAGAGGTCGCCGCGGCACTGGAATAAGCCGTAGACGGCGTCTTGTGATGAGCCGGTGATGGTGATGGTGAAGTTGTTGTAGGTGGTGATGGTGGCTGAGTTGACCAAGGAAGTGAGTAGCGAGTTGAGGTTCGACTCGAATGGTGTCCCGGTGGTGTATTTTTGCTGAGAACATCCGCCGTAGACGAAGTCGTCCGTGGCTTGTTCTGATGGTGTGGGAAAAGAAGAAATCAAAATAACAAGAACAAGAAGAAGATGAAGAAGAAGAAAAGAGTTTGAGATTTTTACAGAGAAATTCATGGAAGATGATGAAGAAGAAGGATACATGATTAGTTTTTTGAGTAGTTGTCGTATGAATTTGGAAATGTGATATTTGAGAAGTGGAGAGTATATAAAATGGGAAAAAAAAAAAAAAAGCAGCGCAGAATAGCGGGTACGTGTTAATCACCGTTGGATTGTGTTTGTCGCGTATCTTTAAGAGTTTGGAGTTTTGGTGGATTGTGTTTCTGACAGTTTTGTTACTTGAAGGAGAATTTAGAATTTAGGTACAGTGGTCACTGGTCAGAGTGAACTTGATGTGTTTTTTTTGTTGAGAGGACGAAAATACCCTTGTTGTGGTAAGTGTGAGTGATCTCTTGGTGTAGGGTGGTTGAGAAGCTGGGTCGACTGATGAGGTGGCAATGGTATAAAAAGGGGATTATTGTAATGTAGATTAAGCCATTTTAGTTTGAATAATCACTTTAAATATCAATCTCTAACATTAGATAAGAAGTTGAGTTATTTTTAGAACTTATTTTAATAAAAAAAATATTAATCTAACCATAAAATATTATAATTATATGTGTAACTATACATATATATATATATATACCTATTAGATTATTTATTATACATTTTAAAATTTATAGAATATTAATATTTAATGAATATATATATATTATCACACCTAAAATTATAAAAATTACAGTTAAATTAACATTCCTCTTCTAATAAATATAAAATCTTTTGGAAGTCATTCAACGACCACTGACTTTGTTAATTAATCTTCGCTTATTTTTTATCCAAATTTTCCTCAATTATTCAAACACAACATTAATTAATTGAATTGCTACTTAGTCATCATCAATCACCATCCATTGCTATTGCTATCTTCTGGTCATGTTTCAATATGTTTAACTAAAAAATATGTTGAATACAAATAGTTTTATTTAATCATTAGAATAGGATTTTTTTTAGAAGCTTCTATAAATATAATGTCAGCTATTAATATGAGAGACTTCGAAAATTAAATCAAATGAAGCATAGATTTATTTTATGAAAAAATGAAAAAAAAAAAAAAAAGGAAGAAAGAAAGACAAGTAATGTGGATAGATAGTCGCCTCGTCACCCTTAAGATACAAAGTATTAAAAGGTAAATAAGATACCTGACAAGTCATTTGATGTTGCAAATTGAGGAGGGTCATAGGGCCCACAGCTAATTATGATTATCTCTCTCTATCTTGTTTATCTACCTTCTTTCTAAGTTTCCACTTATAAACTTCATGGCCGAGGGCTTTGTTTTGTATTTTTTTGATTTGTTCATGTATTTTTTTCGTGTTGGTCTGTGTTTGGGTGAAGCTGAATGGGGTAAAAGTGTGGTTGAGGGAAGAAGTTTTGATTTATAGACCGTAGTTCTTGCCCACACTTTTGTCTTACTTCGGTCTCGACTCAACTTGTTTTATATGTATGTTTGTCTCGTGTCTTCTCCCCTGCGTGAGAGTTTTCTCTTCCCTACGTGAGAGTTTTTTCTTTCCTTCGTGAGAGCATTGTACTTCCCTTTGTGAAAGTTTGTCCTTCCATTTTAGGAGCCTCCTCTCTTTGTATAAGAGTTTGTTGACCCATGTGCTCATTGTCATTGTGCTGTTATTTAACTCTATTGGGGTCCTTTATCCTAGTCGTGATGCTAGTTTGTTCTGATCTTATATTACTTTGATAAAAAATTAAAATAAAAAAACTTCATGGCCAATAGCTTAAAAAAATACTAGAGGAAAAAAAAAATGTAATAATAGAGAAACTATCGACTCACGGATTGTTTCTTATCCTACCTAATTTTACACCATAAATGTTGAATTTTTTTTTGATAATTTCATAATTATGGCCCTCGTGAGAGGTTTTTTAAAGTGTTTTTAAAACAAAAACATTTTTTAAAATATTTGATAACACAGTGTTTTTAACTAAACTATTATAAAATTTTTTATTTTTATTTTTTAAAAGAAGTTGGAAGAGACTAATTTTTTTCAAAAGTATTTTTTTAGAAGCATTTTTCGAAAAAACTCTTCTTCTATGAGCCCAAGAGGTGGTTTTGAACTCCATCCATTGGATAACAGGTGGCGGCATTCTACTGGAGGTTTTTTTTTTTTTCCTTTTTTTTTTAGTGGACTGGTTGGTTGGACTGTTGATTTTATAACATCCTAATCACCAAATTTAAATGCAATATTGATTTTTTTTTTTCCTCCTTTACAGAATCTATTTGCTTCTACTATTAGGCTCATCACGTGCCTTTCATGCTTTTCTTTTGCCTGGTTTTTAACATAAGATTGATGCAACTTTAATAAATATAATCTTTATTATTTAAAAAAAAATGATAAAGTTAATAGTATATGAAATGTTTGTTTGCGTGTGTTTGATGTATTTTACTCTGGCTTCGAGCTAAATAAATACCAAAATGAAGAAATATGTGAAATTGAAGTTATATGGTTATTAAGCCATTAATATTTTGTTTATTCAGAAGCCATATTGGCCTTAAAGCCTATGGCACCAACTACCATGATGGAAAAATGATTGTTGAAATTTTGACAAACAAGTGATGTCAAACCCTCACAATATTTCCTAAGTTTGGTGAAGTCTACATACAAAGCCTCAACTACCTTAATAGACTTGAGAGATTTTAACTTCTTCTCCCATTTTACTTCAGAAAAATGCTTTATAATAAGCACTTTTTACATTGTAGCTAACTAGAATTGTTAAATCAGTTCGACCTCTCTATAGTAAATATAAAATGAGAAAAATGTTATCAACTACCACTTCTATCACATTGGTTATAATACTCTTGGTTCTCAGTTTTTTTTTTTTTTTTTTTTTGAGAAGAAACAATATTAGTTGTATAACTAGCTTCATCACCAGACCGTATATTCAGGGAGGAATCAAGCCAATTCTTGACTCATTAATCCCCTCACCCTTAGAGTGAGACAGTGACAAGAGTTAAACCTAGGATTTTTGGTTCTCAGAATTTTGAAATGTTCCAAACAACAAAACAAGATCCACAATAAATTAAGTGAAACAGAATAGAACAGAAATAAGAAGAATCTTGTTATGTTCATCTGAATCCAGACAATTGAGATAAATTTATTATATATATATATAGCTTGCTCTATACCTGGAAATTTGATCAAGCTATATGATTAAAACCAGAACATGGAAATCTAGGAGCAAAAACAAGCAACCTTTTTTTATGGGTTGGCTCTGTGTCTCTTTCCACCAGTTGTTTAGCTAAAATTTTGAGGTTCTAATTTTCTAACATTTATGAATATTGGCATTTAGTCTATGTTGTAAGAGGACCAAGCTAAGGGTGTCCCCTCCAAGAGGTAAAGAGAGAAAGATAGAACAGAGAAGGGTATGCCACCTTCAATAATTGTTTTTATTTAAGTCATGGTTACTTGTCTTGGCTTCAATTTTCCCATAAAGTCTTCTCATGCAACACCCGACCAAATCAGTTGTCATGTTACCATATTTCAAGATAAGGTTTCTCATGAGAGGCCCAGAACTTCATCCATCAAAAACAATATATGATTCTCTAACACAATACCACCACACAAGAATAAAGGGTGAAGGGTAGACTAGAAGAAGAAGAATAAGAGTAGGAAAAAGAGGAGGTTTGAGAGAATCCTTGATTTGATTTCCTTATGAATTAGAAAGAGAAATCCTTCAAAATTTCATGGAATTTGTTGAGGAATTTCTTTGTTTCTAGACCTTTAATTAGTTCTGTCTTCACTCAGTGGTAGGTATTGACATTTGCCTAAATTTAAGTAGATATTGCCATTTGACTAATAAGTTTAGACCCAAATTAACTTTTGAATCCATATTAGAGTACTACTGTTCCCTACCCACCCTTTCCCACCTCTTATTTTAAAATAGAAGGTGCAAGCCCAACTTACGTGCATCAAAAGAATATATTAACACTCCCCTTGGCACGTGGACTAAGTTTATAATGGAAATGAAAGATATGATTGATAAATGAGATAAATGTGAGGAGGTTTGACTCAGAACTCAGGTAAGGGCCCAACTATGTATATTAAGCGAGAATATTGATAATAACATATTTATGGCAGAAGGTGTTTTTAACTTTGGTGGTAAAATCTCAAAAGTTCAACACTAAATGCATTTTCGAGTTTTATTGAACCCAATTTTCTTTCTTTCTTTTTATTTTACTATTGTGAAGCTTAAGTTTATGATCTAAAGCTCCTTGACATCTTCAGTTTCTCCACAATACCCTACTCCTTACTGGCCTATCTCCCCACCTATATGGGTTTCACTAGGACTAACACAACTTCCAAACTATAACCAACCTTCCAGACCCATATATGATACACTAAGACCCTGTTGTTCAGAACAGAAACCTGTTTAGTATTTAGATCTATCAAAGATCAATTTAGTAGCAAGAGACCAATAAATCCACAAGCATCATGATAAAAAAAATGTTTCAGATTATTAATATCATTCATTTATAACCATGGCATCACCTTGTACATAGAACAATTTTATGGTTTTTGATACAATAGTACTGTCTAATAACCGGGCTTCCCTGGACATGCTACCCCACTTCCTCTTTTACACAGAATCTGCACTGCACCAGAAAATGAAAGAATCCTAAATAAACATGCTTCTGTTTTTTGTTTTATTTATTTATTTTCTTTGTTTCATTTTTTTTTCCTCACAGTTCAATTACATGTATAAATAGAATGTAGACATAGAACTAAATCAATCAATAAATAACAAAGTTTAAATTGGGTAGTTGGTATCAGAGTAAATTACGATGTTTTCTTAGCTGATGCTCTCTCTTCCATCTGCTCAAAGAGACTTCCATCATAAACAGCTCTAATTGTGTCTTTATGCATTAAGCCATCCTTGTCTTTGCAAAGATTATAAAGGATCTTCCACTCTGTCCAGCTTGCTAACCTGCAACCAACTTCAACAATTTGTCACCAACAAATATATGACCACCAGCGGGGGGAAGTTTAACAGGCCTATTTGGTATGCAATTTAAAAACAGTTTATTTATTTATTTTTAAAACCAAGATTTCTTGAACATGTGCGTTGGTTGGACTGTTTTCAGAAAAAAACTCAAGATTTCTAGTTATGTCAGATTGTACAAACCATCCACCGTAATCCTTAGGAAGGCGATTTGCCTTCAGCATTTGAGACAACTCTTCTGATGTTAAGGCATTTGAGTTCTTATGTGAATGCTTGCTGAATATCTCCTCAAACTTAGAGGGCACAAACCTAGAAGATTGAAATTAAAATCATGTCAAAGAAATTAAATATGTAATATATCCTTTGTATTAGAGCTACACAAATTTTGTATCAATCCAGCAAGTATAATATAACAATCTTTGATTGGCTTTCTTCTGTCTAAAGTCACCGATACATAAGTGGGGTTTGATGAGAAATTTACCTTCCTTCTGTGTCATAGACACCAGAGTCACTCCCATGTTTGCCTCTAGTGATGTGTCGAATTTCTATAGGGAAGAGTAGGGAAGGAAATTTTCCCTGCATTATAAAGAGCCATGGTATATATGTTAGTTCTAGTGTCATTTTAAAATAACACAATTTAAGTTTATTTGACAAGAAACAATCATACTGAAGTAGGCTAGCTATTACTTTATAGTGCTTCATTCTGTTTTTTTTTTTTTTTTAAGTCCTGGGTATCTGGGCCAGCTTGCACGCATCCAACTAATCTCAGGGGCGTGCAAGCCCCTAGCCCGCAAAGAGGGCATCCCCTGAAACCTTGGAAAAATTCTCCGCTCGGACTCGTATATACCTTGGAGGGAGAACACTATGAGGCTCGAACTCGCAACCTCTCGGTTACTTGCCTCTCTACCCAACTACTTGGCCAATGCCCCTTTGGTGTGCTTCATTCTGTTATTACATAATAGCAATTGATCATGGCTTGCCATGAGATATATTTGAGAATGAAGCATCTTTTAGTCTGACTAAAAAGATCTCATGTAAAGCATTTTATATAGTATCAACAATCAACACTGGAAATATTTTTTTTTATGATATATGATTTCTAAGTCTAACATCATCATGTATATATGGTGTACTTTCCAACGATCAAATCTCTTAACTATATTGACACTAAGCATATTTACAGTTTCATTTGGGAAAATGATTGTAAAATCTATATGAAATAATTTTGACTTTTAATCCTGGCCAGTAAGATCTTCAAATCTTCCCAGCTAGTGGAGCAATTTAGAAACTGGAATTACTGAATACTAGTTTTGTACTTTAAAATAAATTTTGTAAATTATTTAAAAATAAATAAATAAGAAAAATGGTGATCCTTGTACCTGATAATGCATAAGCAAGGTCCATGAATGGCACCAAAAATAAAAAATAATAAAAAATAGTAAGTTTAAGAGAAGAAAGAGAGAGCCATCATCTCCACCAGCTAAGCCAGATTCCTCCTCATCTGCCAGCACTTCGTCACATGCAGTGGCCCCCACTGTTGTCCCCCACTCACCACAAGAGGACAAATCAACATGACGCGTCCACTTTTTGTATAGTGTAAAGATGTAGCATCTTTCTTTTATGTCTCATCTGCTTTTGCGCGTGCTGGATGAGTATAACAGTATGTAAACAGACACACATAAGAACACCAAGGAGTATAACTACAACAACACCAAACGGGTTGATTGGCACGAAGAACCAAGAAAGGAAAACAATTACAACAATCAGACTGCTACCTATAGATCACGTAATTCTAAATGTACCCACAAAAAACACTCAGTGTACTTACTCATTACTTTATATATAATTGTTGAAATTTTCAGTGGGTACATTTAGAATCACGCTAAATAACCCATCATCTTGTAATTTTTAGAAAATCCTTTCAAATTTCAACTGATTTTGATCAACTACTACCTATTATGCGAAGCAAGCTTTTCATCTAGTAACATCTAAAAATCATTTTATATTTATTGAGAGATTTATAATCCTCACAATTTATTTTTATAATTTATATTTTTTATATTGTTTCTATCCAGTGGTGGATCTCTGGGGCGCGGGGGGTGACCGCCCCCCAACATTTTAGAAAAACCGTTTATACTTATGCTATATTATATATTTTCGCTTTACCCCCAAAATCAAAGGTCTAGATTCGCCGACTGTTTCTATCTATATTTTCTATTTCTTACTTTTACTTAGCAGTCAAAAAAAAAAAAAAAAAAGTAGACAGTTAAAAACAGTTTGTTTTAGAATCGGACAATTGGGCTCCAGACCCGACATTTGAATCTTGGGCTGAACTCAAAAGGCCCACAAAAGAGAAAATTTAAAGCTTAAAAACGTGTAAACACATGAGGAAGAAGCTCTCTTAAAAGCAGAAACAAGGAAAACTTAAAGCGAAAGCTACGAATAATACCTTTAAACGAACCAGATTTTCTAGAGATTAACACACTAATCAAAATCAAACGACGGAGATTACAGAGCTCGTTAATTGTTACCGGACGTGTTTTCCCGCTGAGACCGACGTTGATGAAAATGGCACTAACGAACGATAATCCCAGGCCACATCCGATCGCTCGAAACCCTATTTATGTATATCATTTCATCACAGTTATATTTTTATGTAACCAAATCGAAAAAATCAAAAACTCCGATCGAGAAATCCGAAAACTGTTTCTCGATCTGAGTTTTTTTATTTTTTTGAATTACGAACCTTTGTAAGTCTCCCATGGATAAATGATCCCATCTTTGTTCTTGTCGAAGAACGACACGTGTTTCTGAAGCGTATTCATATACTCATGACCACCTTCGTTCATCGGAACGGACGGTTCCTTGCTCGAGATTCTTTCGATCGACAGATCTTTCGAAGAACCAGAAGCCGCCATTAAAGAGATCTGAATGAAGCTAAAGAGTGTAGAGAATGAAGAAGAAGAATAAGAAGAAGAAGCTTTATACTTTGTGTTCAACTTTGGATTGCTTTTACGTCTGAATTGCTTCGGCGGACGGCCAAGTGTTACGGCACCAGCGCTGGCGTTGTGCCACGTAACCGTGGTTTTGGCGGTAACAGGATCGGTTGGCCACGTGGTTGAAGGAAACGAAGCGGTTCAGGGGGGGTTTATAGGCGTAATTGGTAGAGAATAGTAGGAGGAAGGAGATATGTCACAGCTGGTTTGTTCGATTAATCATAAATGCTGGAAAGTGTTGAAAATTGTTAACGTTTCTGGGTTTCGTCTAAGAGATGGGTGAAAAAACACGTGTGGGAGATAACCAGTGTTGCTTTTTTGGTAACTGTGGTTGGGTTAGGTTTAGATTTTTTTTCTTTTTTTCTTTTTTTCTTTTTGGATTTTTAGAAAAAAAAGAAAAACAAATATTTTTTTTAAAGAGGTGGGGTTGGGAATTGCGAGTTGGATTTAGATTTTTCGTCACGGCAGATTAGGCCTTCTTTTTCGTTTTTCAGTTTTGTTCTGTTTTGTTTTTTTTTTTTTTTTGTTTTTCATTAAATTGCATGTTTTTTTATGTAATAAATACAAAAATTTGGAATGAAAGTAAGCATTAGTTGTAATATTGTTTAGAAAAAATATATTTTCTACATGATTTCAGCACACGATTATAGTACTCGCCTTGTAATGTATGTTAGACGAATCTTCAATCACATATTAATGCATGATTCAAGAACATCTAATGCATATAGCAGTGTGTTAAAAATAAATGATAAAAATATATTTATATATAACACTACTTAAATATTTATATTTTTAATGAGTGAGATGCATTTAACATTGATATTAATATCTATATATACTTTATTATTTTTTATAACAATCCCATCGTTTTTTCCTTCTCTATATGTTAAATATATATATATACTGTATATATAGTTATATTATCCTAATGAAATCATGTGCAGGCAAATTAGTTTTTTCATTTGTCCTTAAACTTTAAAATAGCAATAACTTTGAGTACATGAATCTCTCTTTTTATTCCTATAGTGATTACAATACACATTTAATATATCATTCCAATGATTGAAATTTGTTATCTCTAAAATTTTCATTGTGAAATTTTGGTAGGCACTAATAAATAATTGTGGTCGCCAACACGGCATTGGTTCGATGATTCGAGGCTGGAGAGCTTTACCCTTTAGGGTTTGAAGGTCATTAGTTCAATTCTCAGGTTATGTTGATTCAGTCGATAATTTTCAGCTTTATCATCTTTCATAAATCCTTCGCTAGTGTCTGGCGTCAGATTGGTGTGAAAGCTAGTCTGATCGTGGTAAGGGAACAGGTCGGCAGTCAAATCATTATGTATCAGGACATCTCGGCGGGTTAAGAAAAATGAGTAGTACTATATATATAGCATTCTTTCTTTTTAAGGTGATTTTTATTTGGACGTAGATGGATGAAGCAATGAAATATTAAACCAGTGATTAAATGAGGAGTTAATACAACTTTGACTTGTACATAAGAATACCAAAACCTGTCGTTACTTAGAGGACACGTGATACTTTTTATTCTATTTTTGAACAAAAGTCGAAAAAGAATAAATTGCTAATTTTGACAAAATATATTTTTCAGTTTTATTTCCTTATCTTCTCTATTTAATTGTTGACGTGTTCATAACAACTTCTTGACTCGTATAGGAGATATTAAGGTTGCCGTTAGTTCAAAATTTGGAAACAAGAATACAATTCAAAAGAAAATTAAAAAAATAAATTTTTATTGCTTTCTGAAAAATAACTTGTTTTCTTAACAAAAACGTAAAAAATTATTTTTAGAATTTTTTGAACCAAATAAGTTTTTAAATTTTTAAATATAGAAAATTGTATTTAGATCACGAACCAAACAGAACATAAGAGATTGGTTATTATGGCTTAAAGATCCATTACAATTTGTTTCACAAAGTTGTAAATATTGAATGTTATATTAACAAATAGAAATGCATGTATTACATCACTCTTCTTCGTGTTTTTTTTTTTTTAAAGAATAAACATAAGGTTAGAGGATGCTGATAATAGAAGATTATAAGAAGTCGGGATCCTTTAGTAAGGCCAAAAAGGCAAGAGTATGAAAAGCTAAGATGAAAACTATATGAACCAACTATCATGATCCTATTTCTATTTTTATTAAAAAAAAAAAAGTCTCACTTATTTGTAAGTGAAGATAATTAATTTCAAAAAAATTCAGCAAAGTTCCTTTTTCCCATTAAGAATGTCAAAATAAATTAAAAATTAAAAAAAAAAAAAAAAAGACTAAAGGAAAGCAAAGTGAGTGCTTAATTAGGATTAATTATTGCGAGATTCTAACATAGCTTCAATAAGTCAAAAAAGTTAACATATAATAAATCCATTACTTTAATCTTCAAATCAACATGATGTAACATATTCTCAATTATATGAAATCTATTATAATTTTTTTTTTTTTGGTTTACCCGTTTTTTCGGCCCCTCCTCCTACCCCTTTAGGTCGAAATTAATCTTTTTGGAGTTTCGTTGCTTTACAAGGATTTATAGGCCTCTTTTCCACTTAAGATTTAATTGAGACAGGACTTGAACTGGTAATCGAGTCCTTCAACCTGTCTCGGAGTGTGCTCCCGTATCAACAGACCAACCCACGGTTAGTTCTATTATAATTGGAAGCTTCATCTCATTATCTTATTCATATTTTAGATTACTACTTACTAATTGATAATTCTACGGTTCTAAAAACTATAGGATTAGTAATTAATTTAAGAGGATATGCAGGAGGTGATGGTTATCAACATCTTAATTTGATTTTCACATGCACTATAGAGATCCCTTTAAATAGAACATTATAAAATATTATATTCTTTATTAAATAGTGATAGAGTAAATCTAGAAAGACCCTTATTTTTCTTTTTGATTTCTCACGTGGGTGTCCCCGCCCTTCGAACAAAACTAATCTATGTTCGAGCACTGTAGGAACAATAAGAGACTCTCCAAGTGAGCGCAACTAAAATGAACACGAATTTTCATCTTTAACATAGACCTTCGACTATCTGTACTACACCACATTAGGTAGAAAAACCCTTTTTGAGATAGCATCTAATGCGTTAATGGTAATAATATATTGTTCAATCAGCTAACCATTGAGACTTTGTTTGATGAACTGAACCTTCATTTCCAACAACATGCAATCCAAAAATATATGTGTGAATGGAATACTTTGAAATTATGGGTGGTTCTTCATTATTTAGATGAGTAAGAATCCAATTGTTGGCATTGCAGGGGATAAAGGTCAAGCCCACTACCTAGATATGTAGTATTTTTCTTTTCTGTAACGTACAATGTATTCTTGATGCTCTCTCCGATGGTTTTCAATGAAATAAAATAAATTTTATTAGTTACTTGTTTTAGGCAATTTTCAAGATGCCCTTTGATTTTTATTTAATTTTTGATGCTGCAGCAAAGAAAATGAGTATTTTAGAAGGGCCCGTTTGATTACAATGCTTTATTCGACGTATTACTTCAGTATTAGAATCACCTTTTTTTGTGGTTTCCTTTTCTTTTTCTGCACATGTTATATTTGGGTTTGTTTGTAGGGTATCTTCCATCAGGGTGAACAACTGTGAAGAACAACAAAAAAAAACAAAACTGCCCTTAAACTTTAAAAATTGTCAGAATGATAATGAAAATCACTTCTTTGTATTTCCATCAGACAGTCCCTTTGATATCAGTAAGTATTTATAAGGTAATCTAATAAAGTGCATAAAGCTTGCAAAATGCTTTATTTTGTTATAGTTAATTTGATTATCATGTTAAAAACATAGAGAAAACATGCAAATACCATATCTAACAAAAACTACATCAAGCAAAAAAACACTTGCTGAAGATGAAGAAATTCTTATGTTACAGATCTTTGAATCAATATTCATCAATGTCTACTTGCTGACTCAAGAACTGTTCCATATTTCCATGCCCTTCAATGGTTAATTTTACTGAGCTTCTCAAGAACTAGCATTAGAAATAGAAATGTCTATCATATGAAACATATCCACTATGCATGACATAACAAAAGGTGTAGTTGTGAAAGTGTGGGAGTGATTTGTAACATTTAACAATTACATTGTTCAATGTCATTGAGTTGTTATCAACATTTAGAAAGTATTAGCTTGGATACTCATCAACAGGAAATATTTAGTACCATTTTTTTTTATGACTGATTTCTGTCTGATGTGGCCTTCTTTCTTGAAGACAAATCCATATCAGAGATCAAGAAATGCAGCATTCCATCTACATGGATATCAATATATACATGCCCCCCATTTGTTTCATCTATTTTTATTTAGAGAATACAACATTTCAGCACTAACCCCTTTTGATCCATCCTTTGGTCTTCATTCCCTGTAAAAAAGAAATATGGTACTCCCATAAGTTACCGAACAAGATTATCTATCCTTTTCTTTTCTTTTCTTTTTTAAGTCAGGGGTATTGAAGGGCCCACCCCCACTAGTCCCCTGGGGAATGGCCACAAATACCCAAGGACGCCGTTGTATGAGTAGGGAGACTCGAACTCATGATCTATTCTATAGTAGAACCTTATGCCCCTCAACTCCGCCACTCGCCCAACCTAATGTTGGGTGAACAAGATTATCTATCAAACATATATAAGATCAATAACTGGCTTATTGTGGATGATTAATAGAACCATGCCCATATATTTGAATGCATAGTTTCATTCAATCAGTTTCAACTAACTATAGCACTTCTTCCACCCTTGAAGTGATCCTCTGATCTAAACATCAATGTGCAGAAGGCTGATGCAGAAATTGGAGATAGAAATAATTTCAGATTTCTTCTATGCATGTATAAAACTGTCCAGGAGCATTATAAATAACGAATCTATAAGGGTCTTACCTAGGGAAAAAAAGGAATCTATGTGAGCAGATAGTAAGAGATGACGTTGAACTTACCCTCGGGAGGTTGAGCTAGCTTTCGATTCTGAGGAGACATCATGTCTTTCTTCAATTGGGTCAATATATCTTCCATTGTGTACTCTCTCTGCCAATCTGCAAGCATTGGGAAGAGGCTTGGCTCAACCTGTACATTGGCAATGCGTTAGATAATATAACCATAAAAGGTTTACCACTCCGAGGAATTGCAACATCTCTTGCAATTAACACTACGTACCATTCCAGTTTCCTGGTTCACACAGGTCATGTTTACCCGTGTTTGGAACCTCACGGTAGGTGGGTTATCCGGATAATCTTTGTCACAAAATAGTTTCAACTGGTAGATGCGTCCCTCGTGAACAGTCTGACACAAAACAGAAAAATATAAAAAGAAATGCACCCATTTTCAGAAGGAAAATATCAAGCTGTTCAGTATTTGATACAAAGAATTATGAACCCTTGTCCATACAGAATAACTTCAGTAGTCAATGGCTATAATTATACGCGTATCCCAGTGAAAAACAATTCCTTGTTAAATAAGATTGCAAATAGGAAAGAATGGAAGAAAGCATACGTTAGGAGGACCAATTATGGTCCCAGTCCATGACCGCATGAATATGTCGTCAGCATCATCCATTCCATAGCTCACAGTTCCATCTCCAATTCCCTTCTCCCCTCTCTCGAGTTCCTCCAACAATCTGAAATTTCTGGGAACTGCAAGACAAACACCATAGCTTTTATCCTTTCCCTTGATAGGTCACTTTTTAGCATATATATCACAGATGTAAGTTCATGCAATTCAAGTTCATCAAACACAATCATCACAATGATATTATTAACGATTGGCAGCATGTATAGAAATGTTATATTGAATAAGTTTCAAATTCCATTATTGTCTTGTGGAAGGACTTTTTTCTAATTACAAAAACAGATTTGAATCTTAATAGTGTTAGCCAATTATTTTCTCTCATGGCAGGACAGTATTTTAAATTCTTGGTTCCACACTTTTTTTCCATTATTCTATGATTTGATCTCACAACAGTTAGGATGGAAATTCTTATAAATTTAGAGCATCCATGAAGAAAGTTCATAGCTCCTCACTTAGATTCATAATCCACTGTTAAGACAGATTCTGTTAATTTTAAGTAGCATCTACACAACCATAATTTTTTATTATTATTATTATTATTATTATTATTATTATTATTATTATTATTATTATTATTATTATTTTAGTATGATCAACAGTAGCTTGTCCACAAAACAGGCAATGCAATGCAACTAGAAATGCATTAAAAAACTAGGTGCAAACCATCATAGAGCATCATTAAGCAAGATTACCGAATGCCCAAATTCGCAAAATACAGGGTATACATCTTGTTCTTTCCAATGTAGACTTCCCACTGACACAGAGAGGGAATACCTATGCCTAGTTATGATATTAGTAAAGGTTTGTACAGCAGAACATAAATTTCTTATTGTGCTACCAATCCTCGTCCAGAGAGATTCAGTCAGAGGCACAGCATATAGGAAGATCGTTAGCAATATAATTTCCACTCATTTCCAACATGCTACGAAGGCCTCATACTACACTAGGCATGTTTGTGCTTCCAGAGATAAAAGAATAAGAGAAAGGCGTACCCAATGCATGAAGCTCCCACCATTGCTGTCTCAAGGAAGGGATGATGTAAGCAACCTTACCCCTACACTACAGGGAGGTCATTTCCAGATTTGAACCTGTGACCTCTAAGTCATAATGAAGCAACCTCTACTATTGTGGATATGCACCACATGACAAAATCACATTAAGGAGGATTAAGAATCCAAAAGGACACAAAATGGACTTGGTCATGGAACCTAGCTATTGTACTTTTAACAGTTAGACAGTGGGCAAGATGCTCAAGGAAGCACCATAGATGTTCCACAAGAGCATTTTCTGGTCAGGTCTTCGTAAAGTAGAGCGCCAATGATGGGGGAGCACAACAAACCCACAATGAAATTAAAAATATTTCTATCAAAACTCAAATGTCTAAGAACTACACTCCAGCAACTCATTAGCAAAAATTTAATAAATAGAAGATACGTGTGAGATATTCATGGTGCTTGAAAAAATCAAGATAGTGGTCAAGAAGTGTTGGACACTCAATGCAATATTTATATGATTTTACATGTAAGCAATCTTTTTCCAAAATCAAAACAATGGATCTACTTTGCACAAATCATTTCCTACGTCCCATACCTAGATACGATTCACAAAAATTGACTACAAAACTAAGTTCAGATCTCAAGTTTAATGGTGAACATCTGCCTTTCAATCATAGCCACATAGGAACACCTTGCATCTCATCGCATTTATAGGTACAACCCAACAACGAATTTGGGTTTGATTACAAATTTAAAATTTTAGTTGTCTTATAATTTTAGAATTTGTTGGTTGGATAGGATTAAGTTAATTACTCAACTCGTCACATAAAGGATTAGTAACTATTCCAATTCTAATTTGTGTTTAGAATCTAAATAATAAGCAATGTAGGTTGACTTGATAGATGGACCGTGACGATCTTATTTTATATAATTTATTTGATTCTATCAATTTCTTAATTCCCAAGGACCTAAAAGTCTTAATTTTGACAAAAGGTTGAAATACTTCCCTTCATTATGTAAATGTTTCCACTATGTTGGTGGGTTGAACTCCAAATATTAGTCCCACATCAACTATGCGCTCTTCCAATTAAGACACATATGAAGTCTCACCCCCTCACACTAGCAAGAGACATTTTCCTAAGGAGAAAAACAAAACCCCCGGGACAATATCTTGCAACATGTGGGGTAGGCCAAAATAAGCTTCAACACACTACATATATTCATGATCTCTTTTTGACCATACATGTTAACCTTTGTTTCAAGTAATGTTTTCAAGGAATCAAGACGGTACCGTTACAATTGTCTCCGTCTAGTTGAGACAGTGCCTAGGTGAGGCTTAGACGTTATAAATAATATTATTTATAGCTTCTTAAATAAATAATTAATTAGTTTTATAAATACAAACCTTGCATATATAATTACATACATATTCGATAATAGAGAAGTCAAATCTTGTGTTTAAAAAAAAAATTAACCATATTTTACACTCCTCAATTTTGTATCCACAAATAAAAATAAACATACACATTAACAAATAAAAAAAGTTGGCACATAGTGAAAGTATAATGATTTAAAAATTCATGTTTGTTGACATATTATAGGTATAACAAAATGCAAAAATATTTGTAGCTATATAATAAAAATAAAATATGAAATCAGAATTAGATAAATATATATATATATATATATAAGTATAACACAGAGTTAGAAATTATGCTAATATTTAAGCTACACAATCATATTGTAACAATATAAAGAAAAAAGAACGTTACACTGACACTGTTATACTTTAAAAAAATTCAAAGAGCCTCATTGTCTGCCTTGAGTATAACATAGGCAATTTAGTTTCAAATGGCCTAGGTGACGAACTAACCGTGGCCTTGAAAACACTAGTTTCAGGAACCCCTAGTCATGCACATTAAGATAAGTCTTATATGGTATTATATGATATATCATTTTGCACAAACTTTTATTATTGAACAATCAAGTTTCAATAGCCAAAGGATGATAGAGTAAAAGTCATGGCTCTAACTTTCTATAGTTTGTTTTTTTTTTTTTTTCTAATTGTTTATATTTGTGTTACCAATATCTTTTTTGCATAAATTTCTTACTATATATGGTTGTTTTCATTTTTCTTATTATATGGTAATCTTTTTTATCTTTCAAAACTTGTTTTTCTTAAAATTTCACAGGTAACAATGAATTTTGTGTATAAATTAATTAAAATACAACATATGGATTATTTGTTTGAGGAAAAGCCAAAAAGAAACATTAGTTAGTTTCTTGTTGTTATACATTAAGAGTTTCCTGTGTAAATATATATTTTTATGTATGAGTTTTTTCTTGAGTTGGTTCTTTTTTTCATGGATATTCAAATTCTTATAAGATAGAGATCACTACTTCAAATCTTCAAAATAGGATATTAGAAATTTAGAACTTTAGAATAAAATGAAATATTCAGACATCTAAGCACCACAAGCTTTGTATTGGTCATTTAATGTCTTAGATTAACCTAGGATGATTGTTCGGTTGTTTGTGTAGTGAAATACAATGTGGATTTACTTGCTAATAATAGGAAACTTTTAATTAATATGGGTTTACTTGCTTTCAGCTATGTTATTTGTAGCAGTCTCTGTATCTCAGTTATATTGTTCTTAGCCAGGTAACAGTTTATGTTATTTTTATAATAAGAAATTTTTCTGTACATGCATTTGAGATAATATTTTTTTAAAAGATTTGTTTATGCTATTTAAGAATTCTTTAATTTTTCAACATGGATTAAATTTAATTTACTAATTATACAACGCCCGCGCATCACATGGGGTTGCAAACTTGTATGCACTCATAGTAAGCAAACTGACCTCTTATCTCTTAATTTATTTTCTATTAAGAAAAGAGATCTAGCTTAATGAAGCAAAGAAAAAAGATACAATAGGGACTAATTACAAGATGAACGATAGGGCTAGTAAATACGGAAAAAATGATGCCTTATTTCCTACCCTTCATGCCTCTTCTTTCGAAGAAGAGATGTTTAGACATTATGGAGTAGGCCATTACCAAATTGTCAATTCAAGATACTTTTAAACATTATGCAAATGCACATCAGAATCAAAGGTATTGGCCATTGTGTGCAATGAATATGGAGCTGTTAGTACATTAGATTATTGTGACACAACACATTAAATACAGATGGATATTCTCCATCAAATTTTAGACCAATCTGACATATGATTATAGAAAGATGTAGTCAATTCATAAAGCCTTTCCCCAACTACTGTAGAAAGATTTAGTCCATCATAAAATTACACAGCAATTAATCAGCTTTATTTATCCAATTGCTTTGATAAAAGAGAAATTTTGATGCATCATGTATCTCAAACTTTATGCTTCCATAATTTTACTAAGAAGCTTCAAGCCTACAACTAAACAAATCATCCAATCTAAACAAGGTATACAAAAACTCAGTCCCTTATTCACATTAATTTTTATTCACAATCTTCACTAAAATTAATCCTACCTCACTTTTTTTGTTCATTGAAAAACACAAAAATAAAGGAGTTCCATTGGACGGGATCTGTTCAAAGAACCATACTATCAACACGTGCTTCCTTTCCTAAAGCTCTAACACATAGACAATCTCTTAGTTTGTCTCATTGATTAGAAACCAACAGAACAACCTCCAAAAGATCTACAATTGAAACAAAAAGCAACAAACAAAGCACCTGAACATCAACAAAAAGAATGATAAGTGGAAAAAAAAGGGCAAAGAGAGTGAAAAATAAATGTGTATCACAGTACTTCCAAAAGGCTACCACTTGAGGGACAATTGTGTTACATTGTTACTCCAATTGAAAATTGTGTTACATTGTTACTCTGATTGCAAAATAGAATACCTACCTAAATACAAAAAGTAAAAGCAAGAACGACAAAGAGTATGGTATAGCTACTAACCAAAAATCTGATACTAAAAGAACAATAAGAAATGCACAAGCAGGAACACGAATGAGAGGACTGACATAAAGTAACACCAGAAGGACATGAAGATAAGAACCAAAACAGAAATGACATGAAGAAGAAAAGCAAATTAGCATAACTCATCTTTTTGAAAGATAAGCACACAAAAAAAGCATCAATATTTCTCACACTTCATCTACATTGCACCTTTTCAACACCAATTTTTAATATTTTGCTACCTATTATTTCCTTTTTGAGCAAATGGTTTTCAGAAAATATGTAGTCGAATAGTACTAATCCTGGACAGGAACTAGATTTAAACCTAACTTCAAAGAAAACCAAAAAACTGCAATGCAGAAAGAGCACATGTTATATCAACATTGAATAGCTTAAATATGATGATGCCAATTAATACAAGGACAAAACGATACAATTGTAAAAAAATGTAAAACAATCCATTGGGGAGTTGAGTCTTTAGTCTCCACATCTCTAATGCTTTTCATGAACTATATAACTGCAAAAAGAACTTCAAATAGCTAGCTCATGCTTGCATCTCCCGGAGCATAAACCAAAAAAAAAAAAAAAACTAAAAATAGCTGCAACTCAGAGGTTCCACTCGCTAAATCAAACCACTAACAAGCTTTTTGCCTTTAACTAGCTCAAACATTAACCAAGCGACCTAGGATTTTATTTTTAACCCATAATTCAGAAAATTAGGAAATTAACACAAGTAGTAGGCACAAACCAACTGATTTTATCACTAACTAATTTGGACCCTCCCCTAAGTAAGAATTCAAAATACAGATCTAAAAAGCCAGTGAAACATCAGGCTCCATAGTCCCACAACCACCATGGAACAGAAATCCTAAGCTGTTTCCTCACACAAATGAAAATGCATCACCACATGAGATTCAATAACGCTTTCTTCCACATTTTCCAACCCAAGCACATGCATTGTTTTCTTTCAGTTCCCTTATCTGGTCTATTACCCTCAATTTTTCATTTACCAAGCTCGAAGTTGAACTGTTAAATTAAGACCTATGCCTACAATCACAAGCTTCATTTCAGCTCGTCCCAGAATCTCACAGATCATCATTTTCAGAATACACCAATCAAAGATCACAGTCCAAAGACCAAAAAATTCACACATGCAAATCATTCCCTTAAAAGCGAATTCATGCCCACCAAACAAATTAACCGAAATTGAACCCAAAACAAGCACAATTCACAGTTTACATCGAAAGCAATTAATCAGATTCGACCAATAGAAACCCAAAAACCCTAATTACAGAACCTCCTAGAAATCTACAAGAACGAGATAGCAAGCGAAAAATAATAACCACCCAGAAAACAATTAGCCACAAAAGCAATGAAAATTGCATCAGATCAGATTGTGAATGAGTTAAAGATGAAGCTCACCGACAACCCTGGTGCCTTCAGAACCCATTGCTCAATTTAGATAAGAAGACGGTTTAGGGTTAGGGTTTCAATTCTAACCCCAGATATTGGAGAAAATTGAGAGGAAATGAGAAGAGAGAGATAGAGAGAGAGAGAGAGAGGAACTAAAGCTTTGGAAATTGTCTAGAGAGAGAGAGAAATAAAGGGTTCAGAGGTTTTTATAGTGAAGAAGAAAAAGAAAAGGAAAGAAGAAGAAGAAGAAGAAGAAAAAATAAGAATAAGAAATACTTGTCACACCCTGTCAAGCTAAAGCCAGTTACTCCAATAGAAAGCCCAGGGTTTTCTCTTTTAATTTGGGATTGGGAAGTTATGTCTGCACCGACGGTCCAGGATTGCTGCTCTTCACCGGTACTCCGCTACTCTACTAATGACCGCATAGGCCTTGCCTCCAAATCCAAAGTGATCCAATCAAATTGGTTTGGTTCGATGTTGAAGAAAACTCTGATTCAATTTTTTTTTTTTTTAATAAATTAATTAATTTGATTTAATTTGTAATTTACATGTTACAAAATTAAATTTATACAGAATTGAATTGAATTTAAGAGTAATATATATAATTTATAAAATTTTACTTATGAATATTAATTTTTTGTTAACATTCTTTATGTTAAATATACATATAATATAAATTTTATAGGTAAATTAATTAATTCATTATTTTGAAATTTATAAAAATAAACCGATCAACTCAATTGGAATAAGTTCAGTTTAGTTTGATTTAATTTTAATTTTTAGTGAAAATCGAATTAAACCAATCTATACAGAACCCTACTCTTGTCCATTAATATTACAAGATAAATACAGCGTGCAATTAATGTTGTAGACAAGTCAAATATGTTGGTTCAACAGCTCAAGAAAAAGGAAAAAAAAAAAAAGGTGTATTTTTGGCATGAATTCCAAGATGCCGACATTAAAATTATATAAGGGTGCGTTTGGTACGTGGGGTAGAATGAGATTATTTTAGTAAAATTAAAAAAAAATAGGATAGAATTAAAAATAGTATAATCTTATATTTAGAATGTGTTTGGAATTAAAACTAAAAAATAATTAAATTATTTTAAATAAATTTAAAAAAAATTATATCCCAACATTTTGGTCGGAATGATTTTATCCCGTTTCGGTGGGATAAAAACGTGGATAAGATAATTTTTATCTGGTCAACATTCAAATATAAAAATAAAATTATTTTTAATCTTATCACATCCTATTCTTTCTCCCAAACGCTCCCATAAAGTTATAACTAACAAATTTATAATTTGGGTTTGTATTATATAAATACATTTGATTTCAAGTAAATCCCTTGGATAGTCTTCAAAAAGTGGACGGTACGTGGCTTGAAGATGATCCTCAAAACATGCTGATACTTAGTTGAATCTGTCCTTGGAGTCCCTCCAACATTTTGGTCATAAGATTACCATTTCTTGTACTCATTTGATTTTTAGTTTTATAGATACGCGCAATTGTACTTGGTTTTTTCTGAAAAATGGATTTGTTTTTATGATAGTGGCAACTATATTAACTATGCAATTAAATATAAATAAAAAGTACAGATTCAGATTAGATGATATAAGGTGACAATGGATTTGAATTCAAGACGTATTTTACAATAAAAATATTAGCATCTTTTTCTGTTCAACAATTCGAATATTCAATGATATATTCATTGCCAATATGATTTTATGGCTCGGAATTGTTTTAGGAAATTGTTAAAATCACCCACTCATTCCTACTGGTCCACCCACCCACTTTAAAATTAAAAAATACCTAAAACCTATATTTCCACCCACCCTAATTCCAACTCCACACTTCCATCCCTTCAAATGCCCCTCTTCCTCTTTCTCATTTCTTCTCCAACGCCACCCATTCTTTCTCCTTTTAATTTTCATTTCTTGCTTGTTTTCAAGTATTCAAAGAGTTAGATCTAGCTTCTTGACAACAAAATGATCATTTATAATAGTGAAATCGAAAGATTTCGTAAAAAAATCTCAAATCTAAATCGGTGAGCAAATATTCAATCTTTTAAGTTTTAAGTTGGATTTGTTATCTTATTTTGTGTTATTTGCTGATTTCTACCTAGATCTAGGTCCTAAATCATGGAAGAAATCGTTGAAATCATTAAAATTGGAGAAAGGGTTTTGAAGAACCCTTTCTCGCGGCTCACAACGAGTTATCCAATCAACCAGGACTGGACAAAAGCTCTTTGTTCGTCCCACCACTGATAGACAGAGCATTATCCGTTCCACCAACATGATTTTTTTAAAAATAAATTATTAAACTAACCTATGGTACTAACATGATTTTTTATTTATTTCTTATTTAAATATAGCGTCGAGACAAAGAAGAATCACTGTCTCTAACACTGAGGGGCAAAGCTCCCAAAGAGATTGGTCGACAGCCTCGGCTAAGAAAAGACGTGCCCAACAAGAGTAATTACTGCCACTAATTATCAATGAAGATGAAGAAAAAGAGATGGAGGAAGAGGCAGAGGAACTGGAGGCTTCTAGTTCAAAAGTGCTAACTGGTTCTTGTCTTGGTGAACCTACTGATCCATCAGTACCCACACATTTTAAAACACGTAGCATATTTCAAATAGCTGAACAAGGTATATAATGTTTTTCTATTCAATTTTTATGATTATGTCTAAATAAATTTATTTAATCGATTTTGATATTTTGTTTACTCATGCAGAAATGCAAACTTCTAAAATGCATCAATGGACAAATACATTTCACTTACCTTTCGGAGAAATGAGCATCACTCTCGATGATGTCATGGTTTTACTTCGCATACCAACTTTGGGCAAAGCAGTAAATTGCGAAGTAATAAAAAATGCAGAGGCACTCCTACTACTCCATGAAGCATTAGGGGTGTCAATTCAACATGCAACTGATGAGATCGCCACGCATAGAGGACAGTCAGTACGATTGGATTGGTTAAAACAAAGATTTGAGTCGAAACTTAAAGAAAATAAACCATATCCTTCAGGTGAGTGTACAGCAAGAGCATATTTGTTGTTTATATTAGGCTGTACGATTTTCACTGACAAGAGCGTTTCAATGGTGAGCGTAATTTACTTGCAATTGTTGATGAACCTAGAATTGATCAACACATATGCATGGGGTTCTGCGTGTCTGGCTTTCTTATATCGCCAATTAGGTTGTGCGACAAGATTTGGCATACAACTAATTGCAGGATACACAAGTTTGTTAGAGGTAAAGCTACCTTATTTATTTTCTTTCATGTAAATTATGAAAAGCATATTCGTTGTACGAACGCTTTCATTTTCTTTTATGTCTAATAAAAAATTTTCCTTATATTTGTTAGGCATGGTTATACGAGCACATACTTTTGATTCAAGCGCACGTTAATCGTGTTTATACAAACAATTACCCACGCCCTCGAAAGTAGAAGCCTAGAAAAGAAATGAGACTAGGCCTAGAGAGTTTTGAAACTTTGCGAGAGATGATTGATGATCTTTAATCGAATCAAGTAAATGTTAATCGTTTAAATTAAATGTCATGTATACAAATTTCAACTTAAATTTGAAATCGTTTTTCATTATTATGTTTAGGTTATATGAGACCCTTATACAGATTGTAGGGACCTATGTCCTCTACATGAAGTTGCATTCTACACATCATGTCTTAAGTGTTTTGAAGTGGTTGAGCCATATCACCCAGATCGTTTTCTTCGTCAACTTAGATATGTACAATCGATCCCACGTGATCCTATGCACCCAACTTGAGTAGAGAGAGGTGTTAAGATGCGTAACTATGTGGTTCATTACACCTTCATTGATCAAATGTGAGAAATTTAGGAGTAATATTTGTTACCAAACCATCTACGTGGGCAGCCGCTACGTAATCCATGGGACGCAATAGAAGGATATCTGGATTGGTTCCACTTAATTTCACACCCAATAGTCTAGAATCCAATATTTCGAGCTACTCAAGTACCACCGGGCCGACACACTAACATTGATGATGCGCAAGTAATAAACCAAATTTCATAGCAATTATAAATGTATATTAATGACATTTGTTTGGTATTAATCGATTCTTTGATTTTCTTAGGAAAACATCAAACGAGCTCTGGAAATGTTGATGGTATTAAAAGCAAGAAGGGGGGAGAGAACAAACGCTCGATGATATGTACATGACGGTCGATGACATTATTGTGACTCTATCTGGTGCTAGCATCAGTGATGTACACGAAGATATGACTTTCATGCCAGTTGTGCATTTTGAACGTGGACAGCCCTCGGGAACTCAATCAAGAAATGTTCGAAGAAGACAGACATAAATTCGACGATGTATGGCATAAAATGGAATTCATTTTCTGTTTTTTTTTTTCATTATGAATGCATGTAATGGAATTCAGGAAAACAATGTCATTGAGTATTAATTTGAATGAATGTCATGTACAAACTCTTTTTGACATCAAAATAGATCAGCTACAAACCCTTTTTTTGACAATGAAAAATTTACTTTTTAATTAGAAATTGTTTCTACAGTTGCTACATTAGGAACAATTCCAGTAAAACGTAGAATAGGGTCTAAGTATGGTGTGTCCTAACCCTTAGCACATGAGAGATGAAACTTTTTCCAATTGGCACCAATAGGCGGTAGAGGACTAGTTGAGCTCAAAATAACCTGCACAAAATGTCATTCACTCACAAAACCCATAACAAACAACCATCTCTTTAATGTCGGAACAGGTACACTCCTCAATGGAAGAAACGTCAAGCACTGTTGATTCGATATGAGAACGAATACAACATTGTACTTACTGGCAATCAAGTGACCCATTTCAGGCATTGTCATTCATGCATATGACGGTACTGGTACATTAAAACACTTCAAAGCCTTAATTATTTCATCCACTCTACCACTGTATTGGAACACCACAATGTAGTGATCTTTGAAATTCTAAAGTTCCTCCAAGAGATCCCGTCTAACCCCTTTTCCAATCATCTTCCCCGAAACCCATAAAAGAGCAACAACTCGATAACCACAATATCCGTTAGCTGATACATCTTTGACTTGTGGAATGTAAGGCTTCATACCTATAAGAAAATGATTAATATATTTTTCAGGGCCCAAATTCCTTGTCCTGTGAACTTTTCCAGATCGTTTGACAGTACTCAGGGAAGGAACAGGGGAAGGAGCAGGGGAACAACTATGTTCATGTGATAACACATGCTCAAAGAATGATGGATCCTTCTTCGTTGATCTATCAATCTTTAACATTGGTCTTCCCCTGTTGTTTCTTTTCACTGCAGGCTTAGACATTAATGTAAATGATGGATTATATATCTTCCTCAATTTTTCAGCATTCTTGACTTCGCTGGTGCATCGCTACCATCATAATGCTTCAAAACGCTTCAAGCTCAATCGTGCATAGCAATTCTTGCTTCAACTCCTTAACAGGGACAATCGTGTCAAGTTTCTTCCAATGAGCATCCACGGAAGAAAGAGGGATAGGTTGATGTCCTTGGTGGCATTCAAAGATCTCATATGCACAGAGTAATCCATGTGTTCTTCGCAACACACATCTACAGTGAGCTCTTTCGAAGTAATTCTCCTTGCAACGGACATATTCTGTTTGAATCATGTCAAATGCACATTTGGATACAACACCACTTTGTTCGTTGTAAATCCAATCTCTATGCGAATGTTTCACAGTGAATAAACTTTGCTGAAATGTTGTTATTTCTATATGTTGCAATACCACAACGCATGAATAGTTCTCCATGTTGATTCAAAATTCGCTTGAGAAGAGCCTAAGTGTCTCTTCAACTTTCTATGCGCACTTTCAACCCTGTTGGTTGTAACATTACCAAAATACATGACTTCATCCCTCCAAGCTGCCACAAAACATTTTTTTTTGTGTTTTGTCAACCACTCATTCGATATATATATGCAAGGACATCAGGATAACTTTCATAATCAGTATGCAATACCCTTAGATGCTCTTCATATTTATCCTTTGACTCAGATTCCACTAAGGCGTGCCACATGCTCATAAATGCGTCCCACTTCTTCTTCTGGTTGAACATTTTTTTTGTTTTTGTCAACACATTTTTTATTATATGTCAAAGACATAACAAATTTGTGACCTTTGGAAAAATAACCCCCACAACATTCATCAAAGCCAATTCTCTGTCTATAATAAAAACTTATGGTTGTGTCCACCCTTCAAGTAGATCTTTTAACTTTTCAAGTGCCCATAAATAGTTTTCTTGTTTCTCATCTGACTTATATACATGGGCCTCTGAGAAAGTCATATTAGTTGATGTAACATCAACTATTTCAAATAACGGATATCGATAGATGTTCGTCTTGTACGTGTAGTCCATTATCAAAACTCTTGGAAAGCAAAGCAATAGGTCTATTGAAATTGGGTGTGCTCAAAATAAAGCCGTCACACGGTCAATATCTTCATCAGACTTATGTCACTCAACATATTGTTCTTCGAGGAGTTTGAACATCAATTGTTGCATCTGAAACCTCCCACCATGTTCCACCAATTTATGCTTATTATGTGCATTGTATATGGTCCTCAGTGTTGATGCATTATTCATGTCCCTTTGCTTCAAAATAGTTTATATATCTTTAGGCCTTACTTGGCTCCTACTCATCTGAACAAGAGTTTTTATCTCGTCCTTTGTAAGCCTTCCTGCATAAGATTGTCCTTCTATCTTTGTAGCCGTTGGATGATTAGGAACTCCACAATCAACTTTTATAGTCAAATCGTCACCAATAGCCAATTTTTGCCCTGGTAACAAGAAAAGACAATCACACTTCTTCGTTCCACTATCAATGAAGCTCTTTATCTTTTTCATGGAGCTCTTTATCTTTTCTCGATTTGTATACACCATATCTCTCATAGACAAATTTTATTCTTGGTCGCCTACCATTCTGCCCCCATGAATCTGAGCTCTTGATGACGATAACAAGTCCATTTCTTCGGCCAACATTTCTAGTGTATGCAACTATTTCATCCCTACTACTGAATATCAAATCAGTGGCAAATTCTTCAGTATAATCTCGTACTATCTTATTCCTAACACTAATACATTTGTCAAGAGCCTCATCATCCTAAAAATTTATAGGTCAAAGTTAGTATTAAATGTATATATAAATAACAATATTAAAAAATGTATAAAATTAAAAAAAGCTCCAAATTGAACTGCCCGTCTAGACAAAGACAGACAAAAAACATATGCTCGGCTGGATTTGAACGGGCATAAGCATTCTGTCCATTCCTTGCAGAACAAACAAAGGGGGTCTGTTCGATCATGGCAGAACGGACAAAGTGCATTCAAAGGTAATACACTCTGTCCAGTCAGGATCGGACAAACTCCTTATGTTCATCCAGAATGGAACGGACAAAATCGTTTTGTGCGGTTCATGGTGGCCGGATGCATCGAAAATCGTTTTCAATCACCATTTTCGACACCTATTTCCGACGCCATTTTTCTTTGATTTTTGGGTATTTTGCAACTAAAAAAAACTCTAAGAAACAAGTAAACATACCATTAAGTGTGAAGAATTTTTTGATTCATCTTGTCACGACGCCCCTGACGTAAGCTGACATCATGACCGACACAGTGTACCATACACTGTACATACTCATATACAATATATAATACACTGTCAGCCTTCACGTACTCTCACAAAACTCCCAAAAATGTACATAAATTTTTTTTTTTATATACCACACATCAAATCAAATCAAATATATATAGATGATCATTCCACTCACATTTATTCCATTCATTCCACAAATTAAATTCTCACCTGATAAATATCTATGATCATCTCATTTCATCATCCCAAGCATTATATAATCTTACCACATAACCCATCTAGGTGATATTACATATATATAGTGTGTGATAATTATACATATCAAAATAATAAAAGTTATTTCCTCTAAGCATTATACACATACCAGACAAGTTCCTTTTCCCTTCGAATCAATACCTGAAATATTGGAGGAAATAGGGTGAGCAAACAACAGCTCAGTGAATATAGTTCCTGAGATGACAATTATATACATTTAGAATCATTTCAAAAACTTATTAAACACATGCATCATTCAACGAATATATTATACATGTCAACAACATAAATTGCATGCTTTTCAATAACACAATGCACAATCTCCCTCCTCCGCAAGGCAAGAGAGCGGGTCTAACCCTTGTATGGCCGTTACAAGGTAGCCACAACCTCTCATTACCCAATTCACAGTCATTTCAAGGATCTCAACCCTTGTTAGGACAGACCTACTGACAATGAGGACTCGCAAAACCTCATCTGGGTCTAATTCCTAACGAAATGACAATGAGGAATCGCAAAACCTCATCTGGGTCTAATTCCTAACGAAATGACAATCAATTTGCATGATTCATAAAACTCAATGCATTATATATAAATATAACATGCATACAATCAAACATTTTATATGCGTACAATGTCATACAAGAGCCAAATCAAGAAAACTATACTCACAGTGGTTACACAGGGTTTCTAAGCCAACATCTAAAATTGAGCAACAATAAACGTCATTGCTTCCTCAAAAGCGTTTATCCATGCCCTTAAGCCTCAATTTAAACACTGAAATTACCCGTAGAGTATCATGAGAATCATCATTTACCATATCAGTAGCTACTAAAATATCAACTCATTGTTCACAGTACTATTCATTTTTTACTATTCACTATTTACTATTACTATTCATCCGATAAATGTAAATTGTATTAAAATTGTCAAATGGTCTCCAAAAATCATAAAATTGAATCTAACCATATATTCGGGGTCCCGACAGTCCAAAGAACGTTTTTCTACCTTTCTAGCGGATTTTCATTCACGTTGGATCAAAACCCCAATTTTTAAAAACGCCGTAAAACGGCTCCCACAACAAAAATTACTCCGCTAGAAAGGTAACATCTAGCTTAGATAGTAATTTTACGACGAAAAATAACAAAAATAGCTTACCACAGGTTCGGATTTCGCGTTCTCCCTCTTTTTTCCTTTTTTTCTTCTCCGTCGTTGTCTCGTGCGGCTCTCTGTTCTTCTCTTTCCCTTCTTTTAATTTTGTTCCAGCAACTTCCTTTCATTTCTTTCTAATTCTTTTATACATTTTTTTTTATTCTTTCTTTTGCAACTCCACTCCTTTCATCTCTCTTCTTTTCTTTTTATACATTTTTTTTTATTCTTTCTTTTGCAACTCCACTCATCTCTCTCTTCTTGTCTTTTTATACATTTTTTTTTTTTTTTAACGTATGAGAGCTTGAGATGAGAAAGGAGAAAATAATTATTTTATATCAAAATGATCTCATACCCCTCATGCTCAATAATTAACCAACTCATCCCCTATATTAATCCCTTTAATTCATTAAACCATCTACCATCAACTCAATTCACTTTTTTCATATGTATTCATCATACTATGCATTCAGCCTTTTAATTAACTAATTCCATAACTTAATCAATTTAATTCAACTCCATTTTTTTTTTAATAGGATGATCCCATGTGTATCATCTTCATCTCATAATTTTATTTATTTACTAATCATATACGCGTATATTTAACGCATACGTATCAAATACGTGTATTCTCACGAGTATATTTAGTTCATACGTATAAAATACGTGTATTATACATTTCCATATACGCGTACTTCAACGTATGTATTTTAGTAAAATCACGGGGTGTTACACATCTGATTTTCTTCTCATTGTAGATCAAGCGGCCGTGATTGAAAAAAAAAATAATTGCATGCTTTCAACACTTCCCAAACTCGTGAAAGATATTTTTCACACTTTTAAATGTCTTTCAATACAATAAAATTGTAAAATAATATGATATAACTCTGAAAAAATCCAAAAAGTTGTAAGTTCGAAGAAGATTGAAAGAGTTGAAGAGTTTGAGAGCTAGGGTTTTAGTTGAAAAATGGGTGGGTGAAGAAAGAGTGTAGGGTTTTGGATAGTTTTTATGTTATTTGTTTAGTAATTTTATATTATTTATTTATTTTTAGTTTTATTTAGATGGGTGTACATATAAGAATGAGTGTGGAGTTTTAATTATTTATTTATTTTTTAAAATTTTGATGGGTGTATAGATAAGAACGAGTGTGTGGTTTTAACGGCACCCTTGTTTTATTATATTGTTATATTAAATTGAAACATTAAAATCATAAATATATTGTCATTTTGTGCGCTTATAAAAATGTGTTACTCATCGTCATCATCGTCATCTTCTTCTTATTCTTCATCGTCTGAAACAAAGAACAAGAACAACACAGAAGAACAAAGAAACAGAGAAAGCGAGAACGGAGATGGTAGGAGCTGCGGATTCGAACGAAAACTACGACCGAGCGACAGAGGTCAAAGCCTTCGACGACTCGAAGATCGGAGTCAAAGGCCTCCTTGACTCCGGCATCACCTCCATCCCTCGTTTCTTCCTTCACCCACCCGAAACCCTCCCAAACCTTAACCCTAACTCTAATTCCACCACCGGAATCCCCGTTGTTGACCTCTTTGGCGACCGTCCGGTCGTCGTCGACCAAATCCGGCGAGCTTCCCGAACACTCGGCTTCTTCCAGATCACCAACCACGGCATCCCGTCCGACTTCCTCTCCGGCCTCATCTCCGGCATCAAATCCTTCAACGAGCAACCATTCGATCTCAAATCGAAGCATTACAGCCGCGAGATCGGAACCGGAGTCTCGTTCTCCACGAATTTCGATCTGTTTCATTCCAAAGCTGCGAGTTGGAGGGACACACTACAGGTTGTTGTTGTTGGAGATAGTTTAGATTATGATTTTGAGTATAATTAGGATTTTGAGTTTGTGATTTGATTATGATTTTTTTTTTTTTTTTAGGCAGTATCATTCTATTTTAAAGTTTTAATTAGTTATGAGTTGTGTTTTTAGTGACCATAAAAGCCCTTAACTAGATTTTAGTGAAATCCCTCGGGCCTCTCACAATTCACATGCATGATGACACGGGGACTTGATTTATAATGAGAATGAAAGATATGATTAATAAATGAAATAAACAAACAAATATGCTTGTGAAGAGGTTTGGAGACGAGACCTTAAAAGCTATAGCTATCAGATAAAGACTCAATTATGTATATCAAGCAAAAATTGATAGATATTAACATAAAGAATTGTGAAATCTTTCACAGGTGAGGTTTGGTCCGGTGCCACCTGTCGGTGACCGGATTCCGGAGGTTTGCCGAAGAGAGGTGGTGGAGTGGGACCGGCAGGTTGTTCGGTTGGGGGAGATGTTGATGGGACTGTTGTCAGAGGGATTAGGGTTGGAGGAAGAGAGGTTGAAGAAGATGGGGTGTTTGGAAGGTAGGGTTTTGGCGGGGCATTATTACCCGTACTGTCCGGAACCTGATCGGACAATTGGGCTTACGTCGCATACGGATCCCGGAATTCTGACAGTGGTCTTGCAGGATCAGATCGGAGGGTTGCAGGTGAAGGATAGAGATGGCTGGGTGGATGTTAAGCCAGTTGACGGAGCTTTGGTAATCAACATCGGAGACATTTTACAGGTAAAAATCCTCTAATTCGATGTTTGATGAGCAATCCAACTGTTATAAATTAGGAATTTGGTTCTTTGTTTTTCTTAGTAGTCATCCGTCCTTCTTCATGTTCTATAAGATTAACGAGGAACAAATGGTGGTTAGAGGAATCTAATGGTTCTGAGTACTATGATACATAAGTGCAATATTTGATGATCCATCATGAGCTTAAACATGAATGTTTCAACTCATTACTATCTTTTGAGTTCACTTGTGTTAGAAGCCACTAAACCCAAAAACTTTAGGTAATAAACAGATGTCCAACTATGTATATTAAGTGAACTCGGATATTGACATTTCCCCTCATGGTATGATGGCATGTGGACTAAATTTATAACAAGAAGGAAAGACATAATTAATAAATGAGAGAAACGAGCAAACATTTGTGAAGAGGTTTTAGCACATGACATCCAGAATAATAGAGTTTTGATACTGTGTTAGGAACCACTGAACCTAAAAGTTATAGCTAATAAGTAGAGTTCCAACAATGTATATCAAGCAAATATAGATTTTAACAACTAGTAGCCATTTCTCCGCGATTTTTTCTTAGTGATCTTTCTTGTATTCGCATCTTAACCTCTTTGGTGTTTTGAGTATTTGTTACTATATTTTCTGCGTATGTGAAAGGATTTCTTCATTTCTAAGCTGATTTTTCACTGTTGGTTACTTGGTTGAGTGATTTATTCTGGCACTTCATTCACTATGTCCTAATTAGTTACATATACAATGGGCATCTACATCATTATCAGATGGGTCATACTCTGCTTTGGCAAGTTTAACAAGGTTGGAGGTATGGATGCAAAAAAGTTGAAAATCCTCGTGGTTTATCTAATGTCCGTTGAATGATATGTTGTCTCAATACTATTAGAAACCATGTGATTAACAATAGGGTCCAAATTCTTACTTGATTTCGCCCTATAATGTAGAAGACATGGGTTCTAACAAGACAATGTTTTACTGCAAAAATTGATGTTCATTTTGCTACATGGTGTTTATTGCACCGGTTACTGGCTACTGGGTATTCATGGGCAATCTTGCACCTCAGATGCAAGCAGAGCTCATTGCATGAATTTGAAGGCAATTCCAGCCCATGGGAACAAACTTTCTGTAGGGAACTGATAGATGTTTTCCATCAATAATAAGTACTGTAGCCTTCCATTTCCAGCAAGATACGTCCGTCCATTGCTAACAATGAACAATTTGTTCTCTTTATTGAAAACTGACATACTGAAAGATTGTTGAAAAATGATTATAACATTTGATAGTAAAGAGTTTCTGAATTATATATTCTCAATTGTTTTCTTTCAGATAATATCTAATGATGAATACAAGAGCGTCGAGCATAGAGTGTTGGCCAATCCACACCAAGAGCCACGAATTTCAATTGCTGTTTTCTTCAACCCCGGCAACGGAGAGTGTAAATATGGGCCACTACCAGAGGTTACATCACCAGAGAAACCGGCCCTTTACAGGCATTTCACACTGGCAGAATTCATGAGAAAGCTCTTCTCAAGAGAGCTGGATGGCAAGTCTATGATAAATTACTTCAAACAGTAACATACAAATTATGCCATTGAATGTTTAAATTAAAGCATGGGATGTAATATAGACATCAATAATGAATAAATAATCTATGGATCATATTTTATTTGAATGAGTCTTGTTTCTTTCTAGTGTTCATGTGCAACTTCCCTTTGTAAATTGCTTGTCAAAAAAGCATCCTTGCGTGGTGGATCCATCTATCATGTTTCGTGGCAAAATGTAATGTTTTGAGTCTTTGAATAGGTAAAGACTTAAATGCATTAAGCCATGGGGAAAGCATTTGATACACATTGAAACTGGGAGAAAATAAATAAATTACATAATAGTTAAACCAAAATTTATATGACTTCAATTTTAAATATTCTGAATTTTACATATCTGTTTGGATCTTCTTTACATATCCAAACCAGCCTGCCATCTCCTCCTCATCATCTGTGATCTCTAAAACAGCCATCTTCTTTGGAAGCTCAGAATCAAGATCATCATGAACCTGCAAATTTGTTGATTCATTTCCCCTCTTTGACATCTCCTCTTTCCACAATTTCGGACTTTGCGACACAACACTCTTACCTCCTTTAAAGGGGAAATCATCAAATTTCAAGGATTTATAACAAGGGCTGGAGGCATCAACGCCATCGTCTTCCCTGACAAACTTCATCTTGTAATTCTGGTGAAATCTTCCATCTTCATGTTGGGTCGGAGAAGAGGTGTTTGATGCTTTAGGTCGTTTCCAATCACATTTTAAGCACACCATGTTTTTTCTAAAGTTGATGTAATTGCACCTGAAAATGTTCACATTTACTAATTAATCATATAGAAAGAAGAACAGAACAAGTTGGAGATATTTAGCAGCAGTATCAAAATAGTTGAAACATACGATTCACATTCCCATTCTCCCGGATTAAGTAGCCGCTTTGGAGGCTTCTCTTCACATTGCAAACATCTGGTATTCTTGGCAAAGTTCAAGAAATTGCATCTACAAAATTGAAATTTTATTTTTTATCATAAAGAATTCTTTCATGGTAATGAGAAAGTTGAAACATGTGCATATAAAAAGCCTTACTTGTCACATAACCAATCTCCCTTTTTCAGAGGAAGATGATCCTGATTCTCCCTGAGTTTCTGCAATCTGTCCTGGAATAGGCCATTGCATCGCAAACACTTGATATTTCTTGCAAAATTTAGGAAGGTGCACCTATCAAAGATGAACGATTAACCACATCATATATCCATGTTTCAATAACAATGCCATTTACTACAACAAAGACATATTATATCAGTACCTGGGGCAAACCCAGTCTCCTTGCTTCATCGGAACACTGATATTGCTGTTCCTCTGCTGAATCGAGTGGTCGGGATCATATGGCAGCCTTTTAGAAGGGATTGTTTTTGAAGGATCAAAATCAAGTTCCTTGTTGCCCAATTCCACCATTTCACTCAGTAGCGTTCTAACAGATTCTTTAATGCTTTTGTTGAGGCACAACTTGTTCTCCACGGACCCAATAAAATGATCAAGCCCATATGTTACTAAGATCCTCATCACATCCACAGTTCGTCCTCCTTCATCGTCACGAGCCTTTATATATGCCCTTTCACAGCTTCCCCTCAAATTGCAAGAACTACAAACCTACTAAGATTCAAATACGTTAAATAAGAAAAATAACCAATCCCTTGAGCTATCAAACGGATTCTTTTTTGTGGCAGTTTAAAAAGCTACCCTCAGAATAAAACACAACAAAGAAGAGATTAACAATATTAGATATTAAGTGCAGAATTAGCCCATACATGTCCTTCTTCGATTCCCACATGTGCCCTTAAACGCTTCCCGGAGTTAACAACTTTCCTGTCTATGCTTGGGCATCCAGACCCTACAACCATATGAATGTCTTTCCTGGAGAAGTATCTGTAAGAAGAAAAAGGCATAATTAAGAAATCAAAGCAACTCTAATTGGAGAATTGGGCTTACTTATTACCTTTAAAAAAGTTCCTGCAAACACCCGAAAATGGAAAAAGTAACATAAACAGACAGGAAATGCTATTAGAACTCCAAAAAAAGTTGCAATTGCATTTGTAACTACACCTTCATGTTCATTAAATCATTTGTTACACAGATGGCTTTTTTTTTTTTTTTATTACAAGAACATTGAAATGTGTAAAACACACATATTGAAAGAACATAAAAACATAGTTGCCCGTTTTTGTAGTTCAAATAGTACTTTCCTAGGTCAAATAAATGTATCAAAGCTCATTCAGCCAAATATCAAACACATAGTACCCAAAAAAAAACCAAAAAAAAAAAGACTGTTCCACCTGATGAAATCAATGCGGTCGCGGGCAAAATTAAGGGACGTTGTTCGGATTCGATTTGCATCTTTGGTACCCATTTCATTTCCATTAAAAGGGTGTCCAAAGTTTCCTTCAAAGTACCCTTTTTTCAACAAATGTTCCATTAAGTCAATCCATTCCGGCCATGGATGTGAAATCTGTAACTTGGTCTCAACTGGGCTCGTCTCTGTGAACCCATTTGAATTCGAGATCTCTTCTTCCTCGGATTTTGCTCCATCTTCTTCTGGGCGTTTCAGTGAGTAAAGATCTTCGATCTCCTTCAACACGAACCCGAGCTTTGAATCATAGCTTAGATTTCTATTGGAAGAGCAGAAATACGAAGAGGGTGGGAGGAATTTAGGGATTTGGAGATTTCGTAGAAGAAATCCATGAGATTTTAGAACGAGTTGACGATGCATTTAGTGACATTCAAGCTCTCTGACACTTCCGTTCCGTTATTTCAGTTGGTGGCATTTTATAATGAAAATGTCTTCTTCTTTTTTTCAAGGTAATTGAATTTTCGGGAGGTGTTTAAGTTCTGTGGGCTCAAAGGATAACCATACTCAGGTCTTAATCAAAATATAAATATTATATGTTTTTGTTGAATACGATTTTTAAGATAAGGCTTTTGAGTATAGTATTTTAAGGATTTATATTTAATTAAAAGTGATGAATTTAAAATTTTAGTTTTTGGTGTTGGACCGGCATAAATCTCAACTAATATCAATATTGTTGTTATATACCTTCTTTTTTTTGTCAATTTATATTACATTATATTGAAATGCATACATATAAGACATTGAAAATGATTATATTAATATGAGGATAGTTACAACTATTAATATAAAGAACAATACATCAAAATTCAAATAGGACCATAACAAGACCCATACAGAGCTAGATAAACTAATATTAATATTGTTCTTACTTAATCATATGAAATTTTACCGTAATAGGTTTCGATGCTAATTTCTAGAGAAGATACAAACATACAATATTTGTCCTCCGTGGGGTATCAAGTCCAGTTCCTAAACCCATTAATCCCCACCATTAATAAGGTGAGACTACAATGACCGCCCAACGACATGAACCAGATCAAGTTGAGTTTGAAAATTTGTTCCTTCCGTCCAACTCTTACCCCACGCTAACGTAGCTTTTAAAACCCTTGTTTAGGTGTCTGCCGCGATACATGATTTGAAAAACTACTACTCTTTCGCAACTCAAACTCACGACCCGTAGAGCTAGCGACCAACTGCGCCAACACCTCATTGGTTGGTTTCAATGCTAATGGAGAAGAGATAACTCTCTTTTTTCTTCTTCTTCTTCCAACGTGATATTATTCTTTTGATTCACAATCTAACATTTAGAACTAGGAGTGGTGGAAGGATCATTTCTTGGAGCATTGACCTTTTCCTACCATTTTAATGATATGAAACAATTCCATCCATTGTGGATTAATCCACTGCTTTGATCTAGTCAAAGACAAATCAACCACGACAATTCTAAAGATTTTGTAACGAATTCTCTAACTTGAACTCTAGTAGAGTCATCACATCCACCAATTATATAGCTTTATCTAAATTCCCCATCATTAGCCATCTATTTTCAACTTATATTAGATATAAAAACACTGCTGGATTTATTTACTTCAGTCAAAATTTCAACAAAAGCAGATAACACACACCATGATGACCACAACAACAGGATAAGGTTGAAAGAATCCTCAATTTATTTGACAAAAAGAATGATTTGAGTACACCCCATTTTTACCTTACAAAATGCTGCAAAAGGAAATGAAGAATTTGGTATTTCCAAATCCCAATCCCAAAATGGTGCAAAACAAGCACAACACCATTGCCATTCTCTCTTTTTTTCTATGTTCTTTCAAATTTTGAAATTTTTGATAGAGTTGTTAGCATCTGAGACCTCCCTTGCTTGCTGCCTTAATTGAATCGAGTCGATACTACCAATTTTAAGTTAGTTCGACTAATGTTTTCTTATGTACAAGTTTGATTGGATCTCTCCTTAGCTTAGAGAATAAGGTGCGAGTTTCTCTTCCTCAGCCTCTTCTTCTTCGTCTCGAGAATGCATTAATCGATGAACTAATACATCCAATGCTTCCTTCATCCACCAATGTTGACAAACTTCTCTTGCATCCTCGACATTCATCTAAAAAATAAAAAATAAAAAATTGAATAATTTAATTTCAAACTCTTTTTTTTTTTCAAAGAAAAATGCAAAGTTACACATTTTTGAAAACATGATGATCATGGAAACATACCCATTGACGACTTCTGACGTGAGCCTCTGGCCATGACTCGAGTTGCTCTTTAACAAGCAATGGGAACATGTATCCTTCATAAAATGTACCATATCTTTTGCTCTTAAAATTCCATTGCCCCAATTCACCCTGCATAAAGAAAAACACCCAGAATTTATTAAACTTCAATTCTCTAAAATCCCTTATATATATATATATATATACTTATTATAAGAACATGAACAATTTTGTAATAATAAAAAAAATTAAACAGAATTTCAACAATGCAAATGTGATTAAAACAAATACCTCAACTTTGCCTAGTACACCAGCTTCCTCCAATGTTTCTCTTGAAGCAGCTTCCTCTTTTGATTCATCCACCTCCCAACCTCCCTGAATTTCAAATACCCAATCAAAATTAGCAAAATGAGAATGAAAAAAAATATAATATATAAAATAAATAACATTATAGAATCATTTAATGAGGGCCAAATTAATTACCTTTGGGAACAACATTCCTTTGCCCTTTTGTGAACTAATCACAAGAATCTCCAATTCCAATTCTTCGTAACCATCAAAACCAATCTTATCCTCATTCTTATACCTATATGGGATGCATCTGCAATAATAATATTAAATAAAACCGATTCAATTAATCAGAAATTTAGAAATTAAAATTTGAAAAATTAACAAATTTCACAAAAAGGGTGTTGTAAAAATCCATAAATCTTTCGAATTCAACATCAAGGAATCACGAAATCTCACCCTACAACTTGGCGACACCCTCCCTTATTGTATCTCTGATCCTGCCTTCCTGTTCTTGAAACCGCAGAAACCATTTTCTTCTTCTTCGTTGTTGTTATAAAAAAAAAACTGGGGGAGTTTTGAATTTCTGAGGAATATGAGAAATATCGAATTCCGGTTAGGATTAATTTCGATAAATCTAAAACGGGTAAGTGAAGAAACGATTGTTTTCTAAAGATCTTTAACAGAACAGATGATGATGAATGAGAAGAGAGAAAAAAGCGGGAATTGTATGGTAAGAATTGTGTGTGTGTTGGATAAGAGAAAGGACAGCGCTCTCTTCTTTGGGTTTTACCGATAATTTATAAGTGTTTGAGTTGTGGTTTGGATCGAAGTTGAAAGAAAGAAAGATAGAAAGCGCATTTTAATTGCAGAAAGGAAGTTTTGTCTGACTTTCTTCTTATGTTTAACGAAAGCGTGTACCGGTACGTGTGACGGACGCGTCGTATCTGTCACCCGATATGCACCATCTCCGTTACTTTCCTCGTCCTTTCCTTCTTCCTCTGCTCCCTCACTTATTTTACATTATTCAACTCCCACAACAATCTTTTTCTTTTATTTATTTTTATTTTATATTCTCTTCTTTATAATCATCATATTGAATGTATTAATTTTATATTTGGGTCTTAATGCTGATGAATTTTCTAGGAAAATCCTGACTATTTTTTTCTTCTTTATTTTAAATAGTTTTTTCAAGCCATTAGAACAATAAATTTAAATAAAATATTTTTAAAAAAAAATTGTATTATCTTGGGTCAGAAACATATATTACGTGCGTCTTTACTATCAATATTAAGTTATTTATATTACGTGGCTTGATGTTCTAACATAAATAATATATGTTTTTAATATATTTTAATTTGTATCTTTTTTACACATTATTTATAATACATTTTTAGCCTGTTTCTTTATCATATTTTTACATTAAATTAGTTTTAAATTTTAATATTTTTTTCTATTGAAATTTACGTTTTCTTCATTATTATATATATATATATAAAGTCTTTAAAGATTATTTATATTTAATTGTCATAAAATTAAAACAATTTAGAACTAAACTCACATGTATCAACGTCACATGTGACATCTATTACTTTAATAAAATAGATCTTAGTAATAAAATAAGGACGATCTTTCATCATGAGTAGAGTAGTTGGTGATGGAAGGAGATTTCTTGTTTTTTTTTTTTTTTCCTTCTTTTTAATGTTTAATGAGGCATGTGGTGAGAAGGAAGACACGGAGCTGGTTAAGCATAATAAAGTGCAGGTGTACGGGATAGACGAAAGTGAAAAAAATACTAAGAATCTCAAATAAATGAAAAAAGTGAGGAACAGCGAGTCCACACGGTGGGATAAAAATGGGTGACAGTACGTTGAAAGCAGGAGGATTTTGACAGTTGCGGCATGATCTTCTGCCACGTGGAAAATGCTTATAATTATTCTCTTTCAAATTGATTAATATTTTATGTGATGGTGACATGTAACACGTTGGTCATGAAAGTTCCTTTAGTCTTATCCATCCATTCGTCAAATAAATACTCAGTTTTTTCAAAAAAAAATAAAATAAAAAAGGTTTTAATAATGTCACTTTTCTAACAACAAGTTTATTATTATATCTAAATTTTTATTTTCTCATCGTCAATTAATGTCAACTTTAATAAATTAAGTGATTGATTCAAGGAAAAACGGACTGAGTCCTAAAATTATTCTTATATATAAATTTTAAACTGAAACTAATTTCATACTCAAAAAATATAAAAATATATTATTAAAAACTAACAAAAAAAAAGAATTAATTTATCTTAAATGTGCATATTTTCTAATTTAAAGACGATTCTTTAGTATAATAAAGAAGAGTAATTAATATCAGAAAGTTTACCAAAGTTGATATGTCACAATTAAGATCATTAATTATTTAGAAATAAAAAAAATTAAAGTATTATCTCAATAATGGTTTAGAGTTGGTTAATTATAATAGTCAAAACAAAAAAGGGAAATTAAAAAGTTAACTTTCCTAGTCAACATTATTATTATTATTATTATTATTTATTTTGTCCCATATCAATATTGTCTCTTTCACATGACATGGCGGATAGAGATGTAAATACAATGTCCAATCCATAGATGTCTCACTTATCTTTGTGAGCAATCAGTTTCAGCAATTTGGATATATTTCTTTTATTAAAATAACGTTTTTTGAAGTGAAAGTACTCTTTTAATTAATTAATTTTGAGGTTTTGTGTTGTTATATATACATATACAACAACATTCAAATAATAAGCCACCTCTTATAAAGCTAGGTAGGCCCAATCAATTAATTGCACACTCTAGGAGATTGACTAAATAGGTACTAATATTAGTTTCATTTAGCTTGGACCCTAGTTATCAATATAATTAGGATGCTAATTAAATAGGAATATATAGTGTATATTAAAAAAAAAATGAAGTAGGAAAAGAAAAAGTGTGTGAAAAAACTAAGTTGATTTTTATTGTTTTTTAAAATTAAATTTTATCCTAATTAAATTCTTATTAAAATATTATTATTATTATTATTATTATTATTATTATCCTAAAGGCTCTTAAATCATTTGAAAGGCTTTAGCTGAGAACACACGACGATCTCATTTAGAATTTAGGATTTAAGGTTTTAGCTAATTAAAGTGCTAAATGTCATATGTTGACCATTAATTATATTTTTGATAAATACGAAAATAGAAGGCGGATGTGCATAATATAATAAACGCAAAAACTTCATGACTTTTTCCTTAGATGATGGCTGGCTCTGCTTCCCTCTATCGCTCATATAGTGATAAGCTTATAAATAAAAAAAAAAAAAAAAAAAACAACTAATAGACAAAACCTTAGTCATCATGTTTGCAAATTAAGGTCATATATACTAGGTCAACTTAAGACAAAACCTTAGTCATCAGTTTTGCAAATTAAGGTCATATATACTAGTCAACTAAACAGGCACGCGCGTGCTCTACTATATCAACTATATAAATATATGGCCAATAATATATATTTTTATTTTGAGATCATGGAAAATATATATATATATATATATTTTGTATCATTTTTTGATACCCGCACGTGTCCTTATTCCGTTTAGAGCGAGATTTGTTAGACCACACACTAAGCACAAGACATATTAGCTATGTTAGTCTTGCCCAGTAAGATGTAATACGTATCAGGTTGATATACCAACCTATTCTGGATAAAGAACATGGATCTACTCAACTGTACACACAGCCCGAGCCATGGTCGGTCCTACCGACTAGCTAAATATGTTATTTACCATCATAACCAAGTTAATATTAGAGAGCTCCAGGTCGGTAGATTGGTTACCGACCTAGATGACAGATTAGCAACTATAGGGCGACGACGGCAGGTCGGTAGGACATGATGTGTACTATCGACCATTACTTACCGATCTGATTTACAGACAATGTCTTCGTTAACAAGCAAATAGAATGTTAGACTACAGATCAACATACCGATTTGAAGATATTTACGACTTCAAAACGAATAACGACGGAACGCCGGATCAAATAGGAATAAGGCGTGATCCATTGCGATAAGTTCAGGATCTACTCCTAATTCGACTCTGATAAGGCCTAAAACTCTACTAGTTCGATTAGGAGGTTGATAAGTCATCTTAATTCCACAAGAATTGTACCATATATTCTTAATTCTACTAGGAATCAAATATGTTCTTTCAGCACAAGTTTGATTCTTGATTCTACAACAACACTACTACAAAGCCAAAGACCTAAAACTCTCTCTATAAAAAGACCATAATTCTTAAGGGGAAGGTAAGCAATTCTTGACCCAGTTCAGTACGACTAACTCTACAGCGTTCTAAACTAACTTAGGCATCGGTTAAAGTCTTTGGCCGATACCACACCAGTGTTCCTTATGATAGCTTATTTTCTCTTATTTTTCCCTCTCAGAGAACGAACCTTCCGAAAAGATTAATCTTATTGGTGCAAGATTTTTTCTTCAGCATTCCGACGAGTTTCAAATTAGCATCTTTCTTCTATCTCATTATCTACTGATATTGGTCAAATCTTGCACCAATAAGATTAATCTTTTCGAATTTAAAAATTTGTAGGGACAAGAACATTTTTCTTAATAAAAATAGATGAAAGTGAGTTCGAACCCGTAATAAATCTCTCTACAACACCTCCTAGTTCGTTTTCTAAATTAGCTAATCAACCTCGCGTTGTTATCATTACTTCTAGAAACTACTCCCACTATTAGTAATTAATTCAAAACTCTATATATATATATATATTATAATCTTAATTCTATGTCAGTTTTTTGCTGCTACTTGCAGACAAAAGTGGGGTTGGTTCGGTAAGCAAGAAAATCAAAAGAAAATAATTACCATGTCGCCTTCAATGGAGGACCAGTTCTGATTATGTACTAGTTGTTCATTATTGTGTTTGAACTAGTCGGATTCACGTGCACTGGAAAAACGCGCAAATTATATGGCTCTAAACATGCATCCATCGCCCGCCCGCCTTCAATGTTTCAAATTAGACTGTCTTCCTTTCTTGCAGATCTCATGTATATGGAAGAATAACTGATTACGGAACTAAAAACTTCAGAAGTTGGTGGCGTTGCTTCACCTCTCTTTCTGCAACTAATACTCAAACCCCACAAAACAAAACAGAAGAGATCAAAGTTCTATTTTTAAATTGGAATTAACTACTCTTAATTTGATTTTTATATTATTTCAATTGGAAAATGCAGGTTGTTGGAAGATCATCATGTGGAATATTAAATTGGAAGTAAGATGCTATTAATGAAATTGGGTGCATTTATATATATATATATATATATATATACATGCATGCCATGACCTACAAGTGACATTAATGGAATGTACTCTTCTTGATATGGGTAAACTAGTCTCTATATGTATTTCAACTACTGTTTTGCCAGACGTAGTGGAATAGTTCACTTATAAAAAAATAAAAAATATATATATATAGAGAAATGTTAATTTAATTGCAAAAAAAAATACAACTGAAACTGTAATTATATTTTTAATGTAATTAGATCATTTATTACATATATTTAGATGTATAATGCATGCATATCTAAGTGTATTAATGGTGTAATTTCACTTATAATTATAATTTTTACAGTTAGATTAACATTTTCTTTATATATATATATATATATACTATGTATCTTGTTTGAATAATTTACATATACATTGGAGCACACAGTTAAAAGTACACAGGGTCATATATATATATATATAATTAAGCTTAATATGATCCCCACAATTTTGGGTTAAGTATATTAATGGTCTAATTTTGAGTTTGAAATTGACCTGTAAGAATAATATTTCTCAAATTAATGTTAATTTCCTGCAGGGATATAATTAGACATTGAGAACTATTACATATATTACACATATAATTTGGTCAAACCCTTGTCTAAATTCTTAGTATATTCTTATTCATGTATTAGTATTACTCCGTGTTGAAAATTAGTTAAAAAAAAAGTCAAAAGATGCATGAATCATGTTGTGTTCATGTTGCCTATAAAAGACACTGTAAAGGAAACCACTTGGAACCCAAATTTTCTGTGTGTATATATCATTAATAACTTTTTGAAAATCTTTGGATATCGTATTAGTTGAACACTAGCTAAGACATTAATCTAAGATGTGTTCTTCATATATCTCAGGCTATATATGAAGAAACTAAACCCTAATTTTCTCAGAAGCTTCGTGAAATTAAATGAAGCGGATCTTTGGCTCTACAACTATAGTCCCGTTTGAGGGAGCTTTTCAAAAAGCATTTTTTCGATAAGAGCTTCTAAGAAAAGCTGGTCTCTTTCTACTTCTTTTAAAAGCAAAAAAACTTATTTTCTTCACCACAGTTCAGTTAAAAACAGGTGTTATCAAACACCTCCAAAAGTATTTTTTCTCTAAAAGTATTTTAGAGAGAGAAATGCGATAGATATTAAAAATCACACATCAATTGTTATAAAGCTGATGTGGAAGTCATCCACATCAGATTTGTAGTTGCATTAAAGAGGGTGTATTTAAGTTTTTATTTTTATTTTTTATAAGTTTAATATAATTTATTTAAAAATTAAGATATAAAAAAATATTTAATTATTTTTTTATTCCAATCTCAAACATAGGACTATACAATTTTTAATCCTATTTTATCCTATCCAATTCCACAAAAATAATCTCATCTTATTTCGCATACCAAACGGACCCTTAGAGATGACAAACTGAAATTGAAATAAGAATCCTACACATTGGATATATATGGATAAACTAATCACATGGGATATAAATGCAAATATGTCTACCAAGGCCTTTCAAAGGTATTGACTTATAGGCCTAATATAATATTAAGAATTAGATTTTTTTATTTTTTATTTTTTATTTTTATTTCTTGCAGCCAATGATGGTAGCTCACGCAAACGTTAGCTAGCTCTAACGGTGTATATCTGAACCCCTTTACTCAAAGTCGGGAGTTCGATTCTCTTTCCTTATAAATAAGTACGAGTTTTTTCTCTTTTAATAAAAGTGGGAGTGAGAGCGTGATTATGGTAGTTGGTTCGAATGATCCTCAGTCAACCCCTCTTATACCCCTCGTTGTTTTGCTCGCCTTCTTTGTCCTACCAAGGAGTCTTAGTTTCCTCTGACTTAAATGTCAGCATCATTTGGCCTTATGTCAGCACTAAAAAAAAAATGATAGTAACCCACTCAGCCAAGCATCTATCCCCGAGCATAAAGATTTAAATTTCAAGGTAAAAAGTTATTGTGGCCCTATTAAAGTTTCATTGTCATCCTATTGAATCTTAGCGTAATAGGTGGGATTGTCCTGATCTTTAATTCATTAAACGTGTATCCAATGTAACAAATATTTTAGATTGTTAAAAAATAATAATAATAATAATAATAATAATAATAAAAGAACCACACGCATGGTAGCCCAAAAAATTTGAAAATTTTCCAACATGATTGTTGAAGTTTTTGAAAAGGGTATTTAGACATGCATGGAACTGCATGTCTATTTCCGGCCTGTGCCAATGAGTCAGCCACCCACGAGTACTCCATTTTAATGAAAATAATTAAAATAAACGTAATATTTAGAGTAATTCATGAACAGAATATTAATTTTACTCATTTTAATTTTTTTTTTTTTTTTTGGATAGTAGTATCCATTCTCAGGGCCCACCCTCTATAGTACGACTAATCTACGGAGTCCTACACGCACCCACTATGCATCAATCTGAGATATCCAGTCCTACACGCACCCACCACGCATCATAGACTAAACCCTAATTTTAAAAGAAGGTTCGTGAAATTAAATGAACCGGTATGATCTTTGGCTCTACAACTATAGTCTCATTTGAGGGAGTTTTTCAAAAAGCATTTTTTTCGAGAAGAGCTTCTAAGAAAAGCTAGTCTCTTTCTACTTCTTTTAAAAGCAAAAAACTTCTTTTCTCCACCGCAGTTCAATTAAAAATAGGTGTTGTCAAATACTTCTAAAAGTATTTTTGCTCTAAAAATATTTTAGAGAGAAATGCGATAGATATTGAAAATCACACATCAATTGTTATAAATCTGATGTGGAAGCCCTCCACATCAGATTTGTAGTTGCATTAAAGAGGGTGTTTTTAAGTTTTTATTTTTTATTTTTTATAAGTTTAATATAATTTATTTAAAATTTAAATTATAAAAAAAAATATTTAATTATTTTTTTATTTTAATTTCAAACACACTCCAAACATAGGATTACACTATTTTTAATCATATCATATCCTATCCAATCCCACAAAAATATTCTCATTTTATTCCGCATACCAAAGGAACCTTGGAGATGACAAATTGAAATTGAAATAGGAATCCCACACATTGGATATATATGGATAAACTAATCACATGGGATATAAATGCAAATATGCCTATCAAGGCCTTTCAAAGGTATTGACTTATAGGCCTAATATAATATTAGGGATTAGATTTTTTTTCTTTCTTGCAGCCAATGATGGTAGCTCACGCAAACGTTGGCTAGCTCTAATAGTGTAGATCCGAACTCCTTTACTCAAAGTCGAAAGTTCGATTCACTTTCTTTGCAAATAAGTACGAGTTTTTTCTCTCTTAATAAAAGTAGGAGTGAGAGCGTGATTATAGTAGTTAGTTCGAATGATCCTTATTCAAGCCCTCTTATACCCCTCGTTGTTGTGCTCGCCTTCTTGGCCCTACCGAAGAGTCTTAGTTTCCTCTGACTTAAGTGTCAGCATTTTCTGGCCTTGTATCAGCACTAAAAAAAATAAAGTTAACTCACTCGGCCAAGCATCTATCCCCTCATACGAGCATAAAGATTTAAATTTCAAGTTAAGAAGTTATTGTGGCCCTATCATTGTGATCCTATTGAATCTTGGCTTAATAGGTAGGACTGTCCTGATCTAATTCATTAAACGATTTGTATATCCAATGTAACAAATATTATATATTGTTAAAAATAATAATAATAATAATAATAATAATAATAAAAGAACCACATGCATGGTAGCCCAAAAAATTTGAAAATTTTTCAACTGGATTGTTGAAGTTTTTGAAAATGGTATTTAGACATGCATGGAACTGCATGTCTATTTCCGGCCTGTGCCAATGAGTCAAGCCACCCACGAGTACTCCATTTTAATGAAAATATATTATATATATTATATAGCTTCTTTCCTGATCCGTTTGAAAATAATAATAATAATTAATTAATGTGTCAAATTATAGTCATGTGAACACGTTTTTAAGAAAAATAATTAAAATAAACGTGGGGTTTGAATAAGAGCAATACATGAACAGAATATTGATTTTACTCATTTTAATTTTTTGCTTTTTTTGGATAGTGGTGTCCATTCTCAGGCCCCACCCTCTATAGTCTGATTAACCTACCGAGTCCTACACGCACCCATCATGTATTAGTCCGAGATATCAAGAGCGTTAAACTTGCCAAATTAAGATTCAAATTTCAGACATCTGCTTCAGTTAGCGTCTTCCATCTCTCCTCTCGACCATCGAGCCAATACCCTGATGGGTTACTCATATTAATTGTGCATAACATGAAATTGCAAAATTTTAATTTTTTTTCTTTTCATTTAGGTAGCGTTTGGCTCACAATTTGGAAACAAACATAATCCAAAATGAGAAAATAGGAAAACACACTTTTTATTATTTTCTAAAAATAACATATTTTCTTAACAAAAAAGGGAAAAATTGTTTTCAAAATCTTTGAACTAAATACATTTTTGGTGTTTTCAAATTTTTTAATACAAAAGACTATATGTGGATCAATGAAATTTTGTTTGACTTCTTGATGACAATGTATATATATATACACACATATATATTATGTACAGAATCTCTATGATTATCAAGTTTAATTACAACTTAAAATTGAAGTATTTCTATATAAACACATTTGAGCTTCGATACCTTTTTCATGTGAGTCTGTTCTATCTCTCTTTATTTTATCAACTCTAATAGTTAACTTTTGGTTGACTATTTTTTATTCACTCAAAGATCCATTATTGGCATATGAATATACAATTTTGATATACTTATGAAGGAGAAGATGAATCTATGAACAACACCCACGTAGACAAAGTAGGTTTCACTCATACTAGTGCCTCAAAATGGCCAATTAAAATGGTTTATAATGCGATTTTACGAACAATTTCCCACATAAATGAAACTCACTATAATAATAGACAATAGACCTGGTGATAAAATTCAACATCGAGAGATTGTTTGCTTCTATCGAGCAAAAGCTTGCGTGGGATTGTCTAATGTATTGATAGGCCCAAGAGTCTATTTTTCACGTCGGGCCTAATTGCCCCTTGTCTTATGATCCCAAGTGCTCTCCTTGACTATGGTTTTATAAGCACCCTTCGTTGCACTCACTTTACAAGGACGTATGCCCAAAGCTTCAGGCTTGGGTGTTAATCTCTTTATGAGGTTGTCTTTTGAAAAATATTTTTTTAATTTTTTTTATAAAAAAATAAAAATTCAAGAAATAATATTTTTTTATTTAATAAAAAATTTTAATTATATTTTTTAGGTACCCTGAATTTTTTTTAATTTTTAATTATATTTTTTAATTTATTCGAGTCCGTCCTCGTTCATTCATGTTGGAAGATGTGTTTGTGCCCATGTAAATTTTTGAATCCAAATGGATTACTCTCATCTTAAAAAAAAGGAGGACACTTGTCGGGTGCCTAAAAATATGTACCAAAAATATATATATATATATTTTTTCAAAATATTTTCTAATTTTTAAATATAAAAAAAAAATAAGGTTATTTAAAAAAAATATCTTAATTTTTTAATCACAAACTAAATATAACTTTAATTACCTCTTGTATTAAGTAGGTCTAAATCCATCCTTTTTAACTATATAAACACGAAAAATATGATGCAATGGTACATTGTGACTTTGACATGTTAAAGAAAAGCTTTTTCAAGAGTATTTTTTTTTTAAAAATGCTTTTAAAAAATATTTTTAGAAAAAAATCATCTCAAATCAACTTCGTTAAAAGTAAAAAATTATATTTTTTTTTTATGGTAATTTGAAAAGAAACAGATGTTAAAAGTGTCTAACACTTAAAAAAACAAAAGCTTACTCAGGCCCAAATAGCCGTTATTTTACCGTTATATTCCGAATCAATCATCAATCACATCTATTATTAGAAGCGTTCAAAAATGATAAACGGCTAAGCGGCATCATTATAAATTGCGTCACGGAGACGTTTGCCACGTGTTTGCCACGTGGAGGGTTTATGTTTATTTATGCTTCACGCCAACGACTGCTGCCTGCCGACCAACAAACTTAACCGCATAACCTAACCACGTAACAAAACAGACGTCAACGTTACGAAAGTCCCTTCTGACTTCAAACAATTCCACCCCGTACTTTGACCAAAATAACGAAATTGCCATCTGTCCGATAAATTCAGAACCTTCCTGAACGTTCCTCGGATTCCTTTAGATAGAGCCAACTGTTCAAATGACCGAATTGCCATTGGTCAAAATTGGATTTCTAGAACATGCTGTTAATATGGTTTATCCTAATCTTAATTTGATGCACTGTTGATCTAGAATTAGATTCCTAAAACGTTGACCCAATGCTTTAATCAATCATCCATTCTATAATTGGCAATTTTTAAATTTTATTAATCACCACAAATGCCGTTTATCTATAAACTTACCTTAATATAAAATTTATTTGTTCAATACAAATCTCAGCCCTAGAAGCCCATGAGAGGGTGCTTTGCAAACGTTGGTCTTCCAAATACCCTAATAGTTGTGTTTCGCCAAAATCTAAAATGCACCGCTACTGAACTGCAGAACCAAACAGAGCCTATACATATTAGATGTATTAATCTACTTCTCCCGTTTTGGTGGATCAAAAGCTAAATTTTCTACCATAACAAGATATAATATAATCAAACCGTAATATGATTTGAATGGGTCCTAATATTTATTTTTTAATTCAATCTAATTGAAATTATAATCAAATAGTGTAAACCAACCAATTATATGTCATATATATATATATATATATATTCTTATTATTTCAACCAATCTTAATAAGATGGTTATTTAAAACTTTGCCTAATAAGATTTAAGACATTTTTTAAATCTTAAAATAAAAAATGATCTACTAATTCAATACAATCTAACAAAACCGACCCTTTACATTTGATTGTCTTAGATTGAAATAGACCGTTCCTTAAACCTGAATAAAAATTTAACTCACCTAACGTGATACAACATAAATGGTCGGAAATCTGTGTTAAAAGTGATTTTAAAGATCAAAACTCATATCCACCTTAATCGCACCTACTTGAAAAGAGCAGTCTAATAATTCTGTAGTGCTTAAAAGCGAATTGCCCAAAAGACGAAGATACCGTGTGAGAAACCAAAATAAAAAAAATAAAAAAAATTTAAGCCATAATTTCAGAATTATTTCCTAAATTCCTATGATTTTAAATAGCAAAACCATGGGTCAAAACAACAAGTCAATGCTAATCAAAATTAGTTAATTAGTTTTCTTAATCTTTAAAGTTTGGAGATTTTCCAGGAAGAATGGACAATTAGGACAATTGGGTCAATTGCCAATTAATCTCTCTTCAATATAAAAAACTCCAAAAAATCAAACCAAGGAAGCTTTGATTCAAAGTATGAAAGCCTTCGGCCTTCAGCCTTTGACCAACACGTGTACATTACGAACAAGCACCACAAGCATATATAAATAATAACATACTTCCTTCCCACAGTACACCCCCACAAGACCCATCAATCACAACCGTCCAAACCACACAATCAAACCCAAGATAATCAAATAATCTGAAGTCAACGGTTCAGATCATCCCATCATCCAACATGATTCAAGCAGTTGGTCCCACTTTAAGGGTGATATGGTAATTTTAGATCACCATACCAGGTTCAAAAGAGCCGTCTCAAAGTGGATCCAAATAAAGAGATAATTGTCCACCAACTTCCCCTACCTATTATTTATTAACAAAGATTTCACAAAGAAATCGTGTGGTGTTTCAACATATAAAAACCAATCGTACAAGGAACAAAGAGTCTTGAAGAAGAAAGTTCAGAGTTTTAAGTTTTTTTTGGTGAAGCTTGTTTTCTTTGGTTCTTCCAATGGAGCAGAGGAAGAACATCATCAGCAGCAGCAGCAGCATCAGCATGGAAATAGAAGAGAAAGATAATATGGGTGGTGTTCCAATTCACAATCAAGTCAGAAAGATCAAGCAAGAATATGAGAAAATTAGAGCAACATCACCTGAAGAAGAGATCAGAAGGCAGCTCCGGGCGATTAAACGGCAGCTTTCGCGGTCACCGCTGGGATTATCCGGCCGGCCCATCTCAGTTGGAGATTCATAGAACAAGATCACAATCACCCACTTGAACAAAATCAGCAGCAGAGTAGAACATATACATTTTTTTTCTTTTTGGGTTTTTCTTGCTGCAGATTCTTCTTCAGTTATTATATAGATTGGTGAACATATATAGTGTTTTTATACATTTAGGGGCCTTACTTTCTTTAGTTATGTTATGAGTTGAGGTTAGCAGGCTTTGTTCATCTCTCTCACTTTAGTTTTGTGAAGATGAAGATGATGAAAATTAGGATGGATATATATATGTGATGTCAGGTTTATGATTCCTATTGGGATATACAAGGGCACATAGATATCTGGGTTTTCACTTGCAGATATAATTGTTACATGTAATATCTCCTAGAGGATTTCTCACTTTATCTATTGTACAGATTTTCCTACTTTTAATCTCTGATCCAGTGTTTTATTTCTAATACTTGTTGGATGGTTAATCATTGTATGTAAATAACTCTGCAAGGCCCATCTTCTTCAGACTCTCAAAAATAATTCTATCCTGCAATTAATTACTTTTCTTTTCTTTTTTTTCTGGATCTTTATCTTTGTTTGGAAGAAGCTACTGTTGAAGTTTCTTGTCTTGGAGGAAGTTTTATGGGTTTAAACCTCACTCCAACTACTTGGCTAAGCTCTCCACATATAGTTCTGCCACAATTTTGAGATTCCCTGCTTTAACTCTTCACAAAATGCTTCTTGTTACATATTTTTTTACCATTTTAACACATATAGCATGAAGAAATAATTCAATCCATTTAAGAAGCACATAATACATGGCTTCCCCACCACCCACTTTTTTGTTTCCTTTAACAGCAATCTTTCCCATCATAATAAAAGTTTCCCATTCATGAAAATCCCATCATCAGAGATTTTAACCATGAGAAGTCAAGAAAATATAACTAAATATATTATAACATGGAGGTCTCAACCGGTGGCTACCATCAGACAAAATTCAACATAAATGTCTCAATGACACCGGGCAGGGAAACAAGAAAAAAACAGAAGAAGCAAAACGTACAGATGTTAAGGAAATCGGCTTGGCAATCAAGTGAAATTTTAACCTTGCGTTGTGGCAGATTCCTTCGACAAGAGCGTCTTAACCCTTCTTGTAACATTTCTCATAACATCTATGACCACAGATTTCTTTTCGATCCTAAACTGCACAGCCAACTCCTTTGAACCAGAAGCACCATCTTTCAAAAGTGCTTCATCGTCCATTATCTCGGTCGGGAAGTGGCCTAATGCAATCACACATAAAGCAATAACTGTGCGCAGAGCTGCCAATTCATTTGATACCCCCAGTGGAGCTTCGTCAGATAATAATTTTAGAGTAGCCAAGTTTTGCTTCTCTACTGTTTCTTTGTCGTCGGCAAGAAGTACTCTTAAGGCAGCCAAGAAATGGCCGTCAACCCGTTCAGGCCCTCCTAAGCTTACCTGTGACAAGAAAAAAAACAAGTTCTATTAATTGCCTGTTTCATGCAAAATTTTTGATCCAAACAAGTGATCGATGGCTCAACAAAATTTTAATTTAAAATCTTCACATGATTGATATTTATAATTGTTGTGAATGTTAAAACTTAAAAGTAAAAGGGAAGAAAAGAAACCTTGAGAGTAGAAGCTTCGCCTTCTAAACTTAGCTGTGATAAAATCTCCTGTTGCCATGGAGCAGGTGAAGAGAAGCTGGGGGATGCAATACCAGCAGCCATGCTTGCAGCGTCTAGAAGACCTCCATCATACTTGAGCTCGATACAGTCGTAGGGGTTTGATGGGATTACAAATCTGTAATCAAGTAGGAAGAAGTCATTACTTAGACAACCATAGTTAAGTGTTACCAAATCATTTTGGTTGATCTGTTTTACTGCTACAACCTGGGAAAGCTCCATAGTTCAATGAAAATAAGGGAAAATTGAAAACTTAAGTTTTATCAGCTAAAATGAAAATTTGGGAAAGTGAAGAACGTGCCTTAACTAACATATTCTGGGTCTGTGTATCTTGCTCTTGCACAATTTCAGCATTTTGATGGAAGCTGTGGTTGCACATATCAATGAGGGGAAGCATCATGGGGACATAAGTGTTGGTCCCATCAGGGAGCCGATCACCATGCAAACGGAACGCCCGTGATGAGACAGCTGACATGGCCCAACCAAGGGAAGATGCATCTACATCCTGGCCTCCAAAAGGATGATCATCCGGTGCCACATGCTGGAGTAACCGTTTGATTTCTTTCTCAAATTCAAGAAGAAACCGGCATCTTTTATTGACCTGAGTCATAAAATCACAAAATTTGCTGCAATCACTGCTAAGGACTTAGGACTTAACTTCACATAAATTTAGCCCATTGAAAAACATATTTATATGGGGCCGTCTCCCGCTTGAGCAACCAGGGAAGCAAGGGATTAGATAGGTGAAACCCAGAAACCCTCACTTATCAAATATTTTAAAAAATATATTTATATATTTAATTATAGGTGTCAGGTGATACTTCTAATACCTGATTAAGAAGAGGTGCATATTGTAAGTGCTTTATGTCCTCCCCAGGAAAAAAGATGGGCACGCTGTAAGTTTCGGGGAGATTGCTGATGTATGGCCACCAAAAGGAACCGACCATAGCTCGTTCTCTAAGAAGTTTCAAGCCTAGCTTCATCGCCCACAGTTCAACTGCCACATGCTCCCCACAGGGGCCAATTTACTCCTTAATTGAAAACACAGTCTAGCCTAATTTGCAAAAGTAAGAGTCATCAACCTATGCTTAGAATGGGATAGCTTTATGGCATTTGTATAAGAACTGTGTCGGAGGTTTTCAGTAGAGAACTACATACTGGTTAACAGAGATAAGTGATTAAAGATCAACATTGCTGCAAGCTAAGTGCATAGCGTGTACACCATCACAATTATAACTAGAAAATGCCAACTGTGTTATATATAATATATAGAGATCAAAGACCTAAAATATAGATGAAATTCTATGATAAAAGCATAAAAAGGATTGCTCTAAGTTCAGAGTGCCTGTTGTGCTCATAGATATCACAATGGACATTGTCTTGTAAATTTTCCTATCGCCTATTGTACTATCTCTTCGAGTTACAAAATACAATAGTCAATAGGCTCATGACAGATTTGGACATGAAATTCTATCAGAAGATTCACGAACTTTCTTTTGGTTTCAGTAAAATATAGAAATGTGTATTAGAAAAACAAGCAAACAATGTATCCGACCATTGACAGAACCATAAACATCACATAATGTAGAGTGATGCCCTTTGAGAATTTTTTGAAAACTTACCTCAAAACATGTATGATTTACTTAAATTCCAAAACAATAAAGCAGTTGACATACTTTATATTAACATCAATCATTTATTAACAGGAACTCCAAATATTCGAGAGGGAGTACAATGTCCTGTTCTATTAAAGCTCTTAGTATATACAAACAGTTTTCTAGCAGAACAAAATTTAATTTTCCAATCAATTCTATCTCGAGCAACAGAACTTAAGTTCACTAATTTAATTACTAATAAAATCTAAGCAAATTCGTTTGAATCTTTCAATCAATCAGAATCCACTTCCTGTTTCTACAAAATTATTGAAAAGAAAATGATCAAAAAAGCAGTATCATTTCCATTTCTTTTTCATCACTAAAGTCCATTCCAGTAGTTACACTTACAAATCCGTAATACTCATCAAATGAAATCAACTAAACATGAATCCAAAGCATCCAAGAAGCTACAAAACCAAGTGGGCATCTAAGAAAAAACTGTTCTTACCAGGAACTTGACGACTCAACTGCAACAAAACAGATTCAGCACCATCTCCTCCACTATCCGAATCAAGAGCTCGAAATCGCAGAGGCACATGACTCGGAAGAGCAATGAGGTCCGACCCTTTTGGAATCTCTTCTGATGAAACCAAACCAAGCCCATAATCACCAGTTTCAATCTTCAAACCAGGATGAACAAAACCCCCTTCTCTTCTGACCCAGCGAATCAAATCTGGTGGTTGTGGCACGAGACGGGTCGTTGAAGAAGCGCAAGTTAAAGGGCGAAATTGGGTTATTGAAGTGGTTGATGAGGATATGAGATCTTTGGTCGCCATTAACATCTTTGAAGCCGCCGAGTTCATGGCGTTCTTGGATGATAGACAGAAAAAATGAGAAATGAGAGAGATGAGAGTAGAAGAAGACTAATGGTCTGAATTTCAGAGGTGTTGGATCGTTCGATCTCTAGATAAATGCAATGAACGGTCGTGATCAAATAAATCACTCCTAATTAGTAATTAGTAATTAGTTATCCTTTTGACCCATATTGCATGTAAAATTATTATTTCATTCAATTAGTTGTGGGGATTTTGTAATAAACTGTATTTGTTTATGGTTCAAAATTTGAGTTTTAGAAGTTTTTGGATATTATGTACGAGTTTCTTATATTTCAAAAATGAGTTTTATTTGTTATTTTGAGCTATTGAATCTATATCCTAAATACAATTATGTAGTATATGCAATTTTGAAGTTGAAATATTTGATAAAAAAATAAAAAATAAAAAGTTTTACTGAATTGTAAAATATAAAGTGGGATCATATCGTCTTCCTTCGAATTTTTTATGTTCCTTATCATTACACTCGGCTTCATAATTCTATTAAAGGGCCCCAACTTCCTTTGGCTTTAATGTCAATTATCTTTTGATTTTGCGTCAACAAAAAAAAAAAAAAAAAAAGGTGATTTTTTTTTTTTGGCTAAGAATAATAGTAATTGTAATAATGACAATTAACATTTTTCAATTGATTTTAGTAATTGGATAACAAAAAATATATACTAGTCCATTTATAAGGTCGAGCTAACTTTTTCTTTTTCTTCTTTTTTGGATGGTCAAGAAGAATTAAATATTGACTAATTGTAATATTGACTAATTAAATATTGATTAATTCTATTTCTTATTTTTACATCATTATTAAATTTTTTGAAGTGTATTTCGACTACAAATAAAAGGATTTTTTAAGGCTGCGTTTGGTAGGTAATATAAAAAATAGAATAAAATTAAAAAAGGAAAAATCTAGAAAATAATATTTTGTAAAACAATTTGTTTTCTTTATAAATTTTAAAAAAATATTTTCTGGTTTCAAAGAACCAAATGCACGTTTTTCTTATTTCTAAAATTTTGAATATAAAAAATAATATTTTAATCTTAAACCAAATGTAGCCTAAGACTTTTTAACATGATTTTTTTTCTTAAAAGAAATATTTTTTCTATAACTTTTTTTTGATAAAATAGAAACTCAATTGCCCCATCCCAACAGTTTATTTGTTTATTTCTATTATTATTATTATTATTATTATTATTATAGTTTCAATGTCATTGTTTTTTAGTTGAAAACATGTGTAAAATGGCTTATTCAATCTAATTCACACTTTTACAATATAAAATACAGTTTTGATATATTTCTTTTACATTTACACTCCCTTTCATTTGTTAAGAAACAATAGATATATAGCTTTTTAAAAAATGTCATGTCTATAACAACTAATAAGCAATGAATATATAGTTTTTGTAGATAAATAATTAGCCTAAGCAAATAACCACTCTTAACTAAATCTTAGGCAAAAAATTAACGGCGCCGTTAACCTTAGACGCCCACTTTCCCGCCCAATATTTAAAGACAAATTCGAAGCAACACACAAACACACACGCCTCTAAATCAAATTTTCAGAGCAGATCGAGAGATCAAGAGAAGAGAGACCGTGAAGAAGACGAGAAACTCCATTAATGGCTGAAGAAGGAGAAGAAGAGAAGCGATTATCGAAGCAGATAGCTAAGATTCTCAACGAAACTCGAGCTTCCAACGCCGTTCACAATCGAAAGCTGAAGGAGCTTTCGGCGCTTCGTTCCTCCAGTTCTCATCGCTTCTTCTCCGCCTTCTCCGAAGTGATTAGGCCTCTATTTGATTTCCAGAGACGATCTTCTTCTGCCGAACGAGTTGTGCGGTTCGTAGCGATCTTCTCTGCTCGCCGCAACGAAAAGAGCGCCGCGGATGCCGATTCCAATTCCTTCTTGGAGGAGTTTCTGCGGTTTCTTCTTATTGCTTCTCTCGCCGCCAACAAGACCGCTAGGTTCAGATCCTGCCAGATAATCTCAGAGGTTTTGATGCTCCTCACATTTTTCCTGAATGATCATAATTTATGGACCGTTTCTTCCGGTTCTATCTTGTAGTAGTCCCACTTATTTGATTTTAGAGTTTTTTTATTTTTATTTTTATTTTTATGGAAGCAGATTGAGATTAGGTGGAAATCCTTGTGAGAAAAGTGAAGAGAGGAGAATGAAATTGAAGTATTTATATATGCTTAAAGTTTAAATAATCCATTATCCTATTGTAATTTCTGTTAAGTTTCGGGAGAAAACCTAGTTGACTTACCTACCTTGCCATTGACACCTGAAAACTGGTTTTGTTTGACAAGATTTTCTGCAGCTTGCAAGCACAACTTCTAGTTTTTTTTTTTAATGATATTTATGGATTTCTCTTTGCAGATAATAATTCGGTTGCCAGATGATGCAGAAGTGAGTGATGAACTTTGGGATGAGGTGATTGAGTCAATGAAGATCCGTGTGGTGGATAAGGTCCCGGCAATTCGTTCATTTGCAGTTAGAGCCTTGGCACGCTTTGCAAATGATGCAGAGAATAGTGACATTGTTGATCTGTTCCTTCAGGCTTTGCCTCTCGAACAAAATGCAGTAAGTGTTCCATGACATTCCAAAGTAAATTTGCATTAGAAGATAAGTTTGTAAAGCACAGTATTTTACTGTTCATTTCCTCGGTATTAGTGGAAGTTTCTAAGACGAAAAACATTATGTGGAGCCACGAGGAAAGGATGCAAATACTTCAACAAATATAGTGAAATACATTTACAATCTAATGTTCATGCCTTAAGGCTTAAACAAACATGTATTGTCTGACTTGATTGAGGATTTCTGTTTTTCTTGGAAATAAATCCAAACAAAGTTGGACTTGAATATCAAAACAAAGGCATAAAACATCCTAATGCAAAAATCGGCTTGTCCTACAAAACAACAAAAAAAAAACATGGATTGTCTGACTTGATGTAAATTTATGTTTATGGAAGTATTCTGGACTTCAATTAAGTAACATAGGGAAAGTGAGAAGGAACTCAAACATTTAGGACAAGGTTGGCATTGGATAGAACATCCCAATGCAAAAAATTGACTTGGTCACTTGCTATGAAAGTGATGGTCAACATTGTATGAGTCTTAGGATTCAACATTTTGTTCTCTCTCTCTCTCTCTCTCTCTCTCGCTATCTATCTATATCTATCTATCTTTCTGTCTGTCTATCTATCTTTAGTGTGATGGTGATAGAAGGAACCTTCCGTTCTATGCTCTTGTAACCCTTACCTTGGATGTGATAATAAATTATCTGCAGGAAGTTCGTAAGGCAATAATTCTATCGTTGCCTCCATCTAATGTAACATCAACAATAATCATTGGTTGCATACTTGACGTGAGTGAGTTGGTACGCAGAGCAGCATTCTATGTTCTGGCAAATAGATTTCCTCTTCAAAGCCTAAGGTAGTTTCTAGTCCTATTAGTGTGAATTTCCCCTGTTTTTCTTTCTCAACTTATTTAAATAAATTACAATATGAACTGCATTTTTTGTGCGACAATGGTGCAACATTGTTGTTTGCCTTGGTGGAGTTCAGTGACCACATTTATGTTTTTCATGTTTACCAGCATACTTTTTGACACGAAATGCACATTTTCCAACTTTCACATTTGTTTCTTGATGTCCTCTTTATGAATCTGTTATTGGTCATGAACATATTTTTCTTTTAATTTGCATGGTTTTTCCCTTAATTTTTCTATATACATTTTACTTAGAAGTAGTAGCATACTTCCAGTTCATTGTCTAATTTTCTCTTGTAATTATCTCTAGCATCAATACATTGCATTTTCAACTTCATGACACTGACATGATTGGGAGGAAAATAATGGAATCATTGGAATGGGAACAATAGGTATAACATGGCTGGATTGATCAAGTCCACTAGTGAACAGGAGATTTATATGATGATTTGGATATTTAATAGTGTGTTCCATGTCATGATTGTCAGCATCAAGCAGAGGACCATTGTTCTTCAAAGGGGGCTTGCTGATAGGTCTGTGTCTGTACAAAAGGAATGTTTGAAGTTAATGAAAGATGAATGGCTTGTTAAGTCTTGCAATGGAGATCCTGTGGTGCTTCTCAAGTTTCTTGATGTGGAAACCTACGAATCTGTTGGAACAGCTGTTATGGAGTCTCTCTTAAATGCTGGCATGGTGAATGTGCTAGAAGGTCAAAGTATTCAAAATTTTTTACCATCTCCGACCACCACTAGTGAAGGTTGGTACTTGATACTGGATAGAATTTACTGTTGTTTCTCTCGCACTTGAACACATTGTATTTTTAGATAGAAGACACAATATTTAGTGGATCCAACTATTGATATGTTGCATTTATCTTTGTTTCAAATTTGACCTGGCCCTTTTTGGTTGGTAACCCTCCATCTCAACCTTGGATGAAAAAGGGCAGACTATATCATTTCTTCCCACTTATATGCTAGAGCCAATTTATTTGTCTCTGGCGATTGAGAGTATTTTGACATTTAAGTCTCAAAATGAGGAACTTTTTATCTAAGAACCATCTAGCACTTGGTGAAAAGAATTTATGTAAAAGAATATTTCTATTTGATGTTTTAATACCAATAATGTGAAAAACCCATCTGTTGCCAGTTAATGTTATGTGACAGTTAATGTGACATAACCATGGAATTCTTTTCACTTTTAGTTTCTAAAAGTTAATTTCAATTTGCATAATCAAGCACTCGAGTAGGTCTTCTTATATTTTTATGTAGCAAGGACATGGTCACATTTATTAGGATTTGACATTGGTAAGAGTTGTTTGGCTCAGAAACCACAATTAGATTTAAACTTTAAAATAAAAAGAGTTGTTTAGCACCTTTAAGAAGTTTGGGTCATTCTATTCATAGTTTGCACAAAAAGTAATTATATTATTTACTTCAATGAAACCAAAAGCTGTTATCTTCTACTGAAAAAAAGAAACTATTGGCCATAACTTAACAAAAGTAGAATTTCAATACTGTTTGTTATAGGCTTATAGCATGAAGGATGAATGACCAACGAATCATCATTCAAATTCATTTTTGGTAGAAAATACATAGTAGATTACATGATCTTACAAGTTTGGATGCTTGTAAAATATTTTAGATATCTCCTTGAGTGTCAAAAGATTATAATTCTAAAATGCCAAAACTTATTGTCTATATCCATTTTTAAGCAAGGGAAGAAATAATACAATCAATCTAGACAAACCAAAATCTCATTTGATTCAACCTAGTTATAATAAGAAACCTAATTAGTCTTGTATGACATGATATTACGTTTATTATGGTTACCTTTATCTTAAAACATTTTTAAATGCTATTTTCATTTTTCAGGGTAATGTGTTTGGAGCATTAGAGATGAAATGATTTTTTATTTCTTATGGTTACCTCTTATCTTAAAAAATTTTTGAATATTATTTTCAGGGGAATGCATTCCAAGCATTAAGCTGATGGAAGCTGAGGTTGCTCTTTATTGGAGAACTGTATGTAGGCATTTGGAGACTGAAGCACAGGTAAGAAATTATTATTCTTTTTTGTGCTTTTTATTAAAGTTTTCTGTTATGGTGAGCTGCTCAGATAATTAATTGTGTTTCTTTAAATATATTCAAATAATTAATTTTGTGTTTTAGATATATTTGTAATCTTCTCTTAACTTTCAGTGATCAACAATGGAACACAATATCATTGTTCTGACACCCTAACATTACAGAAGAGTTTATTCTGACTGATCTCTTGCTTCATGCGTTGTTAAATTTACTTAAAACTGGATGAGCTCTTGCTTCTTGCATTGTTGAGTTCACTTAGATTTACATCTGATATAAGTAGACTGTCAAATCTTGTCTAAATTGTAGTTGTTGCAATGAATTGATTGCATACAAAAGCGAACTTTAGCCAGTTCTTCAACCAGACCAAATCCTCAGGATCTAAATTGCCTGCAAAAGCAGTAGTACAAATGCAAAGGTGGTCACACTCTGCCCAAGGCACCAACTTAAGCATTTTCGTGCTGGACATATTAGTTTACTGTTACATATTTGAAATATTGAATAACTTAAAAACATAATGCGAACATAAAGCTAATGTATTAGTCTGTTAGTTTTCTAACAAGTGCTTGGTTTTATCCAATTAGGTGTCTGAAGTGAAGAAACCGTTTAGGATTAGAACATTTCCAAATCAACAAAAAAGAAGCTAATTATTTTCTTGCAACGTTACGCATCCTTTATCTTGATTCTTACCACTCACCTGGTTGTTGCATTTGTTGCTACTCCAATGTAGCCTAACTCTTTTGATAGCACTGCTTCTTCAACATGTCTCTGATATTTATTGGACCATTTTGGTTCTTTCATTAGTATGTGAGCTCATTTAGTTGAAACTTGACAGGTCTTTATTCAAAGTATGCCCATGCTTGTAAGTTTTATCTATTAAAAGCATATATTTTCTTTTTTATCTGATTATTTTCGTGCATCATCAACTAGATTAAAGGCTCTGATGCTGCCGCAACGACAGGCACAGAAGCGGCAGTATATGCCGCAGAAGCCTCCAACAAAAACGATCTTCTCGAGAGAATTCTTCCTGTAACAGTTTCTGATTATGTCGAGTTGTTGAAAGCTCATCTTGCTGCAGGTTAGTTAAGTTTGTAATTGAATATGTGCAAGCACGTGATCTTGATTGCACAAGCCCTTATCTTGTGGTTGTTTCAGGGCCAAACTATCGGTTCACGGCTCGGCAGCTACTGTTGCTTGGCGCAATGCTTGACTTTTCTGATGCTACAAACAGAAAGATTGCTAGTGCCTTTTTGCAGGAGTTACTTCATAGGCCCCTTGAGAATGAAGTGGATGAGGATGGAAACAAGGTTATTATTGGAGATGGAATCAGTCTTGGTGGAGACAAAGATTGGGCCACAGCAGTATCAGAGTTGGCAAAGAAAGTCCATGCATCTAGTAGTGAATTTGAAGAAGTGGTTTCTGGGGTTGTCGAGGAGCTTGCCCAGCCTTGCAGGGAGAGAACTGCAGATTTCATGCAGTGGATGCACTGCCTAGCAGTAACTGGGCTTCTCTTGGAAAATATAAAATCCCTTCGCTCTTTGCGTGGAACAGTCATAGAGCCTTCTGAATTACTTCACTCATTGCTACTTCCAGCAGTAAGTAGTTGCATTTCTGTTGCTTGTCTTACTTTATTATTTATTTCTTTCTCCAGCTTCTCGGTATCTTTTAAAAATGTTGTGGGATATTAAATGCAGGCAAAACATGTCCACTTATACGTGCAAAGGGTAGCTACAAGATGCCTTGGTCTCTTTGGATTATTAGAGAGGAAGCTAAGTGAGGAGCTAGTAAAGCAGTTGAGATTTTCATTCATTAATGCTCCCTCCGCAGTTAATGTCATGGCTAGCAAAGCATTAGTTGATCTTGCTATGTGGCATGGTCCTCAAGAAGTTGAAAGAGCCATGGGACATGATCACGTATCTCCAAACAGGGATGATAAAAGAAGTTTCACCACATTTAGTTTTTGCGATACAAATGGGAATTCAAGCATCGAACTAATAGATCTTTTATATGCTGGGCTAGACAAAAATTACTCAGGGGAACCCTTGGAAAGTGATGATTATGAGTCAGTTCAAGCAATTCTAGGGGAAGGCTTTGCAAAGATCCTTCTTCTTAGTGAGAATTACCCAAGCATAACTACGTCTTTACATCCTTTACTGTTAGCCAAACTTATCAGTTTGTATTTCAGTAACGAAATGGATGAGTTGCACAGGTACTTCTTTTTGTCCTTTTTCTTTCGTTTCTTTCATAGTCCTTTATTTGCTAAAGAAGGATAATTATTTGGCTTCTCTTTTTCTTTCGGGTTACCAGGTTGAAGCAATGCTTATCTGTTTTCTTTGAGCACTATCCAGCACTCTCAGCATATCACAAGGTCAGTTATACATGTTGGAAGAAATGATGTCAAAATCTCTTTCCTTGCAGAGATGCAGGAATGTTCTTGAATTGTATGTTAATTCTCTGGAATTCTTTGCAAACATACAGAATTGTATCTCCAAGGCTTTTATTCCAGTCTTGCACTCAATGTGGCCTGGCATTCATGGCAATGCGGGTGGAGCTCCTATTGTCATATCAAATCAGCGAAAACGTGCAGCCCAGGCTTCCCGCTTCATGCTGCAAATGATGCAGGCTCCTCTGTATTCAAAAGACACTAAGACACAGGGAAGAAATTGCAGCAAGAGATCAGAAGGAAGCCCTGATAATTCTACACCTACAGAATCATCAATTGACTTTGATTGCGGGGAGGAAGGGCTTGCCATTCGCATAGCGGTAGAGGTAGTTTTTCTGATCAAGTCCAGCAACTTGATCATGGCTTTCTCTTTTTCTTACTATATGACACAAATCAATGATTTTTTTTTTCCTCAATGATATAAAGACTTGACTGTAGTAATTTAGTTGATTGGTAGGCCAAACTCATAAATTCTGATTTGGGTTTATTATTAAGGTTGCAAGCTTCCCCGAGAAGAAGACAGCTGCTGCAAAATCATACATGTCGGCATTGTGTAAGATAGCAGTCCTGCTTTATTTCCGGTCCTCAGAGCAAGGGGAAATTAAGTGTATGAGAGGCCTCTTGAATCGCATGGTTGAATCTATAGCATCAGAGAAAGATGTTATAAAGGAGTTGAGTCGTATGGCGGCACGACTTAAATCATTAGATGAATCTCCAGATCAGGAACTGTCGCAAGATCAAGCCAACCTTATTCTGGGTAAGCCTTGTAATTCTGTCCTTGATTGTTGAACTAGGAAAAAAACTTGCGTTACATCACTAGCCATAAAAGCCCATGTAGATACTACTGTAAATCATTTTTGCAAATACTTCAACTGATATGATTGTATTTTATTATATGTTCTCTCAGAGAGGTTAGAACTGGATCAAAATCTTGATATAAACGCTTTGATGACGGCAACATCAGTGACACCTGCTCCACGTTCAACAAGACCGACAAGAACCAGGAGAAGAGCGAAGCAAGAAGAGTCTTCGTCCGATGAAGAAGAAACTACACCTGCTTCACTTGCTCCAGCACCTCCTAGCTTGGTAAACACAAGGTCACAGAGAGCAAGCAAGACTGCAGCATTGAGTAAGATGACTGCGGCAAAAGGAAGGGCTGCCATTGATGAGGAAGAAGATGAAGTTGACGACAGTGATGGCAATGCATCAGACGTGACGAACCAAGAAGAATCTGATGAGTTTGCAGAGTGATTCCAAGTTGCCAGGTAAGAACATCTTGTTTATATTTGTCATCTATCTCAATGGCCTCAAGTTGGTAATCCAACGTGCATTTAATTAAAAAAGCAAGAAGAAATGATATCTCTAACGAGTAATGCTTGTTCTTTTTGCTATTGTAACTTGTTTAATGCACGAAGTTAAAAAATTATTAAACCATTTAGTTTTTTTTTTTTTGTTTTTAATACAAAGACCATTTAGTTTTTACCATTGATTAATTAAGTTTGAAATCACGAGTCTTGTTTCCTACTAATTTTTAGTTCGCTGTCTGAAAAGAAAAGGTTCGTCTTTTTACATGTCTCCATCTTGTGGCAGTGATTTTAGACTTCTAGTTTGTTCTAAGCTTGAATAGTTAGAAGTTTGAATATGATAGCTTTTGGTTCCGTGAAAGTGTAGCCTCAAATGTCAATAGAAATTGACTTTTAAGATTGAAATGTTCATTGTTATTCCTCAATAACAAAATCAGAAACAAGAAAACATATAAAATCTTTTCATGTCAACATGAAACCCTATCTTGAAATTAGACTCAATTCAACTCAATTAAGCCTTCTAACAAATACATACTACATGGGGTTGGGTTAGCTATATAAATTTGTTTTAAAACGATATATAAATTATAAGTAGTTATATTTTTCTTAATTATTTTTATTCATATTATTTTACGTTTTGACCTTTTATCTTAAATTGTTAAAAGGCTATCCTTCTTAACTATAATATCTAAAAATCTTTGTTGCACGTATAAAAAAGAAATAATGCCAATCTAACTATAAAATAATGTAACTAAATATTCATGTCCATTAAATGTGTATGATAATATTGTTTCAGGTCAATCAATGAAAACTTTAATGTCAATTTTGTGGGCCACCTCTTCGGTGGAACTCAACTCACAACAAAACCCAACAGGACCTACAACAAACAAGTCCACATGATTCCAACAACAATTTTTTTGTTTTTGTTTTTTCGGTAAAAACAACAAATATTAAATTGTGCAAAGATTTCACTTCAGATCCAGCAAAATACACTTTCAATTAGATTCAGACATCAGTTCAAAATGATCAAAATATTCCTAACAATATTCACATATTCCAGATACAATTTCCCTAACAAAAAAACAAGAAAAAGAAACAGAAAAATAAAAAAACTACACTCCTATGTTTTATTCATTCCTGTGCAATCTCATCTATCTTCTAAAATTACACAGAGAAATCAAATCAGATCAACTCAAATCAAATCAAACTAATGAAACCCAGCAGAAGAACCCATCATCATAACCTTGAATTCCTCAAAATTAATCAACCCGTCTCCGTCACTATCAACTCCTCTGATCATTCTCCTACATTCTTCAAGCGATGTATTCCTCTCACCGAGACTCTTCAACACCTTCTGCAACTCCTCCGGCGATATCGAACCGTTCCCATCTTCATCAAACACCATGAACGCATTCCTCAAATCCTCCATCACATTCGCCGAATCAACACCTTTTGTGTTCAACTCAATAAACTCGTTCAAATCTATGTACCCATCTCCGTCTGCATCAACTTCCTTAACCATCTTCAGCAACTCTTCTTCTGTTGCATTCTGGCCTAAGCTTCCCATTAATTCTCCGAGTTCTGACCATGATATCTTCCCGTCTCCATTAACGTCAAATCTCTTGAACACGTTTTCTAGTTCTTCGATCTGTGTTCTTGATTTCATGGGTGGTGGTGTTATCGAGTTTGATCCTCCCATTGTGCTCTCCTGATCTTGGCTCGTCGCGTTTGATGATTTCGTCTTCTTTTTCCTTGCAAGAAACGATCTTAGACCCATCTTAAACTCTAACTTCTTCTCCTTCTTCTTCTTCTGATGATGATTATTATGATTTTGATTTTGATTCTTGTGGTGTATTTATTTGAGAGATCGAATAGAGCGTATTGATGGAAAATATAGAAAGAGAGGAAGAAGTGGTAAAGATTGAGATTGAGAAGAAATATGAAAGAATTATTGTTGAAACAAGAATTTCAACAGAATCCGCTTCCCCGATTTAAATGGCACTAATTTTGGTTCGATAAGGTAATATTCTTGCTAAATTTAGAGACAATTTATTTTATTTCTAATTTTCTACAAAATTTCTAGATTTAGAGAACCTTTCCAATCAATCATAAAATACACCCCACTTTTATACTTGCCACGTGGCATTTATTTTTTGGGCCCACTAGATCACCTAAAACATCCTATCTTTTTCTGCCACGTGGCATAGACTTTACTCGGTAACGGTATAAAAAGGGCTTTTATTGGTTGTATTGTTAAATTAATGTGGAAAAAAGGAAGCTACAAGGAAGGTTACAAGATGGCAGCTTTTTATTTCTAAAAATTAAATTTTTTTATAAAAAATAAGGTAAGGTCCTTTTCAGCTACCATGGACCGCAGTTAAAAAATCAACAGCATTTATTTATTATTTATTGAATAATCTTAAATTTCAATGACGTGCGGGAAGGGAACGATATAGATGGTAACGGCTAGTTTTTTTTTTATAAATCAATCACTCTGCGATAAAATTGACGATCAGAGATTTGACTTTTGAAGCTTGGATTAGAGAGTTAGGGTGACGTGGGAAGCTATTAAGGGTGGGGCGCAGGGAGGTTGAGTAAAGAGCGGTGTATGGAAAAAAGTGTGGGTTTTCTTTTAATAAAAATCACGTGAGGAAGCACGACGTGGGAAAAGGTGTGAATAAAGTTAAAGCGCTTTAAGCATGAGCCATGGAAATTGGAAAGTGGGGTGAGGGCATGCGCCGTAAAGTCATGACCGTCCGATGCGAGACCAAGGTCAAAGATTATGAGCATTGTTGGTTTTAGGGGGATTTTACTGAATTGCCCCTCTATTTACAAAAAAATTGGACCAGTTACTCCTAAATAAATGCAATTGTTGATATTATTATTATTTTAAATTTTTGAGTAGATCCTTAAATACAATCACCCTTTTTATAGGATATTTGGCTAAACTCACTAATTCTCACATTAACAGATAATCACATGATTAGTGTCACATATGTAAATATTAGTTGTGTTTGATAATCATTATTAAGGGTTCAAATGTGATACTTCTTCCTAACGGGACTTAATCGCTCGGGTGTCATGTTATCAAATATTTATTAATGTATTAATATTTATCTTTAATGAAACTTTTACCTTCTCTTTGTATCTATCCATCCATAAAAAATGTCTTTTCATGACAATTAAACAACAGTCATAAAATAATTCATTTAAAATAATTACTTGTTAAATTATTTCTTGCAAAGAAATAAATTTAAATAAAATTAATTTTAACTACATGAGATTGGAAATTCTCTTCTTTCTCAATCTCTTGCTAATTTGTTTTTCCCTTCCTACAAATCTGGTTATGTTAGCTAGCTTTCTGGAAAATAATATCAAAAGAACAAGAAGAACACCAAGGAAATTAATTAAGATGGGCATTAGATCGTTTCTAGCAAGGAGATCAAAGACACCCAATAACAAGTTTCCAAAACCCTGCAAATTAGAAAATAAAAATCCATTCAAATCACTTGCCTCATCACCCGTGAAATCAAGAACACAGATCGAAGAACTACAAGACGTGTTCAAGAGATTCGACGGTAATGGAGACGGGAAGAAGATATCATGGTCAGAACTTGGAGAATTAATGGGAAGCTTAGGCCACACTCACAATGCAACAGAATAAGAAGAGTTGCAGAAGATGGTTAAGGAAGTTGACGCAGATGGAGATGGGTACATAGATTTGAACGAGTTTATTGAGTTGAACACAAAAGGTGTTGATTCGGCGAATGTGATGGAAGATTTGAGGAATGCGTACGTGGTGTTTGATGAAGATGGGAACGGTTCGATATCGCCGGAGGAGTTGCAGAAGGTGTTGAAGAGTCTCGGTGAAAGGAGTACATCGCTTGAAGAACGTAGGAGAATGTTAAGATAGTGATGGAGATGGGTTGATTAATTTTGAAGAATTTAAGGTTATGATGACGGGTTCTTCTGCTGTGTTTCATTAGTTTAATTGGAAATCAGTCAATCACTAGCTTGATGATGAGATTCAACAGCAGCTTAAGTAATGGAGAGAACTTGAAAACTAACGTAGTTCAGATCTGGGAGTAGTGAGATTATTCATGCATTTTTCTATAGAAATTATTAACTAATTTCTGAATCTACTCGGAGACTTCTTTACTCTGGTCCTTAAAAAAGTTGTATTTTATTTTATTTTATTTTTATTATTATTTTTTTGCAATCTATAGTATTTGTTATCTTTAATCATTTCAGATAAATAAATAAAAAACAAAGATAGTTTCTATTACTAATATGAGATACAAATACTTATATCAATACATAATAAGGCGCAACAAGCTTTTTAATAGTGACACGACAACTCCTTACTTTCACATGACGCTAAAGAAATTTGAACCTTTTACAAGGGGACGCGCCCATCATTAGTGGCCTAAAAAAATCGATGACAATGAGAGAATGGTTTTACTATTTTATTTGTATTTATTTATGTATGATCAGTTTTATTGGATATATGATAATACTTCTTCATATAATTATGCTCATCTTATTGATCCTATGGGCTAAAGAGGAAGACCCTTTGTAAAATACCTACTACTAGAGGCAAGGGTTCTTCGTCTTAAATCTAAGTCATAAAACATGAACTAGTTCTATCACATAAAATAAATTATGAATCTTACCTAATATTAGTAGTACAAGTCAAGTTTTAGGTGGTGTGAAACATGGTGCTGCTTTAACTTATGAGCCGTGGAAAGTTATTCTCATGCCCCACATTCATAAACACTAGTACAAGAAACTCACCAACTTGAGTAGGGCCATAGAGATATGACTACAGAGGTGGAGATATCTACTAAGCAAGAAAAGATTCCTATATGAAAGAAATTATAAAAGAACGATATTCTAGCTAAGCTAGAAAGAGTTTTTGAGTAGGTAGGAAATTCCAGTTGCTTAAATTAGAAATTTAATTTAAAAGTACCTACTAAAAATTTAATTTTAATTTCATTAAAATTTAAAAGAAAGAGGATATTGAATCATATCCAAAAGAAATAAAATGACCACAAAATCATAAATATTGAACTTTATATATTCCCACAATTGATAATTTACTTAGGAAAAAAAAATTAAATAAGAATTTGCATCTTCAGTCTAGTCATCACAACACGCTTGTAAATATATTCTTAAAAATTCAACCTAATGCAACCCGAATGGTCGAGAGTCTCTACTAAAAATGGTTAATAATTTTTTTTTTTTTGGGCTAAAAACTTTTATTAAAAAAATCTTTACGATACAATAAAAATTGTGGCAATTTGACCGATGATTTAAAGCTACAATTTGGGGCTACGATATGGGCGTTTGCAATTTGGGCATTGAATTATATATGGAAAAATGCATAAATAACTACGTATCTGTATTCAAGATAGTTTAATATAGTTTAAGTATTCGCAATAAAAATATCTACCTAGGCTAATTTAAAAAAATGACTCATTAATATTTTATAATGTTAATAAAAATAGAGTAAAACTTAAAATAACACAAAAAAAAATATAAAATATATAAACTTATAATTTAAATATTATTATTCATATGGAGAGTCAAAAAAGTAGATTCATGTAGCAACCCGTAATTTAGCAGCCCTACTAATTTCATCCACAATGTTTAAAGATGTAAGTTTCAGAGAGAAACTTGAAATACAAATAAATGTTGATACATATAGTATTAAAATAAAATGTTTATTTTTTAAAATAATTAATATATCTCACTTTTTTATTTTCTTTCATTAGGAGTATTGTTTAAAAATAATAATAATAGCAATAGTGACATGATTAATTTTTTTCTCATCTTTTTTTAGTATGTAGATTTTTGTTTTTGAAATTTTCTAATGTTGATTTGCATCCAATTGTTTATTAATTTATTGATTATTATTATTGGGTAGAAGGATTAAAATAGAGACAAATGAAGAGGAAGAAGAAATAAAAATAATTCTCTTTTTTTTTTTCGTACGTAGTTTTTGTTTTTAAAATTATTTAATATCGATTTGTATCCAATTATTTATTAATTTATTGATTATTATTAAATTTTGTTTATTAATTTATTGGGTAAAAGGATAAAAATAGAGAAAGAAAAGAAGAAATAAAAATAATTATTAAAGGGTAAGTTTCAAACCAACAACCTAAGGATTAAACATTTGGGCTTTACCAACGTAGCTAAAGTTAATATGACAATAATATGAATAAAAAACTTACCTAGGCTAAAACCCAAGCAAGCCCATAAATAATTTTGCTCCTAAATCTTAAACACTAAATCTTATATATATAATTATGACCTAAAAGTCATGGGGTTTGAATTCGAAAATAACCTCTCCAGCAAAGCGTAAGATTGCATTAGCAATGGCACGCCAATCCTAGCCTCCTGTATGGAGTATACACCCTTTTTATACATCGAGAGGCACCGTTGCTGTAGGATACATCAGTGACATAGAAAGGTGATCAACGTTGGCGCAAAAATTAAGGTTGATATATAGTGACTTAATGGTCATAGGCATGAATCTAAAAAAAAGTCTATCTAATATGGAGGTAAGGATGTATAGGACGTCTCTTCTTTAATTAGTTTCAACAATGACGTATGAGAGCTCGTGTATTGAGTATGTACCCTTTATATAAATATATTTAACATATCGAGAAACCATCTATAACTAATGAGCACCACTACACTTGAACTCTACCTTAACATGTATGTCATATCTCAACCAAATCATTGGCTTTGATATTACTTGTCTGATAGACCTAAACTTCATTTACTACTTATATTGTCCTCCCAAAGCCGCCTAGACATTAATGTTTAGTACTCTAAAAAGATTAGGTACTCACGAGGGTGAGATAACAACACCATAAACTTCAAAAAAAAAAAAAAAACTAAAAAAGGCGACTTAAAAAAATAGAATAATGATGACCCACTATAACTAGGACATGGACAGGTACAAATTAAGATATTAATACCTTATCCATGTTTGTATATATATATTCTCTAAGAACCTCTTCAGAAGTATTGGAAACCAAAAGTGGTGAAGCATCCAAGAAAATGTTCTCTTGGCAAGGAGGCTGAAGCAATGAGAACCCAAAACCTTGTCTTTTCCATAGATCACAAAGCTACTTTTTTTTTTTTTTGTTTAATTGAAATCTATTATTATTCTTCCTATTCCTTCACTCTCTCTGTTTTTAACTGGTTTTAGAACAATGTTCCTTGGAATATTGCAGGTCCAATATGAATGGCTGTTAGCCTCTTCTTGTAATCTTCAACTCTCCCATCAAATTCAAATTACATAGCCAACTAATTAGAACAAAGATGCCGTCACCATGTAGGACACAGCGAGCAGCACGAGGCCTTGCCCAATTTCCAAAGCCAATTAATTTAATATATATTTCCAAGATGAAAGATTCCATATGGGTCACTACTCACAAAAAAAGTCCACACTTTTTTGTTTGATAATCCATCAATATGATAATCAAGTCAAAATCATGCATTATTTGTAGTATATAATTATAGTGATAGTTAATAGAATAGTTTATTTTTAATGAGGATTGTATCTCAATGAATCTTATGAAATTACAAGTGATGTATATATATTTATATTATACATAAATTCAAAACTTTTTAACTGGGTGTGTTATTTTTTAAATTTTTTTTAAAATTACTCATTTTTTTTATTGAAAACCTTCGTATCTAGGTCAGTTTACACGAATCCGACTAATCTCAAGAATATGCAAGCTCCTAATTCGCAAAAAGGGCACTACCTGAAACTCCGAAGAAATTTTCCGTTAGGTTACTTGCTCCTTTACCCACTCAATCACTTTGTCAATGCCTCTTACTTTTTAATATAAAACAGACAAAAAATTTATATAAAATAACTCATTTATGAATAATTTGATAATAAGGTGTTACAAGATTTTTTTTGTAATGTTAGAAAATATAAAACTTATATTAAGAATTATTCACGCACAACGCACATTCCCGTAGACTAGTGTAGGTATATGTGTCTATATACATATATATATATATATATATATATTACCATCACACATAGATGCACTTAATATTTATTAATTTTCCTAAAATTTTGATTTTGTTGATGCATTCTTTTCCCTTATTTTTATTTCTTAATTGTCTATTTCCCCTAAGATCAAGGTGGGCACATTTTTCTTTATTTTGACCTCTTCCTAGTTAGATGTGTTTGAATTTGTATGTCCAAGCCTTTATTAATTAGTTTTGTTTTTATTTATTTTGTTTTTTTTAATTGACCCAAGTATGAAACTAAGGCAATCAAATTTGAGGGAAGTGAAAACAAAATATTTGATGTCAATGTTTTAATTTTATGCCTGCATATTGTACTTTTCAATTGATATAACCTTTGAATTAAAGAATTAGACTTTTCCAAATGAGTATGTGTATCTCCATTCTCCACATTAGTTTATATATATATATATATATCATCAATTAATAATGGAAGGCTTAGATTGAAAAGCAAGTCAAGCCAAGTTGAATGAGTAATTAAAAGGAAGAATATTGCCTACAAAACTATATAATATATATTTTATACGTAACAGTACCAAGTGGTGAGAGTACTCTTCTATGATGTGGACAAGTCACATGCTTCCATGACAGCCAAACAGGAGCAATTTTTTTTTTAAATATCTATAAGTTAAGTTGATGCATTAATATTTAATTATCATCATTATTGGGGTAGTTTAAAGACTAATAATATTTTTATTTCTATAAAAGGATTTAATATGAACAAAAATGATATTGGCAGCATAATAATACATAAATCATTAACTTGGACTAAAATCTTATTATGTACAATGCACTACAATATGTATAAATAACTAATTGCTATCCTCATCATAGCATTAATGAAAATATATTGCAAAAATAAAAGCTAAATTGAGAAAAAAGATTTATAATCGTCATCTATTTTACATTTGAGAAATGTTGGGGAGATACAACTTTCAATATTTTTTCTAACACTATATTACATGACAGTGTATAATATTTTTTCTCATATTATATGTAAATAACGCTACGTCAGTATGAGTTAGGAATTGAGTTAAAAATAGCGTTGTTATATCATTATTTTTTTACATTTGTTCTTCTATTTTTTATGAAAAAAAATTGACTTTTTTTTTTTACACAAAATAACGGTGTGCATCCGGACCCTTTTACTTAAAGTCGGGAGTTCGATTATCTCCCCTTATAAATAAGCGAGAGTTTTCTCTCTCGTAATAAAAAGTGAGAACGGAATCATGGTAGTTAGTTTGTATGCTTCCCATTCGGGTCCCTATCGCCACTGTACTCGTCTTCTTGGCTCTACCAAGATATTTTAATTTTTTTTTCTCGTCTAGTGTCAATACTTAAAAATAAAAATAAAAAATCTAATGACATGCTTGTACATATAATAATAATTAATAAAGGATGATAAAGTTTGTTGGATGTGAGTACGCGTGCAGTACTGGATTGCCCAAGTTGATACAAAGGAATCGAAACCGAGAATTTGACATATTTTGGGGAATATATGCTATTCTAAAATATATATTCAAATATGGCCCATTGAGCTTTTAATGTATTTGAGCATATATATATAGATGCCATGTATCTACTTGCATGTGCATCATCAACAGAGACTTTAATAAATAAATAAAACAACAATTAAAATATTAATAACATAAAAGAAAAAGATATGAGAGCTGAAAATGAATCATGATTTAAATAATCACTAGGGTCATCAATAATGTCGTTGGCAAATAAAATCAACAGAATCATTAAATTATATTATTAATTAGTAGAGTAGTAGTACCCATTGGAGAAAATGAAAGATGATCTCTTTGTTTTTCTAATTGGCTTTTAGTGATTTCCACAAGACACAAGAAAGCGACTAACACAAAGACATAAGAGCTAACTTGAAATTCTCTAAATTTTTCATCTTTTTTTAACAATATTTTTTTTTTAAATTATTATTTTTTTGACAAATTAGTAGGTTAAAAAGGGTGAGAAAATATATATACTTTCTAAAGATACCATAAAAAGAATATTTTTTGGTGAAAGTAAAGCTTTAAGGCCTTACAACCAATGGTGAGTTAGTTTAATTGATGATATTTTCATTTCATTAACATATTTTTTTTGAGAAATAATTTGTTTATAAAAAAAAAATATCATAAAAAAAGGAAACGATTGTATTCATTAGATTATGCATTATAAAATATGATGTTTAGATTTAACTTTGGCTATTTCCTATCCAATCTTATAAGGTCCCTTATTTGCGAGTACTGTTCATGGAACAGTACCATGAACAATACTCAGAAGAAGTCAAAAAAAAAATCAAACTTAACGAAGTTGCTGGAGAAGCGAAGGAGAAAACGAAAGAAAGAATAAGAAAGAGGAGGAAAGAAAAGAGAAACGCGTGATTCGCGCGAAATTCGGACTCGCGGTAAGTGATTTTCACTCTCTTTCTTCGTGAAATTACTATCTAAGCTAGATGTAACGATTCTAGCGGACTAATTTTAGCTATGGGAGCCGTTTTACGGCGTTTTGACAAATTAGGATTTTGACCCAATGTGAATAAAAATCTGCTAGAAAGGTAGAAAAACACTCCTTAGACTGTAGGGACCCCGAATATGTGATTAGATTACATTTCATGAGTTTTGGAGACCGTTTGACAATTTTAATACAATTTACATGTTTTGAATGAATAGTGACAAATAGTACTATGAACAGTGATGTGAATAGTGATATAAATAGTGACAGTGATGTGAATAGTTCTGTGAACAGTTATATGAACAGTGATTTGAAATCATAGAATCGTAGAGAACTGAATTCCAGACGTTTCGATGCTAAGATTGTGATTTTTGGATATGATTTGATAGTTTTAGTAACTAAGTATATGGTATCGTGAAAATAGGATTTTGAAATCTATTTTCACTGTTATTTCTTGTGGAAATATCTAGATTGACCACAAAAACGATATAGTAGTTTCTTCAACTGCTTATGAGTCCTAAATGGATTTATTATTCGTGATTTGAAGTGAGTTGAGAAATTAAAGATGTAAATAGATATGCATACGTGAAATTGAATTATGGAGTGATTGTGACAGGTTAAATTAGTTGGATTTAACTTGGAGCTGGACTCGAAAGCGACGATGATTGGGTTTAAGTTGAACGTGTTGTACTGTGAGTATAGTTTTCTTGATTTGGTTCTTGTATGGCAAATATAAAATGTTTGATTGTATGCATGTTATATTTATATATAATACATTGAGTTTTATGGATCATGCAAACTGATTTTAGCAATTGGAGTTTGTAATGATGTCATTTCGTTAGGAATTAGACCCGGATGAGGTTTTGCGAGTCCTCATTGTCAGTAGGCCTATCCTAACAAGGGTTGCGATCCTTGAAATGACTGTGAATTGGGTAATGAGAGGCTGTGACTACCTTGTAAAGGTCATACAAGGGTTAGGCTCGCTCTCTTGCCTTGCGGAGGAGGGAGATTGTGCATTGTGTTATGAAAAACTCATGAAATTTATGTTGTTGACATGCATAATATATTCGTTGAATGTTGCATGTGTTGAATAAGTGTTTGAAATGATTTTAAATGTCATATTTCTCTAAATGTATATAATTGTCATCTCAAGAACTATATTCACTGAGTTGTTGTTTGCTCACTCCATTTCCTCCAATATTTCAGGTATTGAGTCAAAGGAAAAAAAAAACTCCGTGAGTGATAATCACGTGAACCTTCGTCTGGTATGTGTAGGTACGCTTGGAAGAAATAGCTTATATTGTTAGTTTGATATGTATACTTATCACACATTATATATATATGTAATATCATCTAGATGGGATGTGTGGGCATATATATAGCTTAATATATTGGATGATGAAATGAAAATGTGATGTGAATGAATGGAATGATTATAGAGATCTATGTTGGATTTGATTTGTAGTATATTAGAAAAAAAATTTCTGTAAATGTTGGGAATGATTGTGAGACTACGTGAAGGCTGACAATGTATTATATACTGTATATAGGTATGTACAGTATATAGTATACTGTGTCGGTCATGACGTCAGCCTACGTCAGGGGCGTCGTGATACTTTCAGAGGCAAAGTCTCAGCGCAAAGTCGGCAAAGTCTCAGTACTTTGTAAAAGGGGCTAGGGATACCAAAAGTGATGGTGACATACAATAAACTACATATAACATACAAACATATTATATACGTCGTACTACATACAACAACGTCAAAAACCCTAAAAGATCAGCGGTAAAAACCCTAAGAGGTGGAAATATCTACTGAGCAAGAAAAGATTCTTATATGAAAGAAATTATAAAAGAATGATATTCTAGCTAGCTAGCTAGAAAGAGTTTTTGAGTAGGAAGGAAATTCCAGTTGCTTAAATTAGAAATTTAATTTAAAAGTACCTACTAAAAATATTGGGCGTGAGTATTTTATTTTTTCAAATTTTCAATTTTGATGTGTAAATTAATGAACTTTTTCTGTGCATTATGTTGAATGACTTGCCAACCATACATCCAACTTGTAGGGTCAACAATTTTAGTGACACTTATACCACCTTAAACAGTAACCTAAACTCTACGCTAACATACGCCTTTTATACTCAATGAAACTTTTTCTTAATTAAATAAAAATGGATACATGAATCTCCTTCTTCACTCACTTCTATCAAAAGCTAAGTCCACGCTCAAATTATAAATAATTATATATTTTTTAATTATTTTTAATTATATTATTTTAGGTTTATTACTGCCTCTGTCATTATTTCTGTCTCAAGTTTCATTAAAATTTAAAAGAAAGAGGATATTGAATCATATCCAAAAGAAATAAAATGACCGCAAAATCAGAAATATTGATCTTTATATATTCGCACAATTGAGAATTTACTTAGAAAAAAAAAATTAAATAAGAATTTGCATCTTCAGTCTTAGTCATCACAGCAGCACGCTTGTAAATATATTCTTAAAAATTCAACGTAATGAAACACGAATGGTCGAGAGTCTCTACTAAAAATGGTTAATAGGGGTGGACGTCTCATGATCGAAACTTTATTCTAATCATCTTGTCCGAAGGACGTGGATACCACATGAAAAATAAAAAAATAAAAATTATTATGAGAAAGTGTCGTATCCGTGTGGTTGCACGACTACATGTTCTTTTAGAGTTTAATATGAGATACCAGTTGTTGATCCATATTTACATCACAACATGCACTAAAAATGCATAATGGATTCCGAATCATTCAATTCTTAGAGAAGATGGGAGCTACATGGAAGACAATATTAATGGATCATGAAACAAAATCTCATTTTCATGTGTGCATATATATATATATATATATATAATACAAGCACTTGAATAGAGGTCAAGCACTTGAATATATATATACATACGGGGTGTAGTCAGGATTATTTTTTTTTGAGTGGGCTAAAAATTTTTATTAGAAAAATCTTTACGTTACAATAAGACTTGTAGGAGGTTTTGGGCGATTTGATTGATGATTTAAAGCTACAATTTGGACGATTTGGGCGTTTGTAATTTGGGCATCGAATTATATATAAAAAATGCATAAATAACTACGTTTCTGTATCTAAAATAGTTTAATATAGTTCAAGTATTCGCAATGAAAACATCTACCTAGGCTAATTAAAAAAAAATGACTCATTAATATTTTTATAATGTTAATAAAAGTAGAGTAAGACTTAAAATAACATAAAAAAGATAATTATAAAATGTATAAACTTATAATTTAAATATTATTATTCATATAGAGAGTCAAAAAAGTGGATTTATGTAGCAACACTACTAATTTTATTCACAATGTTTAAAGATGTAAGTTTCAGAGAGAAACTTGAAATACAAATAAATGTGGATACATATAGTATTAAAATAAAATGTTTATTTTTTAAAATAATTAGTATATCTCAATTTTTTATTTTCTTTCATTAGAAGTATTGTTAATAATAACAATAATGACATGAGTAATTTTTTTCTTCTTTTTTTAGAATGTAGATTTTTGTTTTTGAAATTTTCTAATGTTGATTTGCATCCAATTGTTTATTAATTTATTGATTATTATTATTGGGTGGAACGATAAAAATAGAGACAAATGAAGAAGAAGAAGAAATAAAAATAATTCTAATCTTTTTAGTATGTAGTTTTTGTTTTTAAAATTATTTAATGTCGATTTGTATCCAATTATTTATTAATTTATTGATTATTATTAAATTTTGTTTATTAATTTATTGGGTAAAAAGATAAAAATAGAAAAGGAAAAGAAGAGATAAAAATAATTATTGAAGGGTAAGTTTCAAACCAACAACCTAAGGATTAAACACCTGGGCTTTACCAACAAAGCTACAGTCACACATTAAAGTTAATGTGACATTAATAGTATATGAACAAAAAACTTACCTGGGCTACAGCCCAGGCAAGCCCATAAATAATTTTATCCCTAAATCTTAAACCCTAAACTCTCTCTATATAGATATATAAGAGAAAGGTGACATTGGTGCAATGGTTAAAGTTGTTATAAGTTATGGGGTTTGAATTGAAAATAACCTCTCCAACAATTAATGGTCATAGGCATGAATCTAAAAAAAAGTCTATCTAATATGGAGATAAGGTTGTATACGAAGAGACACGTCTCTTCTTTAATTAGTTTCAACAATGACGTATGAGAGCTCGTGTATTGAGTATGCACCCTTTATATAAATATATTCAACATATCGAGAAACCATATGTAACTAATGAGCACCAATACACTCGAGCTCTACCTTAACATGTATGTCATATCTCAATCAAATCATTGGCTTTGATATTACTTGTCTGATAGACCTAAACTTCATTTACTACTTATATTGTCCTCCCAACTTCACCATCTTCAAGCCGCCTAGACATTAATGTTTAGTACTCTAAAAAGATTAGATACTGACCAGGGTGAGATAACAACACCATAAACTTAAAAAAAAAAAAAAAAAAACTAAAAAAGGTGACTTAAAAAAATAGAATAATGATGACCCACTTAACTAGGACATGGACAGGTACAAATTAAGATATTAATCTTATCCATGTTTGTATATATATATATATATATATTCTCTAAGAACCTCTTCAGAAGTATTGGAAACCAAAAGTGGTGAAGCATCCAAGAAAATGTTCTCTTGGCAAGGAGGCTGAAGCAATGAGAACCCAAAACCTTGTCTTTTCCATAGATCACAAAGCTACTTTTTTTTTTTTTTGTTTAATTGAAATCTATTATTATTCTTCCTATTCCTTCACTCTCTCTGTTTTTAACTGGTTTTAGAACAATGTTCCTTGGAATATTGCAGGTCCAATATGAATGGCTGTTAGCCTCTTCTTGTAATCTTCAACTCTCCCATCAAATTCAAATTACATAGCCAACTAATTAGAACAAAGATGCCGTCACCATGTAGGACACAGCGAGCAGCACGAGGCCTTGCCCAATTTCCAAAGCCAATTAATTTAATATATATTTCCAAGATGAAAGATTCCATATGGGTCACTACTCACAAAAAAAGTCCACACTTTTTTGTTTGATAATCCATCAATATGATAATCAAGTCAAAATCATGCATTATTTGTAGTATATAATTATAGTGATAGTTAATAGAATAGTTTATTTTTAATGAGGATTGTATCTCAATGAATCTTATGAAATTACAAGTGATGTATATATATTTATATTATACATAAATTCAAAACTTTTTAACTGGGTGTGTTATTTTTTAAATTTTTTTTAAAATTACTCATTTTTTTTATTGAAAACCTTCGTATCTAGGTCAGTTTACACGAATCCGACTAATCTCAAGAATATGCAAGCTCCTAATTCGCAAAAAGGGCACTACCTGAAACTCCGAAGAAATTTTCCGTTAGGTTACTTGCTCCTTTACCCACTCAATCACTTTGTCAATGCCTCTTACTTTTTAATATAAAACAGACAAAAAATTTATATAAAATAACTCATTTATGAATAATTTGATAATAAGGTGTTACAAGATTTTTTTTGTAATGTTAGAAAATATAAAACTTATATTAAGAATTATTCACGCACAACGCACATTCCCGTAGACTAGTGTAGGTATATGTGTCTATATACATATATATATATATATATATATATATTACCATCACACATAGATGCACTTAATATTTATTAATTTTCCTAAAATTTTGATTTTGTTGATGCATTCTTTTCCCTTATTTTTATTTCTTAATTGTCTATTTCCCCTAAGATCAAGGTGGGCACATTTTTCTTTATTTTGACCTCTTCCTAGTTAGATGTGTTTGAATTTGTATGTCCAAGCCTTTATTAATTAGTTTTGTTTTTATTTATTTTGTTTTTTTTAATTGACCCAAGTATGAAACTAAGGCAATCAAATTTGAGGGAAGTGAAAACAAAATATTTGATGTCAATGTTTTAATTTTATGCCTGCATATTGTACTTTTCAATTGATATAACCTTTGAATTAAAGAATTAGACTTTTCCAAATGAGTATGTGTATCTCCATTCTCCACATTAGTTTATATATATATATATATCATCAATTAATAATGGAAGGTTTAGATTGAAAAGCAAGTCAAGCCAAGTTGAATGAGTAATTAAAAGGAAGAATATTGCCTACAAAACTATATAATATATATTTTATACGTAACAGTACCAAGTGGTGAGAGTACTCTTCTATGATGTGGACAAGTCACATGCTTCCATGACAGCCAAACAGGAGCAATTTTTTTTTTAAATATCTATAAGTTAAGTTGATGCATTAATATTTAATTATCATCATTATTGGGGTAGTTTAAAGACTAATAATATTTTTATTTCTATAAAAGGATTTAATATGAACAAAAATGATATTGGCAGCATAATAATACATAAATCATTAACTTGGACTAAAATCTTATTATGTACAATGCACTACAATATGTATAAATAACTAATTGCTATCCTCATCATAGCATTAATGAAAATATATTGCAAAAATAAAAGCTAAATTGAGAAAAAAGATTTATAATCGTCATCTATTTTACATTTGAGAAATGTTGGGGAGATACAACTTTCAATATTTTTTCTAACACTATATTACATGACAGTGTATAATATTTTTTCTCATATTATATGTAAATAACGCTACGTCAGTATGAGTTAGGAATTGAGTTAAAAATAGCGTTGTTATATCATTGTTTTTTTACATTTGTTCTTCTATTTTTTATGAAAAAAAATTGACTTTTTTTTTTACACAAAATAACGGTGTGCATCCGGACCCTTTTACTTAAAGTCGGGAGTTCGATTATCTCCCCTTATAAATAAGCGAGAGTTTTCTCTCTCGTAATAAAAAGTGAGAACGGAATCATGGTAGTTAGTTTGTATGCTTCTCATTCGGGTCCCTATCGCCACTGTACTCGTCTTCTTGGCTCTACCAAGATATTTTAATTTTTTTTTCTCGTCTAGTGTCAATACTTAAAAATAAAAATAAAAAATCTAATGACATGCTTGTACATATAATAATAATTAATAAAGGATGATAAAGTTTGTTGGATGTGAGTACGCGTGCAGTACTGGATTGCCCAAGTTGATACAAAGGAATCGAAACCGAGAATTTGACATATTTTGGGGAATATATGCTATTCTAAAATATATATTCAAATATGGCCCATTGAGCTTTTAATGTATTTGAGCATTTATATATAGATGCCATGTATCTACTTGCATGTGCATCATCAACAGAGACTTTAATAAATAAATAAAACAACAATAAAAATATTAATAACATAAAAGAAAAAGATATGAGAGCTGAAAATGAATCATGATTTAAATAATCACTAGGGTCATCAATAATGTCGTTGGCAAATAAAATCAACAGAATCATTAAATTATATTATTAATTAGTAGAGTAGTAGTACCCATTGGAGAAAATGAAAGATGATCTCTTTGTTTTTCTAATTGGCTTTTAGTTATTTCCACAAGACACAAGAAAGCGACTAACACAAAGACATAAGAGCTAACTTGAAATTCTCTAAATTTTTCATCTTTTTTTAACAATATTTTTTTTTTAAATTATTATTTTTTTGACAAATTAGTAGGTTAAAAAGGGTGAGAAAATATATATACTTTCTAAAGATACCATAAAAAGAATATTTTTTGGTGAAAGTAAAGCTTTAAGGCCTTACAACCAATGGTGAGTTAGTTTAATTGATGATATTTTCATTTCATTAACATATTTTTTTTGAGAAATAATTTGTTTATAAAAAAAAATTATCATAAAAAAAAGGAAACGATTGTATTCATTAGAGTATGCATTATAAAATATGATGTTTAGATTTAATTTTGGCTATTTCCTATCCAATCTTATAAGGTCCCTTATTTGAGAAATGACTGAATTAGTTCTTTCTATAGGAGCTTAATTAGATTATATTTAAGTTATGATTCAAAACTTATGAATGCCATACAAAAAGAAAAAAAATTACCAATAGATGATAGCTCGATTGATTGAGGAACAAAATATAAATGAGGGTTGAGGTTTAACTCTCGAGTTTGAGCAAGGGTATGCCCCTATTTTTTTGCCTCTGTTGGAAAGGCTAGCCCAAACGCCTCTGCAATACCCGAGTCCTTTTCGGGTAGATTAGTTTCACCCAAAAAGAAGGAAGACATATCCCGAATGTCGAAAAATTGGTAATAAAAAAAATAAAAATAAAAAAAATACTTTTATTATATTTTAAAAATTATCTATTATGTATTTTTTTATTTTATTTTTTTGTGTTTTAAATATAGTAAAAAAAAATTGTACTGTTCGGCCGGCGATGACAGAACCCAAAACATAAGGTTTTGTTGTCTCTGACCGAACCATTGCAATCGATTCGGTATCATAGATCTGAAATGATCACGGTCTAATTTTTCTCATGGTAATTTTTTTGGACACCCGGCGACGTTTTTCGTGAAGAAAAACTCCAAAACATACTATTTTAACAACAATTCTCTTATCGATTTAGTGATTTTTGTTCGTGAAATTTTGAATCCCAACTGCCTTTCGTGTCAAAAAAAATAATACAAAACCATTAATTTTTCAACTGAAGATGAGATAATAACAAAGAAGTAAGTGATTTTAAGAGTTTTAAATGTAGTGATTTATGATTTTTAAAAATATGTTTGAAATTTGTCGATTAGGGTTGGGTTGGAAGACATAAATTTGTTTGAATATATGAAAAGAGTATTTAAGAAAGTTCAACGGGGTAATGATAATATATTTTTAGATTTCTGTGATAGAAATAAAATATAATAAAAATAATTTTTTTTTATAATTTATTTAGCTGCCTTCTTAATTTATCTTACTCAGAAATAAATAAAAAAAATATCCTAATAATTTTGGTGAGTTATATTATGGGACCGGCTGTAGCAGGTAGCCGGTTAAGTTACCTACAAAGAAACAATTCTTCCAACCGCCTATACACCTCACCTAGTATGTTGACTTTATTATTATTTATTATTACAAATTTATGATGAAAATTTCCAAATTTCTTTTTTATTTTATTTTATGTTGTAGCATGAAAATGTACTATAAAAGCTTGCTTCCTCCAATAGCTTTTCTGCACTTCTCCGCAACTAACGTAAGAGAAAGACAGGGAGAGAGGAAGAACAGAACCGAACTTCTGTTCTTCTGAGAAGTCGTTGCTGTTCTTCTTCTTGTTTGTGTTGTGTGGATCTGTTTGTTTCGTTGGTGTGGTGGATATGTCGGTTCTAACAGATCTTTTGAATCTCAATCTCTCTGAGACCACCGAGAAGGTGATCGCCGAGTACATATGGTCAGTTTCTTCTTCTTCACTCTTCTGTCAACAATCCTTTTCATATTTGATTTTGGTCGATTTGTTATGTTTTAGATTTTGTGATTTGTGGTTTTTTGAAACGATCTTGGGGTTTTTTTGGTTTAGGACTGATGTTAGTAGTTTTAGCGACTGTGTACTTTTTGTTTTGTTTTGTTCTGTTCTACTTGATGTTTGGGGGAACTTTGTATTGATTCGTTCATTTTATTTTGCAGATCTTTGGTTTTTTATTTTTATTTTTAATTTTTGTGACTTCGTATGTATTTGTCGATATTACTCTATTTCCTCTGTTCTCTTCGGTTCAGATCTTTGCGTTTCTCGTTGTTCTTTGATTGGTCTTCCTTGCTTTCGATTTTCCTTGTTGGAGGTTCTAGGCTTGAGACTTAGTCTTTCAATCATCTGTGTATACGTGTGTTTTTTTTTGTAATCTCGTCCTTTTAAGCATTTTTTCTCAAGTCTCTTACGGAGTTTCTATACGTAAACAGGATCGGCGGATCCGGTATGGATATCAGAAGCAAAGGAAGGGTAAATTTCATTTTTTCAGATTTTTCACTGTTATCAGTGCTCTTTTTCTCTTATTACATATTTTTTTTTAATTGTTTTGCTTATGGCTCTGTTTTCTCTTGAATCAGACACTTCCAGGACCAGTTTCTGATCCACACAAGCTTCCAAAGTGGAATTACGATGGTTCAAGCACAGGTCAAGCGCCAGGAGAAGATAGTGAAGTGATCTTATAGTAAGTATTGTTTTTTCCTTGATTCATATGTATATAATAATATAAAGATATCATAACAATCTGATGTTTCATTTATGGTTTTTGTTTCCTCTTAACTGTTTTTGATGTTTGATTTTACAGTCCTCAGGCTATTTTTAAGGATCCATTCAGAAGAGGCAACAACATCCTTGTATGGTCAAATTCTGCATTTTTTTTTTTTTTTTTGTAGTAGTAGTAGTAGTATTGGTGGGTTAAATTTATTTCTGTTTAATGATTTGAATAGGTCATGTGTGATGCATATACCCCTGCCGGTGAGCCCATTCCGACGAACAAGAGACACAATGCTGCCAAGATCTTCAGCCATCCTGATGTTGCTGCTGAGGAGCCCTGGTGTGTTTCCTATCCAAATTTATCTCTCTCTCTCTCTCTCTCTCTCTCTCTCTCTCTCTCTCTCTCTCTCTCTCTCTCTCTACATGTGTGTGTGTGATTCTATGTCCATTCTCTTCATTCATTGGAATTTTTTCTTGATATATTGATTTATGATCTGGTTTGAAATGAAATAGGTATGGTATTGAGCAGGAGTATACCCTCTTGCAACCTAATGTTAAGTGGCCCATTGGGTGGCCCCTTGGTGGTTATCCCGGCCCACAGGTAATTCATTTAAAGTTTAATTTCTGACTAGTTACTGAGCTTATATCTCTTATATTCATTGAATATACTGTTCAATTTTTAAGAAATTCCTGATTGGGTGCCACGTAGGGCATATAGCTATGATATTTTGCACTTTGGTTGAGTGAAAATTTTATATCAAAAATATGATTCAATTGGGGCCATGAACATGATTTTGTTATCAGATATCAGCCTGATTTTTCAGTACTTGGTTTATTAAAATCATTCATTTTCTCATGCATGGCAGGATAAACATTAATTAGCATGTAAAAATGCAATTGAGATATTTGTAAGACTCTAATTTCACTTCTCATTTTCTATTGTGTGTCAGGGACCATACTACTGTGGTGCTGGTGCAGATAAAGCTTTTGGACGTGACATTGTTGATTCACACTACAAAGCATGCCTCTATGCAGGCATCAACATTAGTGGAATCAATGGAGAAGTGATGCCTGGCCAGGTATTATGAGATTTCTTTTATCCTGTTTGTATGGTGTTGGATTCATAAATGCGTTATGAAATTTACATTGATTTCTGTAACTGAACCTTGATCTTGTTTGTACAGTGGGAGTTCCAAGTTGGACCTTCCGTTGGCATCTCTTCTGGTGATGAATTATGGGTAGCTCGTTACATTTTGGAGGTAATTTAAAAGGCCTTTTCAATTTCTGTTATTATTGATTCACAGTTATGAAGAGAAGAGCAGGTTGTTTATCTGATTTTCATACACGAAACTTCATGTATTCTGGTCTTACTCTTCGATATTACTTAGATTAATGTACTAAAAAAGAAGCGTTGTTTCATACTTATCTGTCTATGAACAGAGGATCACAGAAATTGCTGGTGTTGTTCTCTCCTTTAACCCAAAGCCTATTGAGGTAAGCTTAGTTTATAAGTTCCATGTTTTTTGCACTTCATGTTATGTTTTCTTTTGACAATCTTATTCGTCTTAGAATTAGAACTACCGAAATGCTTTTTTGCGATATATTGCAATTGTATAAATTTGTTTTTGTTGTGTATTTTTCCTTTGTGTGTAACTATTATGGTGATGCTTGTCGAAAATAGGGAGATTGGAATGGCGCTGGTGCTCACACAAATTACAGGTATTTTTTTGTTAGAGTTGCAGTGTCGTTAGTGATTATTTTTATGATAAGGCTTCATGGTTTTTGAAGCATTTTTTTTCATTTTTTGTACTTTCTCTGATGGGCTTTCCTTTGCAACTTCTGTTGGTTTCAGCACCAAGTCCATGAGAAATGATGGAGGGTACGAGGTAATCAAGAAAGCAATTGAAAAGCTAGGTCTGAGGCACAAGGAACACATCGCAGCATATGGAGAAGGCAATGAACGCCGTCTCACTGGACGCCATGAAACTGCTGACATCAATACATTCTTATGGGTAAATGCTCTTTCTTCTTCCCCACTTTCCTTATGAAATTGCATAGAGAAGGAAGTCTTCTTCTTACTAATATTCTGTTATATGTTTTACCAGGGAGTTGCAAATCGTGGGGCTTCCATCCGAGTCGGGCGAGACACCGAGAAGGCGGGCAAAGGTTATTTCGAAGATAGAAGGCCTGCTTCAAACATGGATCCTTATGTTGTCACTTCCATGGTTGCTGAGACCACCATTCTGTGGAAACCCTAAGAAGAACAAGCTGGCGGCTCCTTTCCAAAGTTTGTGTTCTTGAGTTGTGTTTCTTCTGTTAAAAAAACTGCAGTCATTAGGACCAGTCTTTCAATTTGCCACAGCATTCATCTCCTGATAAACTTTAGTTTATATAGGGCTCATTCACCCTGTTCCTTAGGGGGTCTCTTGGCAGCTAGAGAAGTGCGCTGCCGTGCTTTTAGGTTTGTCTCTTTGCTGAACAACACCAATAATATTGATTATTGATAATAATACAAGGGCTGTTTGTCATTTTCTATTCATGTTCTTTCTTTCTGTAGCATTTGTTCTTTGTTGATTTTCTTTGTGTTTGTTTGTTTTTTTCGATTGTGTTTACTCTGTCACCATCTCACCTTATCTTCAGCCATGCTTGTTTCCTTGCTTGCACTTCTGTGTTTTGATCTACATCACATAGCACTAACTTATGAATTTTTTTTTGTGGGGGTCTTGTCATTTTAATTTATAATGCAAGATTAAGCTGCTTTTCTCTGATTGGACCTCCTTTTAAGTTGCACCAAAGCAAGAAAAAACAATAATATTTGTGAAGAAAGCAACTCCACTGTTTCTTAATTTTCCACACCTAACAAAAGGGCAAAAAAGTCGGGTCAAGTAATGTGAGATCTTTTGGATTCATAATCATATATAGCAACAAGCATGTGAAGAAAAGAAGACCAAATTATTAGCTAAGACTACCATTAGAAAATAAGAAAATTATATGTTTGAAGGACTACTTTTCTTTACTTGTCCTCTATTTATTGCAAAACAAAAACACTAGTAAACTCAAAATAAAATAAGCACACGAAAACTACAATGTAATAATTATTTTGCCGACGTGTTAAACATCCACATTAAACTTTAATAAGTATATTGTTTTGATATATTAAAGTTAAAAATTAATATGATAGTGATTTAAAGCAATCATACTCCTTAGAACGGAGTGCCCTCTCAAGTATTTTTAGCTTAAGTGGTAAGACACCTCTTCCTTTCATGAGGTTAGACTTTGAGTCTTGTAAGCCCCCGCCAAAATGCCCTTCCTACTAGGTCCTGACTACCTTGAATAATCAGAAAGTTCCACCTTCCATGAGGTTGAGAGTAGTCCTTAGAGCTTAGTCCCCCACGTCACCTCCTACCAAACGCCACCTAAGTCTTTTATATGCCTCATTATAATGCCCTCCGACTAGGTCTTGACTAGTGACTACCTCAAAAAATACAAAGAGTTACACCTTCCATCGGTGGAGGTTAAGTCTTGAAAACTCTAAATCCTAATGACTCGTTTGGTGTGCGAGATAAAATGTAATTATTTTTATAAAATTGAATAAGATAAGATATAATAAAATTAAGAATAGAGTAATCCTCTGTTTAGTGGTGATGTTTGGGATTAAAATAAAAAAATAATTAATTTTTTTAATTAAATTATATAAAAAATTTGAAAAAAAAATAAAAATAAAAAAGGCAAAACCCAAAAAATGGGTTTTGTGAAATGAAGAAGCTGAATAAAAATAAATGGTTGAATAAAAAAAAGGGTCAGGCTATTTTTACCTACCCTTTTCTATTTCTTCACCCACTTACTCTTTTTACCCACATAAAAATTTAAAATCAATCATTTTCTCTCTTTTCACCCACCTAATTTCCTATTCTACCATTATTACCTCAATGCCCTAAACCTTTTTTTTTCTCTCTCATTTCTTCTTTTCTCTTCACCAATTCTTTAAGTTTTTGAATCATTCAAAGGGTTAGAACACCGTCAGGAAGATTTATGAGCAATAACACCGCAAAATCTTGCAAAAAAATTGAGTTATTTTCAGTTTTGGAGGTCTTAAACTCAAAGTGATTCAAGTGCAATTTCATTATGTCCATCCACGTAGGGTTATTTTCAGTTTTTTTTTTTCTTTTTTGTTTGGCGTGTTAAGGGCGAACAAATTTCATTTTGTCCGTCCACGTAGGGTCGAACACACCCAATTCGGAAGCTATTTTTTCTGGGTTTTGAAACTCATTTTTGCCCATTTTCTCTTTAATTTTGGGTATGTTTATGTAAAAACAATACTTCAAAAGGGTGAAAATGTATGTTTTTGATTAAAAAAGATACAAGAAAATGACAAGATTGGAGATTGAGATGAGTTGGAGAGTTGAAGGGTTGAAGAGTTTAGGATAGAGAATGGGTGGGTGAAGAGAGCGGTGAAAAAGTTTAAGGGATTTAATACTTGCTCTGTTTTGTAATTTCACATGAGGCTTTTTGTCTTTTTAATTGTTAAATGAGGTGGGTGAAGAGATAGAAAAAGGTGAGTAAAAATAGCCTGACCCAAAAAGAAATTGCAACAATGCAAGAAGAATAAGAAGAAAAAAAAAAAAACGGATGAGATAAAATAATCCCACTCTTTTGAGCCATCACTATTTTATCTCACTGTGGTGTAATAAAAAAGTTGATGGGATAAAAAATATCTCATCCGACCTAACTATCAAACATGAGATTGAGACTAAAAATAACTCAAATTTTATCTAATTCCATGCACCAAACAACCTCTAAAAGTATACAAAGAAAATGATGGAAAAGAATAAAAAGTTTAACAGGAGTATTGCTTGGAGCAAGAGTTTTATTTTGTATTATGTATAGACAAAAAATCTTCCTATGTTCTATTCTATTCCTTGGCCTAGGTATTATTATTCATGATATTGAATAATAATACCATCCTAACTAACTACACCTTCGTATTCATGAGATATATATGTTTTTCATATCTTAATGAATCTACAGGTGTAGTTTATTAACAAAAAAAAAGAAAAAAAGAAAAGGAGAAGGAAAGAATGAAAGAGAGAGACAGATCAGCCATCCTAGACTCAAAAGACCAAGACCTCAAAAGCGTTGATTAGGTAAAAAGAAAAACATAAGAATACACGTACCTGATTACTGTAGGATAGCGACCGCAATATCATGAATTGCGGGTGTTAGTGTGCAAGACTAACATTACGCGCGTGAAAGAGAATCGCGCTAGATTTTCTAATTGTCGAAATCAAAAGGGGGAGCGTTTGGCTGTAAAACGACAAAATGCGTTGTGGGGTCTCTCCCCTCAATAGCATCCCACATGTTGATGATCGCTTTATTAACTCTAATGTCTCTCTCTCTCCCTCCTCTATTATAGACGCATAAACGGTGCCGTTAGCCGCTTTACGGCTGAAAACTCTGAGATGCCACACCCAGACTCTTTTCCTACGTTGAAGCTGCTAGATTCATTTGCTTCCACGCAAAGCAAGCTCACGTGGACTAATGATATAACAACACTTTCACATGAAATAATTAAGAGAATTCCATTATTGTGCCTAAGAAGAAAAAGAGTACAATTTATTTATTTTTTATTATTACTGGTTGAAAAGACTTGTTCATCTATTAAATATTTTTTCAGTTTCTTACTAAAAAAAATTTAGAATAATATTAAATTAATTGAAATTGTACTGTAGTACAAACTACAATACCATATTATCTTTAGATTATATTTTAGATTATACTGAATCATATATTAACACGTCATGCTAAAAAATTTAAAAATATTAAGATGATGCAGTTTGTATTACAATTTTTACTATAATTAATGTCATATTACTCAAAAACATGTGACTATCAAACAATTTTAGTGCCTAGAAATGAATAATCAAATATTTATGCACTACTTATTTAAATGACAAGTAATTCTCTACTATTAACTTTTTAAAAATAAAATTAAAATATAAAGAAATCAAATATTTTTATTTTTAATCTAAACAAAATTGCTATAATTACAAATTAAACACCATAGAAATGTAAGCTCCCTAGTTCTTTGATCAACAAGATTTGGAGCATATATTTTTATTAATGGAAAGACTCAAAGATTGCGTATTTTTATAACGTTTGACTCTTCGAGTACATCTAACACAATCTTAAATTAAAATTATCAAATTTTAACATTTAAAATTTTAAATAATATTAACATCAAGATATAATATCATTATAAATAATGCTAATTACTGATTTAATTTTGTAAAAATAAATAAATAAATAAAACTTGAAAGCAATAAACTCTCCATAGGCCCTTCATTGCAGGGAAGAAAGACTGTAAGACAAACCAGAAAAAAACTATAACGGCAAAAAACCCAACTGTCAAACCATAACGACCACAACTGTTTGCAACAGTGAAGAGTGAAAGAATCTCAGTTACCGAGTAATAGGACTATCGTTTGGTCTTCTCCTCTCTCTTCGCGGTCACCACCGCAAATAATGAAACACATCCAGCCTATCCTGCCCATACTTTACGTTGACTCTCTCGCGAAACCAAAACCACTGAACAACAACAAGAAGAAGCAGAAGAAGAAAAATAAGGAACAAAGCGAAAACGAAACAGAAAGAACAGAAGCCCTAATCCGAACAAATCCGAACTCACTATTTCATGGAAACTAATTATCTTCGACTCCTATCTCACCAATCCTTTTTCTCCGCCGTTCGATCCGGCGATCTTGATTCCCTCAAGCTTCAGCTCGAAGCTTCTTCTACTTCTGATGATGATGGAAGTGGTGATGGTGACGAGGTTCTTCATCATCGAGCTTCGATCTCTGCTCTCATGTCGGTGCAGAACGACGCCGGAGAGACGGCTCTGTACATCGCCGCTGATAACAATCTCGAGGAGGCTTTTAGCTACTTGCTCAAGTTCGCTGATCTTGATACCGCCACGATCAGGTCGAAACTGGACTTGAATGCATTTCATGTTGCTGCGAAGAAAGGAAATTTAGGTATGGTTTTTCTCGATTTCGTGGTTTAAGTTTGACGGTAGCTGTTGTTTGGTTCTCTGCACTCGGTTTGTGGATTTTCTACTTGCTTTTTTTTTGGGTGAAATTTAGTTTGATTCAAGTTTTTCTTATAATTTGAACGATTCAAGTTTTTCGGGATTATGCCGACAATTTTTTGTTGGTGAATTTTGATTCGTTTGTCTTTGGTTTTTTGAGTTTCTGGCGTTAGTTTATCTAGATTTGATGAATTTCAAACTTGATCAGCATTAAATGCACAATTTTGTTACCATAAAGTGATTGCTATTGTTTTCCCTTACTTTCCTTCCTTACTAGTTCAACCCTGTTATCATGTAACCAGCTGAAATCACTAGTGCAACCTGAGCTTTGTGGTACCAATTGTTTGATTGTGTCTTTAGTGTAAGAATTTGTGGTTAGAATAGGTCATCTTTCTTGAAGGTCAAGTATTTCAAGGGGTTGCTTGGATCTGGAGATGTGTATGTGTGCAGAGAATTAAGTGTGAATTTATTATTTCCTTAACTTGTTCAACTGATTTGCATCTTCTGTCATAAACATACTTATAGAAAATAAACAAATAATTGAATTCCCGCTTAAATTGTGAATCTTAGCCTGATTTGAATCAGTTACTACGCCCAGAGACTCCATCTGGAGTTCAGATGGAATGAAAACATTGATAAGGAAATAAAATTAAAAGCACATAATTTCCTAATTAATCTGGAAGATAATACTTGGGAATAAGATGGTGCTTGCTACATCGATATGTGTAAGAAGAGAACGAAAAGTAATAAAGGATACCACTTCAAAAATTGCAACCTCTACCTGCATGTATGGGTTATCCTCTTAAAAAGCCTTTTTTCTTTTCCTAATTATTCATTTAGTGGAAGAACCCTCTGCATCTAAGAATATTTTGGATAATGGTTGCAAAAATGATCTCATTTTAGATTTAGACTTCTTTGATCCCTTAAAAATAACTATTGTTTCTAGATCATATCATCTTTTTCTTCTTGTTTTCTTCGGGGACTACCAATGGAATGTCAAATATGGTTCTCACAATTATCAAGGACGGTGGCCGTTATCTCAGCTGCAGCTTATTCTTACTTATTATGGTTGCTAAGCGCATAGATGATAGATTTTATTCAGTATTCTATGCAAACTTGGCCATATATATAATTATAATTGCCAGAGGTTACCTGATGTATTAATCTTTATACTGTGTTTGATATATATTTGGAGAAACTAAGTGAAATTTCGTATTCTTACATGAGTTTTGACAGAAAGTCTATTGGAGTTTTGCCGATAATTTACTAAATCAAATGAGTAAAAAAAAACCCAATATGACTGAGCATGTAAATTTGAACCTTTTATGCAGGGATTGTTAAAGAATTTCTGAATAAGTGGCCTCAACTTTGTCAATCATGCGACTCATCAAATACCAGTCCCCTTTACACAGCTGCTGTTCAAAACCATTTGGATGTAGTGAATGCAATATTAGAAGCAGATGAAAGCTCTTTACGAATTGTTAGAAAAAATGGAAAAACTGCATTGCACAATGCTGCTAGGTATGGTCTTTCTCAGATAGTAAAAGCACTTTTGGACAAAGATCCAGGAATCGTCTCAATCAAAGATAAGAAGGGCCAGACTGCTCTCCATATGGCAGTAAAAGGCCATGATCCTTCTGTGGTAGAAGAGTTATTGCTTGCTGATCACTCAATACTAAACGGATGTGACAAGAAGGGAAATACAGCAGTGCATGTAGCCACTAGGAAGAACCGTCCACAGGTATGTTATTCACTAGTCTCTATGCTTGGATTTACCTAATTTACCTTCCTTTATAGTAACTTCTTTTATCTTTAACTTTTAGCTGTAAGTGGTTATAGTTTACTATAAACTTGTGCTCTAGTCATTATCGTACTAAAATTTTCTGCATTACAAGGATATCTCAACAGCCTACCATAATCTCTTTATTAGTTTTCCATTTATGTGTATGTGATCGGGTAGAGTAGAAAGTTCATAAGAATTACACTGATTTTCTTACCTTTTAATGATTTCTAAGTTTCCATACACTTGAAAAGGGAAGCTAAGAAGATGAAAAGTGAGATGTAGAAAAATGTTGGGCGAATGAAGAAATCACCTACTCTGCCTCCCCTCCCCCGCCCACCTTCCCCCACCTACCAAAAACAAAAGAAAAAGAGAAAAAAGCACCTGGACACTGCTCTCTATGTTTCATGTTCATTTCAAGAGAGGATCAGTGAGCTAGAAAGGATTAAATAATCCCTTGGAAGAAAGATTTTTTGGCAAGTATTGATATGAAACCCTTGATTTCTAATTTCTATGTTTGGTCATAAAAAGGAACCGAACATAGACTGAAAACCTTAAGAATGCAAAACACAATTTTATTAGTTACATAAGTTGACTTAATTCTTGCTTTTGGTTATTTTCATCCTCAATACTTCTTTTTTTTTTTTTCACATGATAGGAATATATAAATCACATGAAAGTCGAATATTTTGGTGAGAAATTCTTGTGTGATTGTTAACATTTTCACGTCACATTCAGGGTGTGTTGTTTGGTTCCTACTTCACGTCATAAAAGTGTGCCTTTTCTGTAAATGTATTTCTTTCTTCCTATGTCATATTAATTCAAGTGGAATGAAATAAAACTTATATTTACATGCCCCAATACTAAAGCTGGTCATTTGTGACTTTCAGATAGTGAACCTTCTATTGAGCTATGTATCTGTTGATGTCAATGTCATCAATAGTCAAAAAGAGACCGCAATGGATTTGGCAGATAAGCTCCAATACGGGGAATCTGCCATGGAAATCAAGGATGCTCTCATAGAGGCTGGTGCCAAGCATGCCAGATATGTTGGCCAAGTTAATGAAGCAATGGAGCTGAGAAAAACTGTAAGTGATATCAGGCATGAGGTACAGTCCCAACTCATACAGAATGCAAAGACAAATAAACGGGTGTCTGGAATCGCCAAAGAGCTACGGAAACTCCACAGAGAAGCCGTTCAAAACACCATAAATTCTGTCACAGTCGTGGCTGTTCTTTTTGCCTCTGTTGCTTTCATGGCTATCTTCAACTTGCCTGGTCAGTATTTTCAGGATGGACCAGAAGTTGGGAAGGCTAAGATAGCTGACAACATTGGCTTTCAAGCGTTTTGCCTCTTAAATGCCACATCTCTTTTCATATCACTTGCCGTTGTTGTGGTTCAAATAACTCTGGTTGTTTGGGATACCAGGGCTCAACAGCAAATTGTCTCAGTGGTGAACAAGCTAATGTGGGCAGCTTGCCTTAGCACTTGTGGGGCTTTTCTATCATTAGCTTTCGTTGTTGTGGGACATAAAGCTTCGTGGATGGCCATTACCATAACTGTCGTTGGCTCAGTCATTCTTATTGGTACTATCTCTTGCATGTGTTACTTTGTTTTCCAAAAATATTTCTGCATGGCTAGTAATGATTCGAGAAGACTCATCAGGAGAGCAAGTGGCACTGGCAGCAAATCTTTCTCATGGTCTCGGCACTCAGTGTTCTCAGATCCTGATGCTTACGACTCCGACCATGAGAAGATTTATGCTCTGTAAATTTGTACACTTTTTTTTTCCTACGTTATTGTCCTTGTTTTTTGCAAGGCATAATAGACCCAAAGTGGTCCAATCCTTCCCCGAGACCCTGCATATGCAAGAGTTTTGTGCATTAGACTGCCCATAATAATGTGCTGTTTAAAGATACTGTACATATATGATGTTGGCCTTGTTCAGTTGCATTACTAGCAGTAGTTAGTTTCTAGAGTTTGTATTTTATTAACTATCACAGATGAGTATGTAGCTTCCGAATGTTGGTATCAGATTGGAGGAGTTTGAATTTTGAAATAATGATGAAAATAAATGGCCATGAAGATATTATGCTTTATTCAATGGAATGTTCCGCTGCTTTACCCTAAAATCTTTAAACAATACACAAGGGATCTTGATCACTATATCTTCTTGTTGCAATTCTCATAAGATCAAGTTGTTATTTTCTTTCTTTCTTTCTTTTTTTTTGTGTGTGTGTGTGTGGAAGCTGGCAAAAATCCACACTTCATGAACAAATTAAATTAGCCTCTTTCCAAATCAAAAGAGAATGGGTGAACTGTAGATCCCCCTCCCACCATGTTTTCAATAGGCAGGCAATCTTATTATCATTAGTGTTAAGATTATTACTATAATAAACATAACTATAACTTTCTTGATGGAATAAAGTTGGTGATTCTCTTTTCCTGCCTGCAAATAAATAAATAAAAATAATAAGAGCGGGAGGATGTTAATTAGTCTTTGATACTTTGAACTTTTCCATGGCAAAATACTCTTCTCCTTCACTATCAGATGCTCTCCTCTTTGTTTACTTACATCTGACACTCAAGTCTGCCTCTGCTAATCGGGCATTGCTACATGTATTCCATATTTTCTTACTTAAAAGTGTACTTTATGTCTGACCCAAAAAAAATAATGTATTTTATGAGTTATGTTTATGCAGCGGACCGCTGAAAAAAGGCCGGGTTTAGTTGAGTTTTATAAATTATTATTATATAATTGCTTTATATTATGTATTGCTGTATAATTTGAAGCAATCAATAACAAATTACCTACTCAGAGGGGGTGATTTAGTTGGTTGAATAACTAAGTATAAGTGAGGTTCAAGTTCAGGTTTCGAGTTCGAATCCGAACGTGTCCTTATTGGGAGGGCCAGTTCAATCGCCTTTGCAATGTTCGAGTTCTAAAAGATTAGTCTTGCCCAAAGGAAAAAAAAGGACACCTTCCGTGTATCAAAAAATTGGTAAAAAAAAATAAAAATTACTAAGGGTGTATTTGTTAGTTGAGAAAATATCAAAAAAGAAAAGTAATTTTAGTTGGCAAAAGAACCTAGAAAAAGATTTTCTTTAATATTTTTTTTCACCATAATTTTTTCACGAGAAAATTTCTTGGCAATTAAATTTGAAAAAAAAAAGGTTTATGTAATTAAATGACCAAAAAGAATTTGCTCAATTATCAAACACCCTCTTAAGTATAATTCAAGTACACAAAAAAAAGAAAAAGAAAAGCACAAGCAACATTCATCTTATTTTAACTGTCTTAGTAATGGAGAGCTCCATTTATCAATTACTTTTTTTTTTTTTTTTCATATTAATCACGTGCGTTTAAAGCAAAATGGCACAGGAGAAGGGATCGAACGGCGAAAAAGTAAACCACGTCATAACAAACAAACACAAGGGTCGAGTTAACCGTCCTTAAGTTACGCTGAGGATTACAGAATTATAAGTTATAACCGTCGTCGTCGTGGGCACTGGTCACAGATGAGAGATCACGGTAAAAGAAGACAAGGGCATTATAGTCATTTACATAGTTTCCGGAAAACGTGAACTTCGGCAACTCTCAGTTGGAACAGGTCCCGCCGGATTCAAAAAAGGGGACCGGACCGAGCAACCAGGGCGAGGTCGTTATCATTTTCACGAGAAAAGCAAAGCAAGTGGCAATTTCCGTAATTAAGCAGTAATCAAGGTGGCCGAGACGATCAACGACGAACGAAGGAGAAGAGAAAGAGAAAGAGAAAGAGAGAGCGAGCTAGGGCTTTTTCTTGAATCGTGTCATCATCCTATATGTTCATCATCATCATCTGTTGTTGTAGTTATATTCAACTTCCTGATCGGATTTCTCAGCTGCTGGTGTTTCGAAAGCCCTAGAAATGTTGTTGTTGATGACGTTGGAAGAAGAGAAGAAGATTGGAAAAGGAAGCTGAGTTTATGTGGATTCTCCGCCGGCGGCGCCATGGCCGATGCTCTTTCTATAGTTCCTGCGTCTGTTCATCGGAGCCTCGCCGATAAGCTTTACGAGAAGCGGAAGAATGCCGCTCTTGAGGTTAAAAAAAAAATTGTTTATCGCTTTCTTTGTTGATGTTTTCATATTGTTTCGCTTTGTGGTTTTGTTTGATTTTGAATTGTTTTTTTTTTCTTGGTTAGATTGAAGGAATTGTGAGACAACTGGCCAGTATTGGAGATCACGAGCGGATTAATGCTGTGATTAATATGTTGGCGAAAGATTCGGCGTCAGGGATGCAGGCGAACAACCGGAAGGTTTGTTTGATGTTTATGTTGTTTATCGGTGTGATTTAGATGATCTTTGTCTGATTATTAGTTTGAAATTTGTGTTTTTAGGGTGGATTGATCGGACTTGCCGGCGTGACGGTTGGTTTAGGCGCCGAAGCTACTCGTCATCTTGAGGTAATGTGTCTAGAGATGAAGTTATACGTGCTGATTTCAGTGATATATCATTATAATTACAGTTTTGGTAGTTGGTTGGTTTCCACAAATGATAATCTGGCAAAACCAGTACATCATTCAGTGTCGATAGTAGATCTGTTAGGGTTTATCAGGTTGTTATGGTTGAAAAAAAAAAAGGACTCTATAGAGAGTCTGGTTGAGGCTTGTAGGGTTCCGATCATTCCATAGATGATGGGGTGGCTGTCGATATCTACGCAGGGCGTCTCGCCTCCGCACGTTGTCCCCGTAGGGGATAGTGGTCTGGGGTTGGGGTCGCCACACATTCTCTTCCCAGTTTTTGACCACGGTACAACTAATTGCTTTATTTATATGCATTCACGAGGAATCTGGTGAATAAGTAAAGTTTTATTTTTTTTTCCTTCTGCCGCACTGTACATCTTTGATTTCTTGGGATTTACCCAAGTAAGATGAGCTTTCAATACATCTATTGATAAATTGAAATGGACTTTCTTACTATATAGTTGTTAGAATCTTGAATTGCACTTAAATCATTTGAGAGTTGGTAAATTGAATTAGAATTAGAATTATGAATTGCAAGATTCATGTACATTATATAAATAGAAAACGGACAAGTACCCAGTGCATGAGATTCTTTCCATTATTAGGTTTGGGGAAAGTGCGATGTACGTAGCTTTATCTAGTTATTCTTGCGCGATAGAGAGAACGTTTCTGTATTCGAAGCATCCATGCTAGTCACGTAATATCTAAATAGCAAGTCTTGAGTTCCTATACGTGGGAAGCTAAGATGGCATTCTCATAAATGAGATTAGTATTGAATTGCATGCTAGCATTAAAGTCATTGAGTGGTGGTCAATGGTGCATATTTTAGCATCCACAGATGCATAGATGTTGCCTCTTTTTAAAAATTATATATCTTTTTTCTTTTCTTTTCTTTTTTAAATCTGAGGGTTCTACTTTTTTAGCTTCAATATAATGCCCTTTTATGTGTTGAAGTTCATTGCAACAGAACCTTTGTGGCATTTTGGTGTCTCATGATTTATATCTTTTGGGTTTTTATCATGTCAGCGAATTGTACCATCTGTGTTGAGGTGCTTCTCTGACCAAGATAGTAGAGTCCGGTATTATGCTTGTGAAGCGCTATATAACATTGCAAAGGTGAGATTCACTTGGATTTGGATGTTTCATCAAGCATCACTTTGCATTCAGAATCTTACACTTGGATTAATTGACTTCCTGTGGCTGTGATGCAGTTTGTAAGAGGAGATTTAATTGCTTTCTTTAATCAAATGTTTGATTCATTGTGTAAGCTCGCAGCAGACTCAGATGCCAATGTGCAGAGTGCTGCTCATCTCTTGGATAGGCTTATTAAGGTGAACATCTTCCCCTCAAACATTGAAGTAGCTAAATCATATCCGGAAAACACCAGTGCTTATTTTGATATTTACCTGATTATAAGCAGGACATTGTTACTGAAAGTGATCAATTCAGGTGCACAATATTTCCATTCTATTTTTTCAACTGCTTTGGTCAAGTTAAAGATGTCAATTGTTCATTGAATGAGTTCAAAAATTTGATAACATTGTCCATATGAATTCATTCTTGTTTTTATTTCTTCTCAGCATTGAGGAGTTCATACCATTGCTAAGGGAGCGTTTGAATGTTTTAAACCCTTACGTCCGCCAGTTTTTGATAGGATGGATCACTGTCTTGGATAGTGTTCCTGATATCGACATGCTTGGTTTTCTTCCAGATTTTCTTGATGGTAAATTTTCCTTGCACAATTTCTTTAAGCAAACTCTTGTTTTATTGCTGTAAATTGTTTGCCTCTCATGATGATTGTTGAATTTCTCCAGGTTTGTTCAATATGCTAAGTGATCCTAGCCATGAAATACGACAACAAGCTGATTCGGCACTTTCTGAATTTCTTCAAGAGATCAAGAACTCTCCAGTGAGACTTACACTATAATGTTTTCGGTTGGTTTGTTGATTGGTCTGATTTGGATTGGATCCATATGGATCCAGACTCAATCAGAAAGTTGGACCGGGTAAAATGACTAGTCCAGTTAGAGTTGTGCTTTAGTGTGGTGCTTACAGCTGTTTATGGATTACATTTGGAATGGATCCGTATGGATCCTGAACCAAGATGAACAATTAAACTGGGTCAAGATACCTAATCCAATAAGTTTGTTGGTATGACAACATTTGTTAGGGTAGGTACTCATTATCTCAAAGAAATGTCCTAATCAAATCATGTAGTTCTTGAATTGTATTATTGTCTTTTTGGGCTTACCTCAAGAATTTTTAAAATGTCCATGAACTCCATACAATGATATATGTTGAAACGATAATTGAAGCATAATATATTTACTTCTGCATATGCTACAGTTTGGGCCATTGTAGGTTGGGAAGGTTGTTTTTTAGAATTCAATATTTCGCTGGATGAATCTGATCCACTCTAGTTCATTCATAACTATATTAACCTGATACCTTTTTTTATTTATTTTACAGCATTTATGTGATTTCTGCGACATATATCGCATTCATTGAACATTGGTACTGGAAATTAAATTAACTCCACTGACTGGTCTAGGGACTTGATCTGAGAAATATGCGTTAGGAATGAACTATGTTCTATGTGTTAAACATGTCATGGTTTATTATTTCAGTATCTTTAGTTCACTGAGTGAAGCAATGTTCTTATGAAGTCTGTAGATTATGGCCGCGTGGCTGAAATATTGGTTCAAAGGGCTGGATCTCCAGATGAATTTACTCGGCAGACAATTGTTACATGGGTAAGGAGATTCACATATTATTATTATTATTATTTCATTATTATTATTATTATTTATTATTATTATTATTATTATTATTGTTATTATTTATTAGAACAAGAAGTTTTGTTGGACTTTGTGTCTTATGCTACAATGTTACGGTAAACTGACAAAATTCATCATATTTTTGGCGAGTTTTTTCTATGTCAAACTTGTTAAATTAAAGAGTGCATGTAATGTAGAAAATGCAAAAAATTGACAGAAATTGAATAAAACTCAATTAATTTCGATAAATGTTTAAATTTTCAATAAAAAAATGCAAAAAATTTACAAAATAATTGACAAAATTCAAAAAAATTCGACAGAGAGGTAAACATGTTTATTTCATCAACAAAAAGGAGAAAAGTTACCAGAACCTATATACTATTTTTTTATTTCATCCACCAACATAACAATATAAAAAACAATAATCTCATAACTACCCAACAAATTATGCAATTTCATGGGACATGTCTTATGGAAAAAAAGAAGAAAGGAAGCAAGGGAAACAAATGTAAAGAAAGAAAGTTAAAACAAGACAAGAAACTTGAAAATACAATGAAAGAGTTCCCCAAACTGTCTATTTTATTTTAAATCACATATACGAAGATGAAAAGACGACACATAATAATAACAAACTATTAAATTATGCAAGGTAGAATGCTAGACTAGCAAATTTATATGGTCTAGGAGCAAGCCACCATAAAATTAAAAATCGAAAAATTGAAATGAGATCAAGTCCAAAAGCCACCATTCCAAATTTCATCAACCCTCTTAACAAGTTAATCTTGTCAAGTCATTTATGGATTTTTTTTTTATGTGTTAAAAGTATCTATTTATATTAGTTTTTAGAGTATATATTACAATAAATCTAGATATTTTTAGCCTTTATGCAAAATTCTCTAAACTTCTTTAATTTATTAAATTTTTACCGAAACTCTCCCTGTCAAATTAACTTCTACAAATTAATTCCGATTTCCTTGTGACCAAAGTTGAGGGAAAAGTCGAATTTTCAATCTTTGGTGTTCTCTAACAAACTTTGCTTTTCTTTTGATTGTCATGACTGTTGTTATCTCGGAAGGGAACAAACTTTGCTTTTCTTTTGATTGTCATGATTGTTGTTACCTTGGAAGAGATTGAGGTTTTATTTTGTTGTATTTTATTTAATTTCATCATTAATTGGAACACCAAATGCCATCTATTTTGGTTGTAACTTGCCAGATAATCATTTGATAATCTCCACTTCATTTGCAGATAAATGAGTTTGTAAAACTTGGTGGCCACCTGCTTGTTCCTTACCATGCTGATATTTTGGGTGCTATTTTGCCTTGCATATCTGATAAAGAGCAGAAAATACGAGCGGTAAATTATTCCTATTTGTTTATTCAGTATATTTCTGCTTATTTAATTTTCGTTCAGTTTGATATGAAAATCTGATTTCTCTTGAAATATATCATACGCTGCACATAGGTTGCTCGTGAAACCAACGAAGAGCTTCAGTCAATAATGGTGAATCCAGCTGAGGGATTTGACATAAGAGCAATGCTTTTCATTGCTAGGAGGTGCTGCTTTTCCACCTTGAATAACAACTAGGTTTTAGGGGTTACTTAGATGCACTATTTATGGGCATAATAGGGTTTGTGCCTCTAAAGTTGCACTAAGTGATAGCTGCATGCTAACAGTTTCTTGCTTTATTAACTTTGGCTCCTGAATTGATGAAAAATGGAATAATGGAAAGGTAGATGATGATTATCGGCATTTTTGTGTTCATTTCCCTTTTCTTTGGTTTATCAGGGAATTATCTAGTCAAAGGGAAGCCACTCAAATTGAAGCATTGCATTGGATTGGAAACCTTTTGGCAAGATATCGTGCTCAGGTAATGCATAAAGATCCGTACTTTTATAAATTCTGATGATGTCAGGTCACAATGTAAAACTTAAAACACCATCGGTCTTGCTTACCTCAAGCTTGCCAATGTGGTCTCTGATATTGTTATCTGTGTATTTTCATATGTATTTAAAGAATTCTCTATGTTGAGAGAAATCAAATGGATCAAGATGACATTTTTTTGTTGCTTATGAAATTGATTATTTGCTTTGGAGTGGCAATTGCAGAAAGCATCTAAATGGTACCCTGATCAAGAGTCAAGATGAGTCCATTCCAAATCTTACTTTCCGTGAAATTGTTAATGGCCCTTAAAATGGTCATTGGACCCCTAAAAAACCAACTTTTTTTTTTCTTTTTCGTAAAAAAGCCATTTGGATCTTCTCACAGATAACAAAAAAGTGCCAAAAGTGGAGGAAGTCAATAAAGAAACTTTCAGAGCAAAGCATAGTTTGCTTTTGCACCCTGGAGAATTCCATACCTATCTATACTTTTGACCGAGTCATGCTGTTCCAAGAAAAAGTTTCATCTGTATTATGATCTTTTTTTCATGAAATTTTTATCCTAAATTGTGCAAATCATCTAGCTTAAATATGAACTTGAAATAAATCCTGATTCTTTGGAGTGTTCTGTGAACTGCTGGACTATCTATTAATCATATTTAGTACTTCATTAAGTTTCCGTCATCTATGTTTCAGGTGGGACTTTAGTTTTGCATGTAAAGAGCTATGTTAATCTTTTTCCCTGAAACAGGTATTATCTCTCTTAGACGACATAATTGATCCCCTTCTTAGAGCACTATCAGATCCTTCTGATGAGGTAGATGTACTTTGTTCTCTCTACTACTTTCCATATATCTTGAGATCCCCTTTTTTAATTGCTAATAAAATCCAAAAAATATCAAATTATTGTTTTGTAAAACTAGTTAGGAGAAAATAAAATTCCTCTCTATAGTATTTGTTCTTCTCTCACATCGTATTACACCAACTTCTTCCATTTACTGGACAGAATGCTTTGAAGACTGTCAATGATGAAAAGAAAAAGAAAATTGAGTTTTATACATGTTGGCTAGGTGAAGACTTAATGTCACAACTTACAACATTATGAGAATTTCCTTAATTAACAGTGGGGGTTCTTAGGGTGCCTTTTATTAATCCTCTTTTTACTGAGAAAGGAGAAACGATTCCAAAAATTGTATCCTAAATGGACCTTGAAAGGTGTTAAGACGATGCTTTAGCGATTTACCTTGCTTATGAAAAGTGGTAAAAATTAAATAAACTGCATAATATGAATAATAATATTTTTGTGTGTATTACAATGCATTTTGAGGTTTTGGAACTTAAACAAAGTACATATATCAAAATGAAACTTTTTTAAAATTTTGTAATAGGTATTTGTCAATTTAAAAAACTTTTTTTCTTTTTTTATAATTATCAGCACATCAACACTTGAGGGACCAGTGGTAACTGAGACTTTGGTAGGCAATTGCTATGGCTAGGGGATGCGTGAGACCCAAACCAAGTGTCATGGTGTACACTACCATGGCTTCTCTCACTAGGTTCATGTATGAGTGGGGAGACTTGAACCCCCAACCTTATAGAAAGTGGGGGAAGTGCCTTACTGCTTGAGTTAGATGTGGTTGGGTCAATTTAGAACCTCAAATGATAGCAATGGCATCCTTAAAAAAAAAATAAAAAAAATTATTGTTGTTTGCTAGTTGAATGGTACTTCAAAAATGGAAACATGTTGATTTCTAATATAAAAATTTATAAATATTATTATTTAATTTTAGTTGCTTGGTAGGGTTTAATAATATAATTGTTTTAGCTATTCATTAGGATTTTAAGGTTAGCACTTTATTTAAATTAAGTGTAACTGAAATTGGGAATATTAATATGGAGGACATTGCAAAAAATTAAGAGATAAAATTAGAAATGAACATATTTGAGAAATGGTAGAAGTGACCTGAATTAGAAATAAAATGAGAGGGAACCAAATCATCAATTAAGATTGCTTTAATACACGGATGACCATTAGATATGTAACAGTGCATGTTACACATCCTGTTACACATGTAATGGTCAAGAAGAAGAAGAAGAAGACCTAAATTAAAATGGATAGAGATGATCAAGAAAGATATAGCTAGTTGTAATTTAACTATAGACTTAGCCCTTTACTAAGCAGAATGCAGGAAGCGAATTCATATAGTCAACCCCATGTGGTTGAGGTAAAGTCTTTGTTGAATTAACTTTTGTATGAGGATTTTAGTTATTTACTTTTGATTAGAATTTTAGTAGGAGCTTATTTGTTGTGTTCGAGTCCATTTAAAATTAAGAATCCTAATTGCAGTGGGAGTTACTCTCTTTAATTAAACTTAATTTGTTCTACTTGTAATTAGGAATTAAAAATTCCAATTAAAATTAAGAATGATTTGTTCTACTTCCTTCTTTGGCATCAACAAACGTTTCTGTTTTTGATCTATGTACTTGTGCAGGATGTAAAAAACAAAGAGATAAATGGATGAAAAGGTTGAGATATCTTTTATTATACTTCTTTGAAATATTTTTTTACAAATCCCTTTGAAGTGCTTAAAAATTTCAAAAAATTACGGAGAAACACTACTGCTTACCTAGAGAATCACATTGGAGATTTGTAGTAAAAATGCCTAAGCAATAGCCTTGTTGATGCCTAGGGGTTCCCTTGACCCCTGTCCCTACTCCATTGAATTATAAATTTTCTTCTATTGTCACCCAAGCTTTTATTGAAAATCTGGCCACATTATACATAAGAAATGGTGTATTTAGTGCATAGGCAGTTGCCATTGTAGGGTTTGGGGAAGGGCCAATGCGTGGCAGCCTTCAGGTTGTATTAGGAAATACGGGGTCTCAGTATGCTACACTTTAAGTGACTTAAGTTTACTTGGATATGTTCTGTCTTTGCCTTTTTTATGCTTGTGTTTGGGATGAAACTGAATGAGTAACTAATGCAAGCCATGAAAACGTACATTCCTTGCACTCTATCTGATAGAGAGACAATGATCTCCATAGTTGGCTTGCACTGAAACCACCTATTATATATGTCAAGAGGTTCCATTGATACTATTTTGAATTTTTTAAAGATATTTATGGGATTGGCCATGTGAAAAGTTATCATTAATTGGTCTTTTAAGGGTTCAATTTTGAAAAGTTAGTCATCGTACGTTACTGAATACAAATCTAATTCTTATGTGATAAATTGTTCACAGGTGGTGCTCTTGGTGTTGGATGTGCATGCATGCATAGCTGGAGATGCACCTCAGTTTTCCCAACTAGTTGTTTTTCTAATGCACGAGTTCCGGATTGACCACTCGCTTCTTGAGAAGTGAGTTTTTCCTTTTAAGTTTGAGAATCAGGTTTGACAAACATATTCCAATTCAAGTGTGAGTGGGCCTTTTCATCTGTGACATGTTATCTATGAGACTCTTGCATCTGTTTCTAGGCGAGGTGCTTTGATAATACGTCGACTTTGTGTACTTTTGGATGCTGAACGGGTTTACCGGGAACTCTCGAGAATCCTAGAGGGAGAATCTGACTTAGATTTTGCTTCCATCATGGTTCAGGTTTTACCATTTATTTTATATGAGCATGAGCATCTTGCTTTGGACCAAATTTTTTGACATATCGTTTGAATGTTCTCTTCTTGGTTTCAGGCATTGAATTTGATTTTACTGACTTCCTCTGAATTAAATGACTTACGAACACTTCTAAAGCAATCATTGGTGAATCCTGCTGGTAGAGACTTATTCATATCTTTGTATGCATCTTGGTGCCATTCACCGACAGCAGTAATAAGTTTATGCCTATTAGCACAGGTTGGTGAATTGTTATGGCCATCGCCTCATCCATTTGTCTTTATGTGGAGACATTATTTGTTTTATTGATTCTACGATATTTATCTTGACAGGCTTATCTACAAGCAAGTTCCCTGATTCAGTTACTAGTGGAGGAGGATATTAATGTCAAATTCTTGGTCCAACTGGACAAGCTGATTCGTTTATTGGAAACTCCAATCTTTTCTTATCTTAGATTGCAGGTGCTAAACCCCATTCAAATCATTGGTGTGTTTGTCTGTAACTCTGTCTGCATGCATCCGCACATCCTAAGTTTGGCATCCCTGTACCTTTCTTACTTTCATACACTGAAGTTTTAACTTCCAACCTATAGTTAGAGTTAGCTTGTTTCATTTGTGCTTGATTGATAAGGTGTTATGTTTAATTTGATCATTTATAAGAATTAATTGGACAATCATTTGCTGAAAGACTGCTACTGGACTAGCCATGCTTTATGGAACAGAATATTGTACAATAAAGAAGCTAGATTCTAATCAATGAAGTGTAACATAAATGCAAATGTTAAGATGGATGTGGTAAAACATTAAAAGCTAAAATTAGAAATGAATACATACGTGGTGCGAGTAATTCCAATTGAAGATAATGAGAGAGAACCAATTAAGATGGTTTGGCTGCATACATAGCAGTCGGCTATCTTTGTCCACTATTGTAGCTAAAATGTCAGTTCTTTCAGAAATGTTATTACAGTCAGGAGTGCATATTACATTCAAGATTTCTAAATTTGAAACTTTAATAATTGACAAATATAGGAGATCTAGAAACTTAGCGAATAAAATGCGAATAGTATTATGCCACTTCTTATCAGCTTCTAATAACATTTTAACTTATCTGCTTTTTTGGTTATATCTAATGAGGCTCTTTGCAATGAACACGAAGCAAAATTTGTAATTGAATTTCAGTAATAAATGTGTTGTGTGCATGCAATCTCCATCATGAGAAGCATTTAGAAGTTCACATTAAATGATTAAGCTTTGCTCCCCTATTTTGATGTGGCATTTATATCTTTTTCTTCTTCACCCGAAATACAGATTAAATGCTTGGAGTTCTTGGAAAGCCAATTGATCAACTCAACTAAGCCTTTCCCCAATTACATGGGGTCGACTCTATAATTCTCCTACTTACACCCTAGTCTATCTTGGGCTAAGTCAACATTTAAATTACAAATAGTTATATCTTTCTTAATAATTTCTGCCCATGTTATTTTATGTTTGTCTATACCTCTATCATTACCTTGGATTGTTAAAAAATTCTTTTTGATTGGAGCATCTAAAAGTCTTCGTTGTATGTGTCCAAACCATCTTAATCGATTCTCTCTCATTGTACCTTCAATTGAGGGCACTCTTACCATTTCTTGGATATGTTCATTTTATAATTCTATCTTTTAATGTTCAACCACGTCTCCATTTTAATATGCACATTTCCGTTACACTTATTTTGTTCACATTTTGTTTCTTTATTGCCCAACATTTTGTTCCATATAACATAGCTAGGCTAATCATAAAATACTCTAGAAGCACTCCTCCATTTAACTCATCCTGCTTTAACTCTATATCTATCACATCCTCGTCTATTTCACCTTCTTGATGAATAATGGATCCCAAATATATTGGTTAGAATCGCGATTCGAATCATTGAATCATGCCATTCACAATTTGATTTACCTCAAAACGATTCAAAAGCATGTTCTTGAATCGCTATACCTTTGAATCGTAAGTTAATCAGTTTGAATCGTACTTGAATCAAATTGAATCATAGCTCAATCAGTATGAATCGTTAATTAGCTAAAAAAAATACCAATATCTTTATAACTCTATGGGTACTTAATTTATACCGATATACCATTCACATATGTATTATGAATCCTTCAATTCACTGATTTGAATCCCGATTCAATTCATCAAGCCTCAAACTATTCAATTCCGATTCACGATTTTGATAACCATGATCCCAAATACCTTAAAGTTTTACTTCTTGGTATTTTTTGGCTTTCAATCTTCATTGTCTCTTCATCTATATTTGTACTTATATTAAAATTACATTTAATGTATTTGGTTTTATTCCTATTAATCTTGAACCTTTTGGATTGTGGAGCCTCTATCTTAGCATTTACTTTAGATTTAGTTTCGTCAATCAACACTATATCATTTGCAAATGACAGACACCATGGAAAGCCAATTGATCAGTTGCTCGAAAATTTCTGTTTGATCTCTTCTTTTGTTTAGTAGTTGTATCAAATACAAAATCCTCGAAGTATTCTTCAGAGTATGATTGATCTTGCTATGAAATCATGTTCTAGAAAATCAATCCTGGTACAAACTGGATCAGTCTTAGGAATCCTGGGCAACATGCTGCTCTGTTAAATCTATCCTTACCAGGCTTAAAGCATTCTCACACTTCCGATCATCCTTCAACTGATTTCTCTTACTTGAATTAACTTCAGCTCTTGAATTTACTTTTTGTATTTTTTTGAAACTGATAAGTGAACTACATAGAACTCAGACTCACTTTTTAACTCAAATAACTTTACTTATCACTAAATCTATTCATTGGAAATGATAGCAATATATTCATTTTGCACAGCTATGCCAGACAATCCTATCACTTTCTCAGTTTCTCTCTGCATCACATAGATTTTTCTCTCTTTCCTTTTTCTTTTGATAGGTTACTGGTGGGTTTTGAACTCAAGACCTCAGGGCTTGCACTCCCAAGTGCCAAACTATTGGAGCAAGGGTTCACCGCTTGCATTGCATAATACTGATTGGCTGGGAATCTTTGCTGTCAACAATGATTGATAGTCTTTTCTTTGAGTTATGCTTTAATTCCTTCCATAGTTGTCTAGTTTGCTTCTCACCTAGTTGTTAATGGCATGTATGTAAAATTTTGCAACTTCTGTGGTGATTAATTGTTTACCATCTGCTGGAAATTAGAAATCCATCTGGATTCCTTAAAATAGAGAAAGTTTGGTAAATGAAGACAACTTACTATGCCCTTTAAGTAGTAACGTAACCGATGAAAGACAGGATTTTTTACGAGGAAAAATTTGGGATAAATTATGACCGACCAATCATGTATTCATACAATTGATGCAGTTCGGTTATGTGGAGGATTTCTTATCTAGTTTTGTTGCCTTTTCAGCTTCTTGAACCTGGAAAGTATATATGGTTATTGAAAGCCCTTTATGGTCTTCTGATGTTGCTGCCACAGGTATGTGTGAAGAGCTAAGAAACAATTTGCACCTTCTACCTTATTTAATCTTATTTAATCTCAAGTGAAATGAAGTGTGGATTGAAAATAGCTAATGACATTTTCTTTCACTGTACTTATTGCACATATAACTGATATGTTGTATTGAACCTGCTGCTATGGTAATGTACCTGTGTTGAGGAAACAGTGGCCCTGTGAGCCTCCAGTAGGGCCAGCGCAGCTGGTCACTTTCCTGCTAAGATTTATTCCAAGCTTGAGGAAGAGTCGGATATTAACTCAACTCAATTAGATCTGTGCTCAACAAGAATTAGATATTACTAAAACTTAATTAAGAGTGAGGAGGAATTTCATGCTTCTTTTCAAGTACAGTAGTATTGAGGAACTTTGGCCCAGAACCAAGGTGGGTTGGCCTATGAGACCAGTAACCTGTTGGCAAATATCCTTTCTTGCACTTGACGAGCTGACAAACAGTTTCACTCTGTTTGAATAAGGCTAGGAATATATCCCCATCTCACAGCTCATACTCATCGGTCGTAAGAATAGATTCTTTTGTTTTTCCTTTTTCCTATAAGAAACAATGTTATATGTTAAGAGGTCGGAATAGATTCCTTATGAATCTGCATATGGTGGTAATATCTTGGAGCATGTTGGGGCTGTACAGTCATTGATTTATTCTCTCCTTTTGGAGATTTATGATTGAGAATCTGTGAAAAATGACTGCTTGCGGCATTAGTGTTTGGTTATCTTGAGATAATTGTTTTTGAGCATCGTTAGGATTCACTTTTCTTCTCTAATGCTATCTGAACTGATAATGTTGGTGGTCTCTCCTGAAGAAGATTTATAACACTGCCAATGATACGAACAGCAGTTGTATAGCACCATTCTAGAATAAACAACTAGAGAATCGCTACAATACAGTGAAGTATCAGAAACTAGACAGATCTCAAATTGCTGCAAATGAACTTCTGTTGGAACCATGAAAGAGAATCACATAATGAGTTCATTTAATGGGTAAAAGGTTTTGCTAGTAAGTGTTTGACACTCTTGCAAGAAATGTTTCTGAGGGTGTAGGAGATGTTCTCAAATATTGATAGGGATCTAAGAATTATTCACCATTTTTTAATTTTAATTTTTTTATTTGAGTGTATCTTGGCCTCTTAGAGCACCCAACTAGTCCTTTGATGTGTGCGAACTTTCCGATTCTCATACATCAAAAACTCTATGGGGAGTGGACTACTAGGTTTGCTCTTGCTGCGATTTTAATGAAATTCCTTTCATCCAATCAGAAATAGTGGTATGAAGGATTTGACCTTTAAATGAGATTCATCTCTATCCTGGTTTGCTAATTTCTTGGCATTTCTATTGTTTGCACAATTGCATCTTGTTAAAAAAATATCTTATTTGTGACTTCGCTTTCTAATGCAGCAAAGTGCAGCGTTCAAAACACTGTGGACTCGGCTGAAAGCTGTTCCTTCACACTCAAGTGATGAGCAATTGAGTAGTACTTTTTCAGGTATTCCAAACTCTCAGATTGTACATCACATTCTTGCCAGGTGGATTATCGATGATTGAGGAAGGTAACGAGTGACTTACCTGGATGCAGGGAATGTGCATGATGGGATCAACCTTAAGTTGTTGCTGCAGCAGTTTGAGCACTTGCAATGCCAACATCGTATGCTTAACAAGTTGAAGTTACAGTCACATAACTCCATTTCAGCTGCCTCACAGGTGAGCTTTTCTTACTTGGGTGTATTTTTCTGCTCACATGTAGTTTTCCCAACTTTATTTAGACGACTTCCAAAAATATTGCACTGGTTGTCTTTGTACTAGCCTCTGAGGCTTCCACACCCATCCTTTAGAGAGAATTGTTTGGAACCTCAGGTGCTTTTAACTCGTCTGCAGGAAGTGCAAAGATCGAAAGAACCCATTCAAGGTTCGCCCGAGCCAGATTTGAGTCACACCTCGTCAAGATTGTCACAGAAAGGCCCTGGACAATTATGATGTATTGACCCTTTGGCTTTCTGACTGGCCATTTTTGCTCTAGTCCCTCCTTCCTAGGCATTTTTTAGTGGTATGCAAAATCATTTGCATTAACCATTAATCACATCTGCTTTAATTGTAAAAAGAAAATGTATATTGCAGTGATGGCCTCAGTTACTGGATTTATTTTGGAGGTTTAAGCTCAGGCTGTTGCTTGGCTACTCTTTTCCCTTTCATGAATAGTGTGGCTCATGTGGTTCTATTAATTTTTTTTTGTTGTTGAAAGATCATGTGGGCTGAGGAAGGAAGTTGGATGTTGTAGAACACTCGAATTTAGAATTCAATCAGAGTAAATCTCAAAAGTATAATAGAAGTTTAAAATCTTTGTTTAGTGCATGTTGTTTTAAAATTGTCAATGAATAAAAGTGGAGATGGAAAGGAAGGAAGTGGAATTTAAGTAGGGCTATATGAACTTCGGTATTCATGAGAAATAAAATAATAAAAAAATGCAATGGACAATGATAAATAATTATTTAAATGAAAAGTTTATTTATTTTTAAATTCTTTTATACGGGTAAAAAGGGAATTTTCTTAAATTTAACAAATAAATCTTTAAAAATTATTTGTTAAAAAGTGCAGAAAAGGAAATTTTGTAAGTGCTCATTCCATGTTTTTTAAGGTATTGTTATTTATTTATTTATTATTAAGATGGTACTGAGACTTAGTTGGTGTACTCTCGCCAAGCCCGCGGATTCAACATCTCTAGAATAATCATCCTACATCAACTAAGCATATGAATTCATTTTTTTTATTAATAGTTTTTTTTTTTAGGGCTTCTTCTCTACTATTATCACTTGTTTTTTACTTTATTTTATTTTAATGGATAGACTCCCGGGACCGTGTTGCTTACTTAAACGGAATTTCTTTCTAAACTAATATGAAATTGTACACTTGTTTAGTAGGAAAACATTATTCTAAATTTTATCTTATTTGAGGGTTTTTTATTTTATTTTTTATTAAGTTCTAACCGAACTCTTTTTGAAGGTCAATAGTTTCAGGCCTAACCCCGAACCATCTTGGCAGGTTCCTGAGGTGAGTGGTTCGAGCCAATTGAAACCGACCCCTTCCTTTCGACATGAAGAGTGCGCACCACGCACCGAGGCGGTTTCTTCGCGGTCCAACTGCGAGAAATTATCGCGACTCACAGAAATCTCTTTTTTGCGTTGGCCCCAAGCCATCATCACTCGTATAAAACCCTTCCCTCCTCCGCCTCACTCTCCCCACCACCTTTCTTTCATTCTTTCTTTCATTTACAACTTACAACTACAATCTCTCTCTCACCGACTTTTTACTCAAATTTTCTTTCTTTCGTGTTTGTTTCATCAAACAAAGATCGAAGGAGCTAGGGTTTCAATTTTTCATCTTTGATTTTGCAGAAGAATCGGTCGATCGACCGGAGATTCCGTCCCAGAGATGAGCTTTCGATCGAACAACGATCGGAGGAACAGGGACGGACCTCGAATTCACGATCGTTTTCCCCGTCGAGAATGGGTCCCCAGAACAGCCGGAGGAGGATCAGGATCTTCTTCCACCGTCTCTATTGATTCATCAATTACGAATCCATCTCCGAGTTTCAATCCCGATGCAACCGGGAACGGTGGAGATGCGATTTCTGTTACTACTCCTGCTTCTGTTCCTGATGATTTGATAGATTATCGGAATAATAGAGGCAATTTTGCGCGGAAGAGTTATAATTTGCGGTATTCGAATGTAAAGAAGGAAGGGGAAAACAGGGCAGCAGCAGCAGCATCATCATCCAGGGATTTGAATGTTCCTCAGCTTGTTCAAGAAATTCAAGAGAAGTTGTTGAAAGGAGCGGTTGAATGTATGATTTGTTACGATATGGTGCGGAGGTCTGCGCCTATTTGGTCTTGTTCGAGTTGTTACTCTATTTTTCATTTGAATTGCATCAAGAAATGGGCTCGAGCGCCGACGTCTGTCGATGTGTCCGCGGAGAAGAATCGAGGATTGAATTGGCGGTGCCCCGGTTGTCAATCCGTGCAACTTGTGTCTTCTAAGGAGATTCGGTACATTTGCTTCTGTGGTAAGAGACCTGATCCACCTTCTGATTTGTATTTAACGCCGCATTCGTGTGGAGAACCTTGCGGGAAGCCACTGGGACGAGAGAGCATAGGAAGCAATGATGTTGATGATGATCATTGTCCCCATGTTTGTGTATTGCAATGTCATCCTGGTCCTTGCCCTCCTTGCAAGGCTTTTGCACCTCCACGATTATGCCCTTGTGGAAAGAAAACGACTACCACGAGATGCTCGGATCGGAAGTCCGTGCTTAGTTGTGGGCAGCTTTGTCATAAGGTTCTTGGGTGTGGGCGTCACCGTTGCGAACGGGTTTGTCATAGGGATCCTTGTGACCCTTGTCAAGTGCTGATAAATGCAACGTGTTTCTGTAAGAAGGAGACCCAGGTTGCGCATTGTGGAGAGATGGTTGTGAAAGGGGAATTGAAGGAGAGTGATGGCATTTTTTCGTGTGATTGTACATGTGGGAAGAGATTGTCTTGTGGAAACCATGAATGCCATGAGATGTGCCATCCGGGTATTTGTGGGGTATGTGAATTAATGCCATGGAGAATCAAAACTTGCTGTTGTGGGAAAACAAAGTTGCAGAAGGAAAGATACAGTTGCTTGGACCCAATTCCGACTTGCTCGCAGATATGTGGCAAGCTTCTTCCTTGTGGAAATCACTATTGCAAGCAGGTCTGTCATGTAGGGGATTGTGCGCCGTGTATGGTTATTGTTAATCAAAGCTGCCGTTGTGGGTCTTCTAATCGAACTGTGGAGTGTTATAGAACATTGGAAGAGAAGGAAAAATTTGTCTGTGAGAAGCCTTGTGGGCGGAAGAAGAACTGTGGAAGGCATAGGTGCAGCGAGCGGTGCTGTCCTCTCTCGAATTCTAACAATAGACGTTCTGGTGATTGGGATCCACACCTTTGCTCAATGGCTTGTGGGAAGAAACTTAGATGTGGGCAACATTCCTGTGAGTCTCTCTGCCACAGTGGCCATTGCCCACCTTGTCTTGAAACCATATTTGTTGATCTTACATGTGCTTGTGGGAAGACTTCTATCCCCCCACCACTCCATTGTGGTACACCTTCTCCTTTGTGCCAGCACCCATGCTTGATCCCTCAGCCTTGTGGTCATAACTCATCGCACAGCTGCCATTTTGGAGATTGCCCACCTTGTTCAGTTCCAGTGGCAAAAGAATGCATTGGTGGCCATGTGTTCTTGAGGAACATACCGTGTGGATCAAAGGATATTAGATGTAATCAGCTTTGCGGGAAGACTCGGAAATGTGGAATGCACGCCTGTGCACGAACTTGTCATCCACCACCCTGTGATCCTCCCTGTGAATCGGTTCCCCTTCCTGGTACAAAGGCTTCTTGTGCGCAAGTATGTGGTGCACCAAGAAGAGATTGCAGGCATACGTGTACTGCTACATGTCATCCCTCAGCACCTTGTCCTGATTTAAGATGTGATTTCCCTGTGACCATCACTTGTTCTTGTGGCCGGCTAACTGCTTCAGTCCCTTGCGATGCTGGAGGGAGCATTCACATTGATTCAGTCTTTGAAGCTTCTGTCCTTCAAAAGTTGCCAGTTCCGCTTCAGCCTGTGGAAGCAAATGGGAAGAAGGTTCCACTTGGACAGAGGAAGCTTGTCTGTGATGAAGATTGTGTAAAGATGGAGCGTAAACGGGTTCTTGCAGATGCCTTTGACATTACTCCCTCTAATTTGGACGCCCTTCATATTGGTGAGAACTCTGTTGTATCTGAGTTGCTTGCAGACATGTTTAGGCGAGATCCGAAGTGGGTAATGTCAATAGAGGAGAGATTCAAGTTCTTGGTACTCGGCAAGAACAAAGGAGGCACAACAAATGGTCTTAGGGTTCATGTTTTTTGTCCTATGCTAAAGGACAAGAGGGACACCGTTAGGCAAATGGCTGAGCGGTGGAAACTTTCTGTCCATGCGGCTGGTTGGGAGCCTAAGCGTTTCCTTGTGGTTCATGTCACGCCCAAGTCCAAGGTACCAGCTCGAGTTCTTGGATCGAAAGGTTCTGTTTCCATGAACACATCCCTTCCTCTAGCTTTTGATCCTTTGGTGGATATGGACCCAAGGCTTGTGGTTGCTCTCATGGATTTGCCAAGAGATGCAGACATCAGCGCGCTGGTCTTGAGATTTGGCGGGGAATGTGAACTTGTCTGGTTGAATGACAAAAATGCATTGGCTGTATTTAGCGACGCTGCTCGAGCAGCCACTGCTCTGAGAAGGTTAGATCACGGTTCAGCTTATCACGGTGCTGCTGCATTTCTTCAAAATGGTGGCACATCGGGTGGTTCTTTGGGCAGTAATGCTTGGGGAGGAGCTGGTGCAACCAAGGAAGGAGGAGGAGTTGCAGCTGCGAAAGCTAATCCATGGAAGAAGGCTGTTGTGCTAGAAACCAGTTGGATGCAACAAGACTCATGGGGTAGTGAGGACTGGCCTGGTAGTGCAACTGAAATGCAAGCTTCAGTTTGGAAAGGGCAAGATGCTCCGATCGTTGCTTCAAGGAACCATTGGAATGTTCTTGATTCTGATACAGTTTCGGCTTCATCGGCGGCGGCAACCGGGAATTCTGGCAATAGTTCTTCTTGTACAGAGTTGGAATCAAAAGCTACAAGTTCAAATGAGATGGGCCAGTGTGGAGTTGCAATTGATGAGGAGTCTGAAGTAGTAGACGACTGGGAAGAAGTGTATGAATGAGGTGATGAAATTAAGTATAGTATGAGATTTGGCAGATTAAGATCATAGACAGGAAGAAGTATTAAATCTACTTGTCATGATCTTATGTGTTCATTTTTTTTTAAACATCAAGTTGGCTGTTTTTTATTTTTATTTTGAGTGTTGTTGGATTCTATTTTTTGTCACGCATGCAGAAAAGATCTACTATGTTTCACTGTTCTTTTGTTTTGAACAGCAGTTGGTGACTGTTAGTTTGAATGGCCACATAGATATAGTTGTTTAGAGCGATAGAACTTTGTCACGAAGAGATGATAAAAATCTTATCAAAATCAAAATTGATCTTACCTTGTTGCTCTTGGAGTCCATTTCTATCACTTGTAGAGACTTGATGTGCTTCTTTATTCTTCTGGCAGCCTTGACTATAATAAGTTATCAAAATTTCTTAAAAAAATACTCGATTTCCCATATTGCATCTTATATGTTAGACGGTAGATGTAAAAGTAAATATTTAAGTTGAAGTCCTTTTATGTCTGATTTCTATTTTCTATTACTATGAACAAAAAAAAATTATGTTTTCTATTTATTTGGTATTGTTATATTTTATAAGAATATTATCTCTTTAAATCTATACACTACATAAAAAGAGTGAGTTTCCAACTCTTCCTTTGTTTTCAACTTGCGATTCGCCCCTATGTATTAATGATTTGGAGGAAATGGTATGTCTTTTCGGGCCATAGATTCCTCGTACCCAGCAGGTTGAAGAACGCTTGTCCTTGTGCCACATCCAGTCATTTTCCAAGGAGGAGAAATGTATTGGCCAAATTGCCTTTTTTGCTACTCTTTGGTCGGTTTGGTTAGAGCGTAACAATAGAATTTTTCATAACTTGGCTAAGTCTGAAACTCAATTATGGGAAATGATCAAGTTGATGGCTAGTTCTTGGGTTTTTGCTTCGCCTATGGCCAAAAGTTTTTCTTTAGTGGATTGGTTGCTTAATTGGAATAGTTGTATGTATGTTGGCAGGGATCATGCTTCATGATCAGTCCTTCTCTGACTATTCAATGTCTTTACTGGTTTGATCACCTCTGGTGAATGCAGTACTTGTATCCTCTTGTTGAATATTAATAAAGTATCTTTGTTTCTTCTCAAAAAAAAAAAAAATCCTGTGATTCGCCTCACAATTTGGCTTATGCTCTTGTGAATGAAGAACCTCTCCGTAACTGTAGAGTTTTTCACACCCTCCTAGTAAGTGAATCTTGTCTTGATTTCATTCTCCCTCTTACATGCGACCAAATGAAGTTTGATTTACCCATTTTGTTTACAATCTGGTTTTCGTGATTGTTACTTTTTTTATTTTCTTCTTGTACGCGCAAGGTCCTGAGTATTATAGGTTAAGCTGCCAAGCTTTCCCGTCTTAGGTTTTGAAGTTTGAAGCCTGTATTTGTGTTTCTATTTATGAGAGTAAATTGCAGTATTCATTCGTTGGTTTGGTTTTTGAATATGCTATATTTAGGGTTTGGTTTCAATTGCATGATTATTTGTTGATTTTAGCTAAAGCACTTCTGCTCTCTTTTTGGCAATTTTTCTGCTAGCCAAAATTTATGTCCATATATTTGTTTGAGAAATTTGGGAGTAGCATCTTCAAGGCTTAATTTGTGGGTTTGCACATATCTTTTGAAGGGTGAGATTTCATGGATGATTGATTTGTTCCTGGAATTTAGGATGTAAAGTTGCTTAAAATTTTATTTTTCATTTTTTTTGTTAATGTTGTAATGGGTCTTTTGAATTGGTATTGTTTTTCATGTTTTTAATAATTTAGTGGATTTGAGGGTTTGGGGTTTTTTTTTTTCTCCCTTTGTGTTTATTCTTCTTCTCCTCTTTTATTGAATATTTCTTTTAGTTGACTGTCTTGGACTTCACTTTGTTGCCACCTATGACTATCTCCGTCTCATATCTGATTTTAGTTTCTCTTGAGTTATTTAGCTCATATTGGCTTGTTGGTTTCTTCTTTCTTTCTTTTTTTTTTTTTTTTTATATACTTAAACAATATCCATGTTATTCCCTTTAAGTTTTCTTTTTGAAGATGAGCTTGGTAAACAAGGAAAGCCTGAAGGATCAAAAACATTAGCAGGTATCATAGTTTCAAGGTAAGACAAATATTTCTTCTAAAAGGAATTTTGCTTATTCAATTCCTACCAATATTTTCTTATCATTGGTTGCTTTTATATACCTTCCTATTTTGAGACTAAAATAGAATATCATTACTATCATTAATTTTATGTTCAATCTTAGCATCTTACATGGTCTATGGAAGTTTGTTTATTTATGGTTTGGCTTAATACTGATTGGCTGGGAACCTTTGCTGGCAACAATGGAGCAAGGGTTCACCTCTTGCATTGCATAATACTGATTGGCTGGGAACCTTTGCTGGCAACAATGATTGATAGTCTTTTCTTGTATTGGACCTGCTGCTATGGTAATGTACCGGTGTTGAGGAAACGGTGGTCCTGTGAGCCTCAAGTAGGGCCAGCGCAGCTGGTCACTTGCCTGCTAAGATTTATTCCAAGCTTGAGGAAGAATCAGATATTAACTCAACTCAATTAGATCTGTGCTCAACAAGAATTAGATAATACTAAAACTTAATTAAGAGTGAGGAGGAATTTCATGCTTCTTTTCAAGTACAGTAGTATTGAGGAACTGTGGCCCAGAACTAGGGTGGGTTGGCGCCTATGAGACCAGCAACCTGTTGGCAAATATCCTTTCTTGCACTTGACGAGCTGACAAACAGTTTCACTTTGTTTGAGTAAGGGTAGGAATATATCCCCCATCTCACAGCTCGTACTCATAAGGCGTAAGAATATATTCTTTTGTTTTTCCTTTTTCCTATAAGAAACAATGTTATATGTTAAGAGGTCGGAATAGATTCCTTATGAATCTGCATATGGTGGTAATATCTTAGAGCATGTTGGGGCTGTACATGTTGTGCGGAATTGTAATAAAGTATGAAAGAAAAATAAGACAACAAATTTAACGTAGTTCGGCAATTGCCTACGTCCACGAGAGACAGCAAACTTGTATTATCAAATATTACAAACTACACCCTTAGGTGAATCTTACAGATTGGATCTATTAAATAGATCTTTCAGAATAGAACTCTCTGACTCTCAGGAATCTAACTCACTGAACATGAATTTCAAGAATGAAGTTAAGCTCTATTTATAGGAGTATTCAGGAGCATTTTCGTAATTATAAATATATTATTTTAATATATTTATATTTAAATAAAAATAACTTTCGGCTGGCGGCGGCCGCTTTCGCTTTCGGCGCGCGGCGGCCGCTTGTCTGCCACGCACCATTGTCAGCCGCCAGCCGCCCATTTGTCTCATTGTCTGCCACATTGGGGTGGTCCCCACAAATCTCCACCTCCACCTCATGTGGAACAGGGCTCCTCCACACCTGTAATCTCTCTACAGATAGCAAGCTTCCTTCAAAAAACTGTTGCTGCCTCCATTAGTGCCCTTAGGCACTCCGAGCTCGTGAGATGTTGATCAAGTCCAAACAATGTTGGAACTTGATCCCTGCTATAGTGAAAACATAACCAGTAGTAGATTTGCGCTTGTCAAGATCTCCAGCATAGTCTGAATCCACATATCCGACTAGATGCTTACAACTCTTCGAATCTCTCTCGAACTTTAAACCAATATCCACAGTACCATGAATATACCGTAGAATCCACTCCACTGCTTGCCAGTGGCCTTTACCGGGGTTGTGCATGTAACGACTCACCATACTTACAGCATGTGAAATGTCAGGTCTGGTACACACCATAGCATACATCAAGGCACCAACTGCATTTGCATATGGAATGTTCTCCATTTGCTTCTTCTGATCCTCAGAATTTGGTGACATTGATGTACTTAGCTTGAAATGTGGTGCCAATGGTGTGCTCACAGGTTTTGTGTCATTGCCAATGCCAAAAGTTTGAAGAACTTTCTTCAAATACTGAGTCTGAGTCAAACAGATTGTGCCTTTGGCCCTGTCTCGAGTAATCTCCATCCCGAGAATTTTTCTGGCCTCTCCAAGATCCTTCATTTCAAACTCTGAGCCCAATTGAGCCTTCAGCTTGTTGATCTCCACCTTGCTTTTAGATGCGATTAACATATCATCTACATATAAAAGTAAGTAGATAAATGTACCATCTTGAAGTTTGCGATAGTAGACACAATGATCAAACTGACTCCGAGTATATTTTTGCCCTTGGATGAAGCTGTCAAATCGCTTGTACCACTGTCTCGGTGACTGCTTCAGGCCATACAGTGACTTGCTCAACTTGCAAGCCCAATTCTCTCTTCCTGGTACTTTGAATCCATCTGGTTGAGACATATATATCTCTTCTTCCAAATTACCATGCAGAAAAACAGTTTAGACATCGAGTTGGGCTAACTCGAGATCAAACTGTGCAACCAAAGCCAATAATATTCGAATTGACGAATGCTTAACAACTGGTGAAAATACCTCATTGTAGTCAATTCCTTCCCTCTGAGCGTAGCCTTTTGCTACCAGTCTGGCTTTGTATCGGATACCATCTGTGCTGGAAGAGCCTTACTTCTTAGCGAAAACCCATTTGCAGCCAATTGGTTTCTTTCCTTTCGGAAGTGGAACCAACTTCCAAGTCTGATTTTGATGGAGTGATGTCATCTCCTCATTCATTGCCATTTTCCACTTATCACTTTCCATACTCTGAATAACATCTTTGTAATTGTATGGAATATCATCTCCGGTGACTGGAAATGCATACGCAACCATGTCAGTGTACCGAGCAGGTTTGCGAATTTCTCTTCTTGATCGATTGGTGGCAATTGATTCTGGTTGTTGACTGATGTCTGGTCCTGGAGCCTCCACCTCAACTGAGATTTCTTCATCGTCTTCTTTAGGATGGTTGGATATCTCTGCTGATTTGCCAGGAGTTACTGGAATATCTAACTCCACCTGCTGAGGCAAATCTAGATCTCGATTTTCTTTATCAGAAACTGTATGCTTTAACATCACAGATTCATCAAAAGTTACATCTCGACTTTTTACAATCGTCTTTGTCTCCGGGTTCCATAGTCGGAAAGCCTTAACTCCTTCACTAAAGCCCATGAAAATCGCTTTCTTGGTCCTAGGATCCAGTTTGGATTCTTTCACATGGAAATATGCAGTGCATTCAAAAATGCGCAGAGAATCATAATCTGAAACGGGGTGTCCAGACCATACATCATTGGGAGTTTTGTCATCTAGTGCTGTTGCAGGAAGTCTATTGATGATATGGGAGGCATATGACAAAGCTTTAGCCCAAAATGCCTTGCTCAGTCCAAAATGAGATAACATGCAGCGAACTTTATCTACCAAAGTATGATTCATGCGTTCAGCAACACCGTTTGTTGTGGCGTGCCTGGGACTGTGAAATGTCTGACAATCCCTTCATTCTCACAAAATTTCTGAAATGGGTCTGTCTTGTATTCTCCTCCATTATCAGATCTGAGCCTCTTAATCTTCCTTCCCGTTTGGGTTTCTACCATTTTCTTCCATATAAGAAAGATATCTAGCACTTCATCTTTATGCCTCATGGTATAAACCCAAACATAGCGTGAGAAATCATCAATGAAAGTAACAAACCAACGTTTATCGCCCAATGAAGCATTTTGAGAGGGTCCCCAAACGTCGGTATGAACATAATCCAATGTTCCTTTTGTGCGGTGGATTGCAGTGCCAAACTTGACTCTCGTCTGCTTGCCTAAGATACAATGCTCGCAGAAGCCAAGTTTCCCGGTCTTTACACCTTTCAGAGAACCTTGCTTTATCAAGGTTTGAAGAGCCTTATCTCCAATATGTCCAAGCCGCATGTGCCAAAGTCGGGAAGTGTCCGATGAAACATCATTAGGACTGGTGCAAGCTGATACACTTTCGATTACTGTGTGTCCGTCAAGGAAATAAAGATTTCTTTTCTGAGTACCCTTCATGGCCAAGAGTGTTCCACGTACAACCTTCAGAACTCCACCTTCAATGGTCACCTTGTAACCGCTGGAATCAAGGACTCCTAAGGAGATCATATTTTTCTTCAGATCTGGAACATATCTGACTTCCGTGAGCCGTCTTGTTGTACCGTCATGCATCTTTAGGCGTATAGTTCCAATACCTTTTGTGTGGCAGGTATTGTTGTTGCCCATGACCACGACTCCTCCATCGAACTCATCCAATTTTGAGAACCAATGGCGATTCGGACACATATGATAGGAACATCAGGAATCTAAAATCCATCTATCAGACTGAATGTCTATAGATGAAACTGAGAATGCAGAATCTTCTTCAGCCTTCTGTGCCACATTTGCATCTGTCTTGCCCTTATTTGGACAATCTTTCTTCCAGTGTCCCTTTTGGTGACAATAGGCACATTCATCCTTCGCAAGATGTTGACGTGAAGAAGGTCATTTTGTCTTTGAGCGAGATCGGCCTCGCCTATTGGATCTATCAGATCTGTTGTTAGCCCTGCCTCTGGATACCGTCAAGGCTGCTAGTGATGCTTCTTTGTTATCGGGCTGGTCCTTCTTTCGATACTCGTTGTTCACCAAAGCATTTGAAACATCAGTGAATTTAACCTCATCTTTACCATATAGCAAAGTTGTTGTTAAATGTTCATAACTTTCAGGCAAAGAGTTTAACAACAATAGTGCCTTATCCTCATCAAGAGGTTCAACATCAAGATTTAGTAGATCCGCGAGAATCTTGTTGAATTTATCAAGATGCTCAATCATGAGAGTATCTTCCTTGTACTGAAAACGAAAGAGCTTCTTCTTCAGGTAGAGGCGGTTCTCTACGCTTTTCGTCATGTACCTGTCCTCCAGTTTCTTCCAGAGACTTGTTGCCATAGTCTCTTTCATGACAAAGTACTTCTGATCTTTGGCCAAACAGAGTCTAATTGTTCCACAAGCTTGACGATTGACGAAATACCAATCATCATCGGACATATCCTTGGGCTTGGTTTCCAAGGCGATATGTGATCCTTCCCGGAATAAGAGATCTTGAACTTCGCATTGCCACATGCCAAAGTTGTTGGTGCCGTTGAATTTTTCCACCTCGAACTTTGCGTTGGACATCGAACTTCTTTGCCAAGGCCTGCTTGTGCTTGAGATTTCCTCCGCCATTTAGACTGAAGATATGTATGACGCCGAAAAGTACTTAAAAAATGATAAACAACTCCGACTAAGCTATATCAACCTTAAGTCGTTGCTGCAGCAGTTTGAGCACTTGCAATGCCAACATCGTATGCTTAACAAGTTGAAGTTACAGTCACATAACTCCATTTCAGCTGCCTCACAGGTGAGCTTTGCTTACTTGGGTGTATTTTTCTGCTCACATGTAGTTTTTCCAACTTTATTTAGACGACTTCCAAAAATATTGCACTGGGAGTCTTTGTACTGGCCTCTGTGGCTTCCACACCCATCCTTTGGAGAGAATTGTTTCGAACCTCAGGTGCTTTTAACTCGTCTGCAGGAAGTGCAAAGATCGAAAGAACCCTTTAAAGCTTCGCCCGAGCCAGATTTGAGTCACACCTCGTCAAGATTGTCACAGAAAAGCCCTGGACAATTATGATGTATTGACCCTTTGGCTTTCTGACTGGCCATTTTTGCTCTAGTCCCTCCTTCCAAGGCATTTTTGACTGGTATGCAAAATCATTTGCATTAACCATTAATCATAACTGCTTTAATAAAGCTCCTTAGCAAACATCCTTTTTTCTTCTTCTTTAAGCTTTCTTTTGAATTATTTAATTTCTTAGTTGCCTTTTGAGTAAAGTCTTCGGTTTTTTTTTTTTTCAGCACTGGAGTCGGAGAAAGTCGAGACTCTTCAGTAGGATCAAGAAGACGAGTACAACAGTGATGGACATAAGGGGTCTAAATGGAGACCATGTGAATCAATTATCATGATTTCGTTCACTTTTTATTAGGGAAGGGAAAGCTCCAACTGATTTACTAGGGGAGGGAATCGAACTATTAACTTCAAGTGAAGAGATTTAAATATATACCATTGGAGCTAACCAACGTTTGTGCAAGTAAAGTCTTTGTTAATAACATCTTTAACAACATAACATTTTGTAAGCAGGTTTAATGTATGTTGAGAAATATTTAAAGGATTTTGTAATGAAGCAGTTTTATAAATGCATTTGTTTATTATTGTTTGTGTTCAAATGACTGCACTTATTTTGCAATTTTACTCTTTTACTTAAAATTTGAGCAGTACCCAATATCTACTTTCTTTGTTTAATTTTATTGTTGAATTATAATTTATTAAGTATTTTTTTTAGATTTTTCATAGTTTGAATTAAACTTTTATTTTTTTTATTATAGTATAGCACTTCAAAAGCTCTAAAAATATTTTAAAGTCGAGTATCTCAGCCAACAATTAAAACTCAATGCGGCATATTTGAAATATAAGAATTGTGTTAAATGACAAAGTTATAAATAAGATAGTCTTAGAGATGCAGTAATGCGATTGTTAATCACATAACTATGATAGCTTTTAAGATATATTAAGTCTTACACATAAAATTATTTGTTTATTAATTCATGGTGAAACAAGCATGATTATAGAAACAACCTATATAATAAATTCATAATTTATCTTGAAGAAAAAAATTAATTATTCAAAAATTAACTCGTCTCAAAAAAGAGGAGGACACTATCTGGTGCCAAAAAATCAATACCAAAACAAATAAACAAAAAAAAAAAGAGAGAGAACTGATACCATCTATCAACTTTCTTAATTTATAGTGTAAGAAATTAACCCAAAAAACAAGTAATTACATATTAACTCCTTTATAAAAAAAATCCAAAAACTATGAAGGAAAGGGATTAATAAAATATTTTTTTATTATATTTAAAAAAAGCCTTTTACTCACGTGTAACGCACGTGCAAGGTAAGCCCGTTGAGAACAAAGGGCCTATGCGAAAAGTAGCTTTTTCAATTCCTGAAACGATCCGGAATTCAACTCGTAGGTGTCTGGTCGTCTTCGATGAATTCAAAATTGTGCGTTTTAGGGTTTTGGCGAACTGATTAGCTTGGTGTGGTGAAGAAGAAGAATCAGAATCAGAAGAAGAAGAAGAAAGATGTCGTATCTACTGCCACATCTGCACACGGGTTGGGCCGTGGATCAGGCGATTCTCGCAGAAGAAGAACGGCTCGTCGTGATTCGATTTGGCCACGATTGGGACGAAACCTGCATGCAGGTGCATACATACGTCTCCGATTTCAACTCTTCTTGTTTTAATTTTACTTTCTTTTATATTTTTTTTTTCGCAGATTTGAATAAACCCTAGCTATCTATCCTGTTTATCTGCGTTCATCTTCTCTTTGAATAAAAAGGACAAGTGAAAAGAAGAAAACAAAAAAGAAGAAGGACAAAAACAACAAATAATATAGGCTTCAATGCTTCATAGTGAACATAACATCGTTCAAGTACCTAAATCCAAATTTCAAGACACTTTTTAGCCGAGTTCCCGTAACCTAGAATTTGAAAAGGAACAAGTCGGATCTCTAGATATGTACCTGTGTATCCGACACCCATACTCGAGTCCAGTTAACATAGCTCCCAAGTTTTGTCTATCTTTCTATTGATACTCACTTCCAAACATAGACATAATGAGGAACACCTCCCAAAATATCAATAACACAACTAAAAAAGCCTTATAATTAAAAGAAACAAAGTAAGGATAGAAACTAACAAGTGGTTAGAAACTTCTACCTATTGAAAAACTGAGCAACAAATGGATTTTGTTTGGTTCAACCAAATTCCCCTCGGATCTTCTTAGCAAGGTGAATCATCAACTAAGTCAATTACATCTAAGTAGAACATTCAAATGAAGCTCTTTGCAAAACTCATCTAACTATGGATTCTCCATTAAATATCCCTTTTAACATCAACCTTCATAAACTAAATTGTAATGTATCGTCTGCTAAAGCTACATGTTTGGTCCTCGAATGTGCAATACAACATGAAAATTCTCAAGTAATAATGTGGACTAGAACGTACAGTGGGGACTTTGTGTGTTTTAGGATGACATGAGAGAGAAAGAGTCTTTTAGGATTGAAATTAAGCTATTGAGAAGAGCTAAGGTGTGAAAAAAAAAGAAGAGAAAATGGGTAAAGAGACAAAAGGGAGTCAAAAGAAAAGGGAAAAAAAAATGAAGTGTGAGTTGGGAAGTGGCCAAGCGTTAATATAGATGGAGAAAAGTGAAAACTATATGGGGGTGTTATATTACCATGGGACACAACTTAGAGAAATTGTATAAGGCATGTCCATGGAGAGGCAAGAGGTGGCGATTCCTACTTGATATTTAACCAAAACTCTTGAGTAATAGGACATTGTTTTGAACATTTTGTTCTAATCTATTTGTTTTGCTTAGATGGGGTGAACTGGATTGACATTATTAATTTACCAAAATTGAAGTTAGAACTAATATATTAGTGTAAGATATGGAGGGTATTTTGGGGATTATATGTAAAAAGTCTTCATTGCGAACTACCTCAAGCATTCTTACCATATATGTCATAGACTATAGATATAATAGCTTGTGACACATGATACGTAGCATGTGGAGCATTATGGTCAGGATTGAGACGCCTTACTATCCGCTCATTATCCTCTACCTCTGTAAAAGGTTGGATTGGGAGTTCCCATGAAGCTGGAGTATTATCGACTGCACTTTCAGCTGTTGGGACCACTGCTGGTGGAGGAGGAGCTTGATTTACCGAATCACTTCATTATGACATCATCATTGGTTGTGGTTCCTAGTAATTGTTATACACTAGTGCGGGTGGTTCACACCATACCATGGTCGGTGGTTCGAACCAAGCTATGGTCTGTGGCGGTGGAGGTGGTTCAAACCAAGCTATGGTTGGTGACAGTAGAGGTGGTTCAACCCAAGCTATGGCTGGTGATAGCTTGGGTTGAACCACCTCCATTATCGCTAGCCATATCTTGGGTTGAACCACCTCCACCGCCACCGACCATAGCTTGGTTCGAACCACCTCCAACCCCACCGACCATGGTCTGGTTGAAAATTTTGAATTTCTTTATATATGCACACAAAAGTCATATTTTAGGTGAAAATTATTAATTTGTTAATATAAACACACGAAAGTCCCATCTGGGCTGGAGATTTTGAATTTGTTTATATAAGCACACGAAAATCTCATTAAGGTGGAAATTAGGAATTGGCTTATGTAAGCACAAGAAAATTTCATTTCGGGTGGAAATTAGGATTATGCTTATATAAATGTATGAAAGTCCAATTTGGGGTGAAAAATATTGTATTACTTTATATTAGCACACAAAAATTCCACTTGAGTTGAAGATTATAGATTTGCTTAGATTAGCACACAAAAGTCCTTTTAGGATGAAAATTAGGAATTTACTTATGCACACAACAATACCATTTGACGTGAAAAATATAAATTTGTTTATATAAGTACACAAAAGTCCTATTTATGGCGAAAAGTTTTTATTTTTTGTATAAAGACACGAAAGTCTCGTTTGGGGTGAAAATTTTGAAATTTACTTTTATACACGAAAATCTCAATTGGGGTGAAATAGGAATTTGCTTATACAAGCACACATAAGTCCCATTAGGGGTTGAGATTATGAATTTGTTTATATATGCACATGTAAGTCCCATTTAGGTGGAAATTAAGAATTTGCATATACAAGCACGGGAAATTTCCATTTGGGTTGAAAATTTGGAATTTGTTTATATAAGCACATAAAAGTCCAATTTGGGGTCAAAAATATAAATTGATTTATATATGCACACGAAAGTCCCATTTTGTGATAAAATTATGAATTTGTTTTTATAAGCACACAAAAATCTTATTTTGCATAAAAAATTAGGAATTTGTTTATATAAGCACACGAAAGTGATATGTTAGGTAAAAATTATTAATTTATTAATATAATCACCCAAAAGTCTTATTTGGGGTGAAGATTTTGAATTTGTTTATATAAGCACACGAAAATCTCATTTAGGTGGAAATTACGAATTTGCTTATATAAGTACACAAAAATCTCATTTCGGGTGGAAATTGGGAATTTGCTTATATAAGTACAAGAAAGTCCAATTTGGGGTGAAAAATATGAGGTACTTTATATAAGCACTCAAGTCCATTCGTAACGCGTCCATGGTGGTAAAGTGCTTCTGCTGGATATCAAGCTTGGCTATTAATATGGCCAAAAGTCAGGTGAGGGGTATAAATGTGTGTCCAGATTGGTTGGGTGAAATGGCGACTCAAATTGGTTGTTCTACTAGCTCTTGGCTTATGAAGTATTTGAGAATGCCTTTAGGCGGTAACCCTTCTAAGATGGACTTTTGGGATCCCAAGGTGTTGCAGTGCCTTGATGGGTAGAAAGGTATTTTCTATACAAAGGTGGAAGACTTACGTTAATTAAATCAGTATTGGATGCTATTCCAACTTACTATATGTCAGTATTCAGGATTCCAGTGAAGGTGGCAGATCTCATAGAGAAGTTAATGAGGAATTTCTTGTGGAAAAATGAAGATAGGATGAAGGGGTCACACTTGGTGGCTTGGAGCATGGTGTAGAGGAAGAGTAAATAGGTTGGTTTGGGCATAGGGAATATATCCAGTAGAAACAAAACTTTGGTTGGGAAGTGGTTATGGAGGTTTCTAAGGGAGAGGAATCATTTGTGGGGGAAGGTCATCTTCAGTAGGCACGGGCTTCGGGATAACCTTCGGGATGCAGGGATTGCCCGTAGAGCCACATTTAGGAGCCCTTGGAAATTTATCTCCTCACTTTATCCCATCTTCCTTCCCTTCACTAGACTTAAACTTGGAAATGGTGCTTCTATTCAGTTTTGAGAGGACCTATGGTGTGGAAATGACACCTTCCAAACACTGTTTCCTAACCTATATTGTCGATCATCTTCCCATAATAAACCTGTTTGTGATTTTGTAAGGGTCCAGGATGAACCTCTTTTGTCTTGGGATCTGTACTTAGGAAGGTATAGCTCTCTCCTAGGGAGGAACAAGACATGGTGGCCTTAGTTTGCTTGAGGGATGTCACTTTTCTAAGGAAGGTGACAAAATCACATGACCTTGGGAACCCTCGAGGTCATTTTCTACTAAATCATTCCATGCTTCTATCCTTAGTGTGCCCAATGCTCCTCCCTTCCCTCATCATAGTCTTGTATGGAAATCACAAGTGCCAACAAAAGTTAAGTTTTTGGGGTGGGTTGTCTCCCATGGGAAGTTGAGTATGGGTGATATGTTGCAAAAGAGGTTTTCAGTTATGTGCTTATCCCCATATTGGTGTTACCTTTGTAAACAGGAGTTGGAGTCTATGGGTCACTTATGTTGGCGATGCCCATTTGCTACGGAGGTGTGGAGTGGATGGTGTTATCATTTTCTGGTAGTGACAAATGATGATATGGTGGGCGACAATATAAACATTTTTCCCTTCATGAATAGTGTTTAGGCCTCTTGGAGAGAACACTGGAAGGTGGTATGCTTGGTAGTGTTATGGTTTATGGAAGGAGCGTAACAAATGTGTATTTCACGATGAGGTGTACACGACAGCTAAAGTGTGGGAGAATTCTCATCTTTTAGCTTCCTTTTGCATGGCTAATAGTAATCTGTCAAAAGGTTATGCCTTAAGGGATTGGCTCAGAGGTTGGGGCAATTTTGTATCACCCTAGGGTGTGGGCTGGGAAGGACAGTTGTTATTGATTGTATTGTGTGTTCATTTTGATATTTATTATATATAATATTCCTTAGTTTCTTTTAAAAAAAAGAACTACTAGAGAATTTTGTGTTTTGCTGTGACATGGTGCATTTGGAAAGAAAGAAATTGTAGAATTTTTGATAATATTGATCTTAGTGTGGATCATACATGGGAAAACTCTGTGTATGTTTTTTGCTTTATGGATTAATTCATGTAAATTGTCTAGGAACTATAGTTTAAGTGATTGGAGTAGGACCTGACAGGCTATTCTAGAAACTATATAATGATTTTGTAACTTTTTGTACTATGTTTTCAGATGATATCTCGTCCTCTGAAAACACTTACTTGCTTTTAACACAACCCTCTTTATTTAATACAATAGACATGTTTCCTATAAAAATATATATATAAGCATACAAAAATCTCATTCAGGGTGAAAATAAGGAATTTGCTTTTATAAGTACACGAAAATCCTACTTGAGGTGAAGATTACAAATTTGTTTAGATTAACACACAAAAGTCTGTTTAGGGTGAAAATTAGGAATTTACTTATTTAGGCACACAAAAGTACCCTTTAACGTGAAAAATATAAATTTGCTTATATAAGCACACGAAAGTCTTGTTTAGGGCGAAAATTTTGAATTTTTTGTAAAAGCACACAAAAGTTTTGTTTGAGGTGAGAAATTATGAATTTGATTTTATATGCACACAAAAATCTTATTTGGGGTGAAATACGAATTTGCTTATATATTCACACATAAGTCCCATTAAGGGTGGAGATTATGAGTTTTTGCACATGAAATTCTCTTTTAGGTGGAAATTAAGAATTTGCATATACAAGCACAAGAAATTTTCATTTGGGGTGAAAAGTTGAAATTTGTTTATATAAGCACAAGAAAGTCTAATTTGGGGTCAAAATATAATTTTATTTATATATGCACACGAAAGTCCCATTTTGATATAAAATTATGATTTTGTATATATAAGCAAACGAAAGTCTTATTTGGCCTAAAAAAATTAGGAATTTGCTTATATAAGCACACGAAAGTCCCATTTGAAGTTAAAATCATGAATTTGTTTATTTATAGCACACAAAAGTCACATTTTGGGTGAAAATTATGAATTTATTAATGTAAGCATCCGAAAGTCTTATTTGGGTTGGAGATTTTGAATTTGTTTATATAAGCACATGAAAATCTCATTTAGGTGAAAATTAGGAATTTGCTTATATAAGCACACGAAAACCCGATTCGGGGTGAAAATAAGGAATTTGCTTTACAAGTACATGAAAATTCGCACTTGAGCTGAAGATTATGGATTTGCTTAGATTAGCACATGAAAATCCTTTTAGGATGAAAAGTGGGATAATTCTTATCCAGGCACACAACAATACCATTTGACATGAAAAATATAAATTTGCTTATATAAACGCACAAATGTCTTGTTTATGACGAAAAGTTTATATTTTTTGTATAAGCCCAATAAAGTCTCATTTGGAATGAAAAATTAGGAATTTGCTCTTATATGCACACGGAAATCTCAATTTGGGTGAGATAGGAATTTGCTTATATAAGCACATATAAGTTCCATTAGGGGTTTAGATTATGAATTTGTTTATATATGCACATGTAAGTCTCATTTAGGTGAAAATTAAGAATTTGCATATACAAGCACAGGAAATTTCCATTTGGGGTCAAAAATATAAATTTATTTATATATGCACGCGAAAATTTCATTTAGGTGGAAATTAGGAATTTTCGTATGCAAGCACACGAAAATCCCATTTCGGGTGGAAATTTGAAATTTGCCTATATAATAAGCGCACAAAAATTCCATTGTTGGTGGAAATTAGGAATTTGCATTTATAAGTACACGAATGTGAGCATACAAAAATCATATTTTAGGTGAAAATTATTAATTTGTTAATATAAGCACACGAATGTCCCATTTGGGGTTGAGATTTTTAATTTTTTTATACAGGCACATAAAATCTCATTTAGGTTGAAATTAGAAAATTTTTTATGTAAGCCCACAAAAATCTCATTTTTGGTGAAAATTAGGAATTTGCATATATAAGTACAATTGTACATGAAAGTTCAATTTGGGGTGAAAAATATGAATTTCATTATATAAGCATACGAAAATCCCATTTCGGTAGAAATTAGGAATTTGCTTATGTAAGTACACAAAAATCCGATTTCTCGTAGAAATTAATTATTTGCTTATATAAGTACATGAAAGTACAATTTGGGCAGACAAAATTGAATTTCTTTGTATGAGTACACGAAAATCATATTTTAGTTGAAAATTATAAATTTGTTAATATAAGCACACAAAAGTCTCATCTGGGCTAAGAGATTTTGAATTTGTTTATATAAGCAAACAAAAATCTCATTTAGGTGAAAATTAAAAATTTGTTTATATAAGCAAACGAAAATCTCATTTAGGTGAAAATTAAGAATTTGCTTATATAAGCACACGAAAATCCCATTTCGGGTGGAAATTAAGAACTTTTATACTGTGTAATTTGGATTGGAATGCATTAATCAATTTGCTTAATTAATTGAAAAACTTAGGTTGCGTTTGGTTCGTGATCCAAAAACTAAAATACAATTCAAAAAGTGAAAACTCGGAAAACAATATTTTGTCGTTTTCTAAATACAACATGTTTTCTTTATAAATTTTTGGAAACTGTTTTTGAATGCAGAAAACTGTATCCAAATCATAAACCAAACGCAGCCTTATTCTTTCTTGTTTGTTTTTAGAAAGTTCCTTACTTTATGTGTTTCTTGAGCTGGTATATGGTCCGTTATATTTGCATTATAGCAGGTTTTGATATGAAATGTGTTACTCTTTGAATCCAACTCACAATGCTGCTTTATTGAATGTCTAATTCTTGGTTCAAGGGTCTACTTTTAGGCAGGTTTTCCATTTCATCATTTCCTTATGCATGAGGAATGCTAATTTTTTTTTTTAGGAGAAGAAAATTGTATTATTGAAGAGGACATGCCTTAGTCAAAATAACATCTGGTACAAAGGTGGGAGTTTCTTCCAACCAAACAGCAGACTCTTCAATACAAGGTGCACTATTACATTCTCTATACACAAGATTACACTGGACATTCGAAAACTGGTTTAAAAGGAACTTACAATCATCTATAATTGGGTGAAATTCATCCAATCAGGAAACTTACGAGGACAAAGAATTAATAACCTGTGCAGAGTCTCCTTCAATAATGTCAATTGGAATGCCAACTCCCAGAGCAAAAGCTAAGCTCCCTCTGACTACAATAGCCTCTGCCACATTAGTAGGAAAATTTCCTTGAATTTTTTATGCCAACGCTGCTATTACCATCACCTGGCAATCCCGTATAATAGAGCCAATTCCAATTTAATTTAAGCCATCTTTTTCGCCAGCATCCACATTCATCTTCAGAAGTCCATTACCTGGAAGCTCCCATTTTGCTCTTATGTCTTGGCTGCCTGAACTGTTTCTTTTCCTGGATTAATTTGAATTGGTTAATGAAATGAAGACCTCTGTCCATAGCATTAAAACCCTGCAGATTTGTACCAGAGCAAACAATCTTGTTCCTTGAACTCCAAATAACCCAGCATGCTGAAATTATACTCTCTACTTGATCTGTGCATAAATGGTCAAATAAAGACCTGAAATCTCCATTTATAAAATGATCAAACCACACATTATTTTTTTGCTAGAAATCCATGGCTTTCCACCTTTCTTAAATGTACCCTTAGTTTGTGTTTAGAGGTTTCTCTTTCAAATTTATATTTTTCGATAGGGTTTGCCTTATGTTGTGGTGATTTTGATTGATTAATCTTTTTTATTTGCAACTATGAAATTGATTTTGCCCTTGATGAGAATTGTCATATATGTAAATGTCTAATTATGATTTCAGTTCTTGGTCTTGTTTATGGTGTTTGACAACTGATATTATTGGTGTTTTAGAAACATGTGGCCTTTCATTAATTCAAAGTTGGTTGAGGCTGTTAAGGTTATTCGACAAAAGCCAAGATATACTTTCCTTACTGTTTAGCTTTGTTTCTTCAGTATTGCACCGTGTATTTCTTGTTTTGGGCTGCTTCTTGAAATATGGAAATTTGAAGAAATATGACAAAAGTGAGCAAATTTTTTTTTAACTCAATTCAACTGAGTCTTTTTTTACAACTACATGGGGTTTGCTAAATAAATTTCGAAACTGCATTTAAATAGCGATGAATGTGGGCATTTCTGTTGTTTTGCACATTTGATTAATTGCAAGTTCTCTCTGCTATTGTGCAGATGGATGAGGTGCTGGCATCTGTTGCAGAAACAATAAAGAACTTTGCTGTGCTATATCTGGTTGACATCACGGAGGTCCCTGACTTCAACACTATGTATGAGCTGTATGATCCTTCCACTATCATGTTCTTTTTTCGTAATAAGCATATAATGATTGATCTTGGGACTGGAAACAACAACAAGATCAATTGGGCCCTTAAAGACAAGCAGGAATTTATTGACATTGTAGAAACTGTCTACAGGGGAGCCCGAAAGGGTCGAGGTCTGGTGATTGCACCCAAAGACTATTCGACCAAGTACCGATATTAGGGTGTTAGTTACTGAGAGACTAAAAAATCAATACTACTGCTGTATTAACTGTTGCAAATGTTAACAACATTTCTGCAGCTATATCTATGAATTTGTATTACTTTACTAAGGTTGCTATTAATGGGCAGCCCTCTGATGAAGGTTCATGTTGATGTGTGTCCAACTACTCTTTAAGCAGGTTCTACTATGTTTAATTTTTTTAAGGGTGTAATCTTATATAGATAAGAGAGTTGTTACGATCCTAATCTAAAAAGTTTTTTAAAAATCAGATTATTACAGGTTATGATGCGGCAAAGGTGTTATAATGGACATTTGACAAAACTGTAGCCACCTTTTCATGTGAACTGACAAAAGCTTCCTCATGTTATACTTGACATTTGACGACATTACTCAAGGGGAAAGTGTTTTAAGTAGTCTGCCCATTGTGGTTCTCTTGATCATGTAATATCTACAAGTAGTGTTGCTTAACTAAGGGGAAAGTGCTGTTTAACTACGACATTTTATATCTAAAAGATGTCTTGCACATTCACCTACATGATTTTGATGTTAAAGATATTTGCCACCAATGGGCTGTTCTAATTGAAACCGCCCGCACACACTTTTAACGACATTCTTTCTTCCAATTGAAACTGCTGCAACGGTTTGACCAAGTCATACCCATTTAACAACAATCTCCCTGCTAATTGAAACTCCTGTCATAAAGATTAAACGGCACTAGATTTGAAGTTGTGAAAGGAATTTGACGACATTACGTCTCCTTCACATCACTGTTAATACATTTGACCTGGCTTCCTCGAAATGAAAACCCGTTGTAGACATTTAACGACATTTCTCAAAACAAATAAACGCTGTTATCCACCTTCAACGACGTTCGCAATTGTAATCAAAACAGACATTTGACGACGTTCCCCATCATTACCAAAGCCTCCGACAAATATTGGACGACACTCCCTGCCATAAGCGAAACCCCTGTTATACACCTTCAACGACGTTTCCAATCATCAAACGAAACCGCTGTTATATACATTTAACGACATTTCATCTAACAGAAAACAGCGTTTAACGCTTTTAACGACATTGGCTTCCACAACCGACACCCGTTTCTCTTTCAACGACGTTTCTCTTTCAACGACGTTTCTCATCAGGTACAGAACCGCTGCTGTAAACGTTAAACAACATTTCCACAACCAAAACCGTTGTTGATAAGCTTTCCACGACATACTCCTTTTCAGTGTTAGATACATTTAACGACATTTTTGCAATAGTAAGAAAAGACAATTACAACGGGATGCTCGCTGTGGTTGCATTACTTCTGCGACATCAGACAACATTTTCTGATGATGTTTGCAATTTGTTAGTTATTCAACAACATTAATTTTACATGTCACGAAAGACGGGACGCTGGACACATTTTCTGCAAGATACAGTCAATTGAGGACATTATACTTACCCTCTTTTGTTTATTTAAGCTCTGTAAACAAAATTTTTTCCTTACCTTCCTCTAAACGTTGTGTAACATTTGACTAAAAATTAGGTGTCGTTCAAAACATTAACATCAAAGCAATTATTTTAAGAACTTCCGTTACCTATACGTACAAAACGTTGTGTTTGTCTGAAACCTTTGCTACATTTCCTTGTCATAAGAAAAATATTTTACAATTATATAGTTCTTCCAGACTTGACTACAAGTCTTTCAGGATGTTATTTCAATTAGATTTCTTAATATGGTACAATTCTATTAACTAGGTTGTTCAACAAAAAAAAAACGAAAACAAAAATTCTATTAACTAGACTGGATGCTTTCAAGAGCATGCTGTTGTTTTAAAATATGAAAAATGTTAATCTAACTACAAAATATTGCAACTACGATACAACTACACATTCATATTCATTCGATGTGTATGTTACACACATCTCGATATGTATAATAAATTACATTAGCATTCCCCTTAAAACATATGGCAACACACCTTTAAATGTTGTTATATTAAGATCCAATCTTACTCAACATAAGAGAATTAATCCACTTTGAACCACCAGGTTAATCTAGAATTCATCCACAATTTTAGCAATACACACTAGAGATGAGAGAAATTACTCAGTTGGTAAAATCCAACAATTTTAAATAATATAAATACGAAAATTTTAAGTTTTAAATTGTAGGCATATTAGAAGTTATTCTGGTAATGATAAATTTGAAGATTTACCTGGTAGACAAGTAATCCTCATCCACGATGTTGCCACTTCTTTTCTTAAAGAGCAATTGTCTCATGTAATATAAACCATGGCTTGTTGACCTCGTGTGACCCCTGTGCCCTCATTAGCCCACAACTGAGTGCTCCTCAATGTGAAGTTTAATTGCCCTGTGTATCCAAAGATCCAACCTGAACCCGAAACAAAAGAAATAAAACAACCAAAATGATGTATATATCAGGAGACTTAAAAAATGTATTCTCTGCATTCTAATGATTCTGAAAATTGATATTCATTTCATTATTGTTGGACAAGCAATTAACACAAAAGAAATTACAATGGAAAAATTGGAGAAAAATGCGATACCTCCCCCAAAATTGCGGCAATTGAAACCAGATGAATGTCAATTGCAATGGCCCAAATTGGCAAATAATCAAAATGGAAAAATATAAAGACTAAGAAATTTTTCCAAAGTGCTGTGAAGGGCAAAACCTCTTTGAAGAAATGGGAAGTGAACATCGAGTCAAAAACTAACTCACAAGACCCCGTTGCTTGAATTCATCAAAGCAACACCAATCTTGGTTGGAGACTCTAATATGGTAACCCCAGCTTCTCCAAGTACTTTAATTTTGTCTTGAGCTATACCCTTCCCACTGGACACAATAGCTGCAGCAAAATAAATAAATTATTAGCAAAATCAAGTAATGAGGAGCAAAATGCTGACATAAATAAATAGACGAAATATCCATGCTAGGGTTATTTGGTGTACTTCACTTCCAGCATAACCGAATGGGGTTTTCGTATGCTTATATAAAGAAATTCATAGGTTTCACCCCAAATTGGACTTTCATGTACTTTATATAAGCATATTCTTAATTTTCAAGAAAAAAGAGATTTTCGTGTGCTTATATAATCCCAAATCCTAATTTCTACATAAATGAGATTTTTATGTGCTTATATAAACAAATTTAAAATCTCAACCCCAAATGGGATATTCGTGTGCTTATATTAACAAATTAATAATTTTTACCTAAAATATGACTTTCGTGTGCATATATAAAGAAATTCAAAATTTTCAACCCAAATTGGACTTTTATGTAATTATATAAGCAGATTCCTAATTTCCACAAGAAATGAAATTTTTGTGTGCTTATATAAACAAATTTAAAATCTTCACCCCAAGTAGGACTTTCGTGTGCTCATATAATCAAATTCATGATCTTAACCTCAAATAAGACTTTCGTGTGCTAATATAAGCAAATTCCTAATTTTTACGCCAAATAAGACTTTGGTGTGCTTACATAAACAAATTCATAATTTTATCGCAAAATGAGACTTTTGTGTGCACATATAAATAAAGTTATATTTTGGACCCCAAATTAGACATTCATGTGCTTGTATAAAAAATTCCGAATTTTTACCCCAAATGAAATTTTTTTGTGCTTGTATAAACAAATTCTTAATTTCCACCTAAATGGGATTTTCATGTGCATATTTCAACAAACTCATGATCTCTACCCTTAATGGGACTTATGTGTGCTTATATAAGCAAATTCCTATTTCACCCCAAATAAGATTTTCGTGTGCGTATAAAATCAAATTCATAATTTCTCACCCCAAAGGAAACTTTCGTGTGCTTTAACAAAAAATTCAAAATTTTCGCCCTAAACAGGACTTTCGTGTGCTTATATTTGCAAATTTATATATTTTTCACGTTAATTGGTACTTTTGTACGCCTAGATAAGTAAATTCCTAATTTTAACCCTAAATGAACTTACATGTGCTAATCTAAGCAAATCCGTAATGTTCACCTCAAGTGAGATTTTCGTATAATTATAAAAGCAAATTTCTTATTTTCACCCCGAATAGGATTTTCGTATGCATATATAAAGAAATTCATATTTTTCAGCCCAAATTGGACTATCATGTACTTATATAAGCAAATTCCTAATTTCCACCTAAATAAGATTTTTGTGTTCTCATATAAACAAATTCAAAATCTCCATAGTAGATGGGACTTTCGTGTGCTTATATTAACAAATTAATAATTTTCACATAAAATATGACTTTCGTGTGCCTATATAAAAAAAATTCAAAATTTTTAGCCCAAATTGACTTTCATGTACTTATATAAGCAAATTCCTAATTTCTACTCGAAATGGGCTTTTTGTGTACTTATTACATAAGCAAATTCTTAATTTCCACCAAAATGAAATTTTCGTGTACTTATAAAAGCAAATTCCTTATTTTCACCCCAAATGGGATTTTCGTGTGCCTATATAATGAAATATATTTTTCACCCCAAATTGGACTTTCGTGTATTTATATATGCAAATTCCTAATATCCACCAAAAATGTGATTTTCGTGGGCTTATATAAACAAATTTCTAATTTCAACCTAAATGAGATTTTTCTGTGCTTGTATAAACAAATTCAAAATCTCAACCCCGAATGGGACATTCGTGTGTTTATATTAACAAATTAATAATTTTCACCTAAAATATGATTTTCGTGTGCTTATATCATGAAATTATATTTTTCACCCCAAATTGGACTTTCATGTACATATGCAAATTCCTAATTTCAACCAAAAATGGGATTTTCGTAAAAGCAAATTCCAAATTTCCACTCGAAATGGAATTTTCGTGTGCTTGCACAAGCAAATTCCTAATTTCCACCAAAATAAATTTTTTGCGCGCATATATAAATAAATTATATTTTCACCCCAAATGGAAATTTCTTGTGTTATATGCAAATTCTTAATTTCCACCTAAATGGCAATTTCATGTGCATATATCAAGTTATCAACAAATTCATAATCTCCAACCCTAATGGGACTTATGTATGCTTATATAAGCAAATTCTAATTTCACCCCAATTGAGATTTTCGTGTGCGTATAAAAGCAAATTCATAATTTTTCACCTCAAACGAGACTTTCGTGTGCATATACAAAGAATTTAAAATTTTTGCTGTGAGCAAGACTTTCATGTGCTTAACTAAGCAATTTTATGTTTTTCAAGTCAAATGCTACTTTTGTATGCCTAGATAAGTAAATTCCTAATTTTTACCCTAAACGGACTTTTGTGTGCTAATCTTAGCAAATCCGTAATCTTCACCACAAGTGGGATTTTCGTGTAATTATAAAAGCAAATTCCTTATTTTCACCCGGAATGGGATTTTCGTGTGCTTATATAAGCAAAATCCTAGTTTTTTTCGCAAAATAAGACTTTTGTGTGCTTATGTAAACAGGTTAATAATTTTATCACAAAAGGAACTTTCGTGTGCATATATAAATAAATTTAATTTGTTGACCCTAAATTGGACTTTCATGTGCTTATATAAATAAATTTAAAATTCTTTATTTCCACATAAATGGGACCTACAAGCATATATAAACAAATTCATAATCTCAACCCCTAATGGGACTTATAAGCAAATTCCAATTTCACCCCAATTGAGATTTTCGTTTGCGTATAATAGCAAATTCCTAATTTTTCACCTCAAACAAAACTTTCGTGTGCATATACAAAGAATTTAAAATTTTCGCTATGAACAGGACTTTCATGTGCTTATATAAGCAAATTTATGTTTTTCACATCAAATGGTATTAATGCATAAATAAATTCCTAATTTCCATCCTAAAAGGACTTTCGTGTGCTAATCTAAGCAAGTCCGTAACCTTTTACTCAAGTGGGATTTTTGTGTGCTTATATAAAGTAATTCATATTTTTCACCCCAAATTGAACTTTCAAGTAATTACATAACAAAATTTCAAATTTCCACCCGAAATGATATTTTCTTGTACTTATATAAGAAAATTCCTAATTTCCACCTAATTAGATTTTCATGTGCATATAAACAAATTCAAATTCACCCGCCCAAATGGGACTTTCGTATGCTTATATTAAGAAATTAATAATTTTCACCTAAAATATGACTGTCTTGTACTTAAATAAAAAAAATTCAAAATTTTCAGCCAAATTGGACTTTTATGTACTTCTATAAGCAAATTCCTAATTTCCACCAGAAATGAAATTTTCATGTGCTTCCATAAGCAAATTCATAATTTCCACCTAAACGAGATTTTTGTGTGCTTATGTCAACAAATTTAAAATTTCCACCCCAAATGGGACTTTTGGGTGCTTATATTAATAAATTCATAATTTTCACCTAAAATGTGACTTTCGTGTGCTTATATAAAGAAATTCAAAATTTTCAGCCCAAATTGAACTTTTATGTACATAAGCAAATTCCTAATTTCCACCTAAATGAGATTTTCGTGTGCTTATATAAAAAAATTCAAAATCTTCGCCCCAAAACGGGACTTTTAGGTGCTTATATTAATAAATTAATAATTTTCACCTAAAAAAAGTATTTCGCGTGCTTATAAAAACAAATTTATGATTTTAACCTCAAATGGGACTTTCATGTGCTTATAGAAGCAAATTCCTAATTTTTTACGCAAAATAAGACTTTTGTGTGCTTATAAAAACATATTCATAATTTTATCACAAAATGGAACTTTCGTGTGCATATATAAATAAATTGAATTTGTTGACCCCAAATTGGACTTTCATGTGTTTATATAAACAAATTCCAAATTTTCACACCAAATGGAAATATCTTGTCCTTGTAATATGCAAATTCTTCATTTCGACCTAAATAGAACTTACAAGTGCATATATAAAAAAATTCATAATCTCAACCCCTATGGGAACTATGCGTGCTTATATAAGCAAATTCCTATTTCACCCCAATTAAGACTTTCATGTGCTTATACAAGAAATATAAAATTTTTGCCATAAACAGGACTTTCGTGCCCTTATATATGCGAATTTATATTTTTCACGCCAAATGGTATTAATGCGTGCCTAGATAAGTAAATTCTTAATTTTCCTCCAAAAAGGAATTTCATGTGCTAATCTAATCCGTAATCTTCAACTCAAGTGAGATTTTCGTGTGCTAATATAAAATAATTCATATTTTTCACCACAAATTGGACTTTCATACACTTATATAAGCAGAATCTTAATTTTCACCTTACTGAGATTTTTGTGTGCTTATATAAACAAATGCAAAATCTCCAACCCAAATAAGACTTTCGTGCGCTTATATAAACAGATTCATAATTTTATCGTAAAATGAGACTTTTCTATGCATAAATAAATTTATATTTTTGACCACAAATTGAACTTTCATGTACTTGTATAATTAAATTTTGGCTTTTCACCCCAAATGGAAATTTCTTGCGCTTGTACATGCAAATTCTAAATTTCCACCTAAATGGGAATTTCATGTGCATATATGAACAAATTCATTATCTCCACCCCCCTAATGGGACTTATGTGTGCTTATATAAGCAATATAAGAAAATTCCTATTTCACCCCAAATGAGATTTTTGTGTGCGTATAAAATCAAATTCCAAATTTCTCTCCGCAAACAAAACTTTCGTGTGCTCTTACAAAAAATTCAAAATCTTTGCCCTAGACAGGACTTTCGTGTTATATAAGCAAATTTATATTTTTCACGTCAAATGGTATTTTTTTGTGCCTTGATAAGTAAATTTGCAATTTTCACCCTAAACAAACTTTCGTGTGCTAATCTAAACAAATTCATAATCTTCACCTCAAGTAGGATTTTCGTGTCCTTATAAAAGCAAATTCCTTATTTTCACTTAATGAGATTTTCGTGTGCTTGTATAAAGTAATTCATATTTTTCACCCCAAATTGGACATTCACGCACTTATATAAACAAATTTCTAATTTTCACCCGAAATGGGATTTTTGTCTGCTTATAAAAGCAAATTCCTAATTTCCACCTGAATGAGATTTTCGTGTGCTTATATAATCAAATTAAAAATCACCAACCTAGATGGGACTTCCGTGTGCTTATATTAACAAATTAATAATTTTCAACTAAAATATGACTTTCGTGTGCTTATATAAAGAGATTCAAATTTTCTACCCAAATTGGACTTTCATATACATATATATAAGCAAATTCCTAATTTTCACCCGAAATGGGATTTTCGTGTGCTTATAAAAGCAAATTCCTAATTTTCACCTAAATGAGATTTTTGTGTCATTATATAAACAAATTCAAAATCTCCAGCCTAGATAGGACTTTCGTGTGCTTATATTAACAAATTAATAATTTTCAACTAAAATATGACTTTAATGTGCTTATATAAAGAAATTCAAATGTTTCTGTCCAAATTGGACTTTCATGTACTTGTATAAGCAAATTCCTAATTTCCACCTGAAATGGGATTTTCATGTACTTACATAAGCAAATTCCTAATTTTCATTGAAATGAGATTTTCGTGTGTTTATATAAGCAAATCCGCAAATTCCACCGAAATGGGATTTTTGTGTGCTTTTATAATGAAATTCATATTTTTAACACCAAATTGGACTTTCATCTACTTATCTATGCAAATTCCTAATTTCCACCAAAAATTGAATTTTCGTGTGCTTTTTTTATATAAGCAAATTCCTAATTTCAACCTAAATGAGATTTTTATGTACTTATATAAACAAATTCAAAATCTCAACCCCAAATGGGACTTCCGTGTGCTTAGAATAACAAATTAATAATTTTCACCTAAAATATGACTTTCGTGTGCATGTATATAGAAAGTGCATATTTTAGGTGAAATTTAATTTGGGGTCAACAAATGGAAATTTCTTGTCTTTGTATATGCAAATTCTTAATTTTCACCTAAATGGGACTTGCAAATGCATATACAAACAAATTCATAATCTCAACCCCTATGGGAATTATGTGTGCTTATACAAGCAAATTCCTAATTTTTCACACCCAAACGAGACTTTCGTGTGCTTGTACAAAAAATATAACATTTTCGCCATAAACAGGACTTTCGTGCCTTTATATAACCAAATTTATATTTTTCACGTCAAATGGTATTGATGTATGCCTAGATAAGTAAATTCATAATTTTTCATCCTAAATGGACTTTCGTGTGCTAATCTAAGAAAATTCGTAATCTTCAACTCAAGTGGGATTTTCGCGTGCTTATATAAGCAAATTCCTAATTTCCACCAAAACTGGGATTTTGGTGTACTTATATAAGCAAATTCCTAATTTTCACCTAAATAAGATTTTTATGTGCTTATATAAACAAATTCAAAATCTCAACCCCCAAATGGGAAATTTGTGTGCTTATATTAACAAATTAATAACTTTCACCTAAAATATGACTTTTGTGTGCATATATAAAGAAATTCAAATTTTTTCAACCCAAATTTGACTTTTATGTACTTTATATAAGCAAATTCTTAATTTTAATCCGAAATGGGGATTTTATTGTGCTTACAAAAGCAAATTCCTAAGTTTCACCTAAATGAAATATTTGTGTGCTTATACAAACAAATTCAAAATCTTACACCAAATGGGACTTTCGGGTGTTTATATTAATAAATTCATAATTTTCACATAAAATGTGACTTTCATGTGCATATAAACAAATTCATGATCTTAACCTGAAATGGGAATTCCGTGTGCTTATATAATAAATTCCTAATTCTTTACGCCAAATAAGACTTTCGTGTGCTTATATATGCAAATTATTAATTTTCACCTAAATGCGACTTTCATACGCATATAAAAACGAAGTTATAATCTCCACCCATAATGGGACTCAAGTGTGCTTATATAATCAAATTCCTATTTCACCCAAATGAGATTTTCCTGTTCTTATAAAAGTAAATTCCTAATTTCTCACCCCAAAAGGGACTTTCGTGTACATATACAAAAAGCTTAAAATTTTCGCCCTAAGCAGGACTTTCATGCACTTATATAAGTAAATTTATATTGTTAACGTCAAAGGGTACTTTTGTGTGCATAGATAAGTAATTTCCTAATTTTCACCCTAAACGGACTTTTGTGTGCTAATCTAAGCAAATTTGTAAGCTTTACCTCAAGTGGGATTTTCGTTTACCTATAAAAGCAATTCCTTATTTTCACACCGAATGGGATTTTTGTGTGTTTATATAAAGTAATTTATATTTTTCAACCCAAATTGGACTTTCATGCACTTAACTACTTATAAAAGCAAATTCCTAATTTCCACCCGAAATGAGATTTTCGCATGCTTATATAAGCAACTTCCTAATTTACACCTAAATGAGATTTTCGTGTGCTTATAGGAACAAATTCAAAATCTCTAGCCCAGATGAGACTTTCGTTTGTTTATATTAACAAATTAATAATTTTCACCTAAAATATGACTTTTGTGTGCATATATAATGAAATTCAATTTTTTCAGCCCAAATTGGACTTTCATGTAGTTATATAAGCAAATTCCTAATTTCCACCCAAAATGAAACTTTCGTGTGATTACATAAGCAAATTCCAAATTTCAACCTAAATGAGAATTTTGTGTGCTTATATAAGAAAATTCCTAATTTTCATCGAAATGGGATTTCCGTGTGCTTAAATAAACAAATTCAAAATCTCCACCCCAAATGGAATTTTCAGATACTTATATTAACAAATTACAAATCTTGACCTAAACTGTGACTTTCATGTGCTTATAAACAAATTCATGATCTTAACCTCAAATGAGGCTTCCATGTAATTATATAAAAGTTCCTAATTTTTCAACCTAAACGGGACTTTCGTGTGCTTGTACAAAAAATTCAAAATTTTTGTCCTAAACAGAACTTTTGTATGCTTATATAAGCAAATTTATATTTTTCACGTCAAATGGTACTTTTGTATGCTTAGATAAGTAAATTCTTAATTTTTACCGTAAACGGACTTTCGTGTGGTAATTTAAGCAAATTTGTAATCTTAACCTCAAGTGGCATTTTCGTGTACTTATAAAAGCAAATTCTTTATTTTCACCCCAAATGGGATCTTTGTGTGCTTATATAAAGAAATTCATATTTTTCAGCCCAAATTGGATTGTCATGTACTTATATAAGCAAATTCCTAATTTCCACCCAAAATGGGATTTTCGTGTGCTTATATAAGCAAATTCCTACTTTTCACCTAAATGAAATCTTCGCGTGCTACTATAAACAAATTCAAAATCTCCAACGCAAATGGAACTTTCGTGTGCTTATAAAAACAAATTCATAATTTTAACCTCAAATGAGACTTTTGTGTGCTTATATAAGCAAATTCCTAATTTTTTACGCTAAATAGGACATTTGTGTGCATAAATATAAACAAATCCATAACTTTATCACAAAATGAGACTTTCGTGTGCATATATAAATAAATTTATATTTTTGACCCCAAATTGGACTTTCATATGTTTAAATAAACAAATTCCGAATGTTCACTCCAAATGAAAATTTCTTGTGCTTGTATATGCAAATTCTTAATTTCCACTTAAACGAGACTTTCATGTGCATATACAAACAAATTCATAATCTCCACCCATAATGGGACTTATGTGTGCTTATATAAGCAAATTTCTATTTCAACCCAAATGAGATTTTCGTGTGCGTATACAGCAAATTCCTAATTTCTCACCCCAAACAGGACTTTCATGTGTTGTTACAAAAAAATCAGAATTTTCGCCCTAAACAGGACTTTCATGTGCTTATATAAGCAAATTTGTATTTTTCACGTCAAAAGGTAATTTTGTGTGCCTAGATAAGTAAACTCCTAATTTTCACCCTAAACGGACCTTTGTGCGCTAACCTAAGCAAATTCGTAATTTTAACCTCAAGTGGGATTTTAATGTATTTATAAAAGTGAATTCATCAATTTCACACCAAATAAGATTTTAATGTACTAATATATACGCACATTCCTAATTTTCACCTAAATAAAAATTTTGTGTGCTTATATAATCAAGCATTACAGATGCACTAATGAGACATACATTTGCCGCATTTCCAAAAAAATTGTTTCCAGGAGGGTTGCAGACTTTAGGCCTATTAGCCTTACCACGTCTTTACAAGATCATCGCTAAGGTTTTGGCAAATAGATTGAAGGTGGTCTTGCAAGATACAGTTTCTATGAATCAGATGGCTTTTGTTCAGGGGCGCCAAATTGTGGATGTGATGCTTGTTGCTAATGAGCTAGTGGAGGGTGGAGGATTACAGATTAACAAAGAAGAAGGGGGTTGTGTTCAAGCTTGACTTTGCCAAAGCCTGCGACATGGTCAATTGGGATTTTCTGGATTTTGTCTTGAAAATGAAGGGGTTCGGCTCTAGGTGGAGGAAATGGATTCAGGAGTGCCTACGTTCTGTGACATATTCATTTTTTGTTAATGGGCGCCCTCGTGGTAAGATAGTTGGTGGGGGGGTTTATGGCAGGGCGACCCTCTTTCTCCTTTTCTGTTTACTTTGGAGATGGATGTGTTGGGAAGAATGATGGATAGAGCTAGGGAGGTCGGTTTGGTCACAGGTTTCAGAGTTGGACGTGACAGTGTGGAGGTTACCTATCTTCAGTTCGCCGATGATACTTTGTATTTTTTAGATGGTATTGAGATTTGCCTTCATAATGCTTTCAGGGTTGTTGATTGCTTTTGTTGGTTGTCTGGTATGGTTATTAATATGGCTAAAAGTCAACTGGCGAGTATCAACGTTTGTCAAAGGTGGTTCCAGGAGATGGCCAATCTAATTGGATGTACCACGTGTAGCTGGATAATGAAGTACTTTGGGGATGACGTTGGGTGGGCATCCTTCTAAACTAGACTTTTGGGATCCAGTAATATCCAAGGTATCAAGAAGATTGGATGGATGGAAGACTGTGTTTCTTATCTAAAGGAGGTAGGCTCTGTGGCGACCCCCACACCTCGGACCACATCCCCCGCGGAACGACATGCGGAATGTTGGGGCAGGACGCTCTGCATAGGCATTTCCAACCACCCCTCAAACTCTCAAGAGGTAGTTGAGACCCATATACATCTAAGTCCCATCATGAGCTTCAATTCCCATACCGAAGGCCTCCAATGTCCAATTCCCAATCATAATACATTCACTCAACCCTAATTATAAACATTCAACCTTTAGGCATCACTATGCCCAATTATGAGATCAAACTCATGTCTAGGCCTAGGCCATAACATAGTCAATATAAGCCAATTATTAGCATGATTTAACTTAATTTATGTCCAATTAGGCACAAATCATCTTAATTTCACATTTCAAGGTCAATTCCACCAAAAGCCCTAAAATTGGAAACTTCCAACCTCGTGGTCAAATTGGTCCTTTTGAACTAACTCGACATATTCAACCATGGAAACCTCAAATTAACATTATGAATCATACAAGTGTGCCAGCATATTCAACATTGTTCACATGCATGCTAAATGGAGCACCCTAGGTCCAACTTCTAGGATTAGGCCATTTACATGAAATCTCATGAAATCTTGTTAAAAATTGGGGCAAATGCCACCAATAGGCTCAAAAACATCCTAGGAAAGCTAAAATGGGGTCGTGCATTCTCGGCCTTAAGGGTTTCCATCAAAACCCTAGCCTCATACCTCTCTAAAATCATGAAGAAATGCTTCTAAAATGTGATTTCGGCGTGATTCTAGGCCAAAAACGCCCAAATCCACCATTAACAAGCTATTTCTCCATGATTTTGGAGAGGTGTGAGGATAGGATTTTGATGGAATCCCTTATGGCCAAGAATGCATGACCCCATTTTAACTTTCCTAGGATGTTTTTGGGCCTATTGGTGGCATTTGCCCCAATTTTTAACAAGATTTCATGAGGTTTTATGTAAATGGCCTAATCCTAAAAGTTGGACCTAGGGTGCTCCATTTAGCATGCATGTGAACAATGTTGAATATGTTGGCACACTTGTATGATTCATAATATTAATTTGAGGTTTCCATGGCACATTTAGCATTTTAACTTTCCTAGGATGTTTTTGAGCCTATTGGTGGCATTTGCCCCAATTTTTAACAAGATTTCATGAGGTTTTATGTAAATGGCCTAATCCTAAAAGTTGGACCCAGTGTTTTCAAGGCGGAAAGGCAGTGGTAGGCGGTAAACCTTAATTAGACTAGGCGGGGCCTAGGCAGGATTAAGGCGGGATATAAAATATTTATTTAGAGGTCCCTGAAAAATTTATTTATTTATTCATTGGTCCCTCACTCTATATATATATATATAGTAGAAGAAGAGAGGATTTCGCAGGTTTTAACAAAAAAAAAAAAAAATTAAAAACCCTTTAAAAAAAATTTGCTTAGACCTCCCCAAACCGCCTAGATGGTGGTCTAGGCGGGTGTCACTACCCAAGGGGCCTAGGCGCCGCCTTGACAACACTGGTTGGACCTAGGGTGCTCCATTTAGCATGCATGTGAACAATGTTGAATATGTTGGCACACTTGTATGATTCATAATGTTAATTTGAGGTTTTCATGGTTGAATATGTTGAGTTAGTTCAAAGGGACCACTTTGACCACGAGGTTGGAAGTTCCCAATTTTAGGGCTTTTGGTGGAATTGACCTTGGAATGTGAAATTAAAATGATTTGTGTCTAATTGGACATAAATTAAGTTAAATCATGCTAATAATTGGCTTATATTGACTATGTTATGGCCTAGGCCTAGACATGGGTTTGATCTCATAATTGGGCATAATGATACCTAAAGGTTGAATGTTTATAATTAGGGTTGAGTGAATGTATTATGATTGGGAATTGGACATTGGAGGCCTTCGATATGGGAATTGAAGCTCATGATAGGACTTAGATGTATATGGGTCTCAACTACCTCTTGAGAGTTTGAGGGGTGGTTGGAGATGCCTACGCCTAACGTCCCACCCCGACATTCTGCACACCATTCCGCCGAGGATGGTGGTTCGAGGTGTGGGGGTCGTCACAATTGGTATCAGAGACCAGTTATTCTAAGTGATGGACTTAGGTGACTTGACCTAGGTTGATTGTGGATGTGATGGTTTTGTATCATGTTTTTGGAACTTGTATTGATTATGCTTGACATACTCCATAATTTGGTCATAGGAGACTTTACATGTGGATTTGATCTTGATGGATTGGATGGTATAACAATTATTGTTTATGGGCCTATTAACTATATTGGGAAATGATCATGGTGTGTGTGTGCTTGCATAGTAGATCATAATGATTAATATGTGTGTGTTTATGAATATGGTTAGCAGGATCTTAATTGGATTTGTGTGGTTGGACTGCGTGTGTGATAGTTGCTCTTGCGTGGCTCGGTTGTAAGTAGAATTCTTTATGTTTTAATCCCTTATGTCACCATACTTATATATGTGTTTTATACCAAGGCATGAATGTATTTATATGAATGATGCATGGTGTGAAAAACCCTATGAGCTTGGTCTGTCTTGCCTATTCAAATATGCATGCTAGAAGCGGGGACTTGACCTTGTCATAGGAGGGTTTTGGAATAAAAAAGAAAGGCACGATGAAAAAGGCGTGTGCGAGCAACTCCAATGTTGAATGAATAAGTCTGAGATCGTAGCATGATGCTAGATCTCACTGTGTGTAATGCCTGGCCCATGAAAATGATAATGATAGGCTTTTCCTTGCATTGAATGGTATATATGAATGCTTGATATTATGCTATTATGGTTATTCATCATTCGCATTGGCATGCATATATGGTATTTTATTTGATGAGTATTGGATGACATATTTGAATTCTATTCAATGGACATCATTGGCTCACTCAACTTCTTCCCATTTCAGGTCCCTTAATGCAGGATAAGGGCAAGGGAGTAGTCATTTCTCAAGGACCTTGTCGGCGTTCAGTTAGGCCTCGATGTGAGTGCAGGAGGCATATTTGGTTGTTAATTTTGTGTAAAGCTATGATGTATCTCTTATTTTTGTAACTATGTATTTATCACACTTACCATATGTACCTAGTTGGTGAGGGGGGGATGGTGGTCCAGGGTGTGGGGTCGCCACAGGCTCACTTTGATTAAGTCTGTTCTGGATGCTCTTCCAACTTATTATTTGTCAATTTTTCGAGTTCCAGTGAAGGTGGCAGGATGGCTTGAGAAACTGATGAGGGATTTTTTATGGGAGCGCGTTGATAAGGAGAATGGGTCTCACCTTGTGGCTTGGAGCATCGTTCATAGGAAGGTTGAACAAGGTGGACTGGGTATTGGAAACATTGCTCTCAAAAATAAGGCACTGGTTGGCAAGTGGTTATGGAGGTTTCCACTGGAGAAGGATCTACTATGGGGGAAGGTTATTTATAGCAAGCATGGTCTTGGGGACAACCAAAGGGATGTTGGGATATCTAGTAGAGCCACTTTCAGAAGCCCCTAGAAATTCATCTCCTGTGTGTATCCCACTTTCTCCCCCTTGGTTAGGTTAAAACTTGGCAAGGGGGACTCGATTCGTTTTTGGGAGGACCTATGGTGTGGTAGTAATTCTTTCCAAACATTGTTCCCTAACCTCTATCGTCGCTCTTCTTTCCACACTAGCTTGTTATACATTTTGTGATAATCTAGGAAATCCCATTGTGTCTTGGGATTTTCATTTAGGTAGATCTACCCTCCTAGGGAGGAGGGGGATGTGATGTCCCTATTAGGATTGCTAGTGGGATGTCAATTATCAGGGGAGCATGGCAAGATCCCTTGGCTTTGAGACTCTTCTAGGCTTTTCACCACCAAATCCTTCCATTCTTCCCTCCTTGATGAGTCTCATGTTCCCTCCTTTTCCTAACCACAACGCTATTTGGAAAGCTCTAGTGCCATCAAAGGTTAAATTTTTAGGATGGATAGCTTCTCATGAGAAGATGAATACAGGGGATAGACTGAAAAAAGATTTCCGTATGTGTTCATCTCCACAGTGGTGCTACCTTTGCAGACAGGATAGAGTCCGTGCGGCATATCTGTCGGCAATGTCCTTTTGAGGATGAGGTATGGAGCAGATGGAGGTCTCATTTCCCTGTTATGAGCAGTAGTGTGGCATAATTATTTTCCCCTATATGAACATCATTCAATCATCATGGAAAGATCATTGGAAGGTGGTTTGCTTGGTAGTTTCTTTGGTCTTTATGGAAGGAACTGAACAAAAGGGTGTTTCATGATGAGTTCCTATTGACTGATAAAGTGTTGGGGGTTTTTCTCATCTTTTAGCCTCCTATTGGGTAGCTAACAGTAGGTTATCCAAAGGCTTTGGGTTGGGTGATTGGATTAGGGGATGGGGTGATTTTGTATTTGCCTGGGGGTGTGGCTGATAGTGTTTGTATTATACAGTTCTTTAACTTTCTTACACACACACATATATATATAATACTTATTAGTTTCTTTTTAAAAAAATTTAAAATCTCCATCCCAAATGGGACTTTCGTGTGCTTATATTAACAAATTCATAATTTTCACCTAAAATGTGACTTTCGCGTGCTATATAAACAAATTCAAATTTTTTAGCCCAAATTGGACTTTCATGTGTTTATATAAGCAAATTCCAAAATTTCACCCGAAATGAGATTTTTGTGTGCTTACATAAGAAAATACCTATATTCCACCTAAATGAGATTTTTGTGTGTGCTTATATAAGCAAATTTCTAATTTCCACCGAAATCAGATTTTTGTGTTCTTATATAAACAAATTCAAAAACTTCACTCCAAAGGGGACTTTCGTGTGCTTATATTAACAAATTATAAATCTTCACCTAATGAGATTTTCGTGTCCATAAGCAAATTCCTATTTTTCAACCCAAACGAGACTTTTTTGTGCCTATACAAAAAATTCAAATTTTTTGCCTGGAACAGGACTTTCGTGCGCTTATATAAACAAATTCCTATTTTTCAACCCAAACAAGACTTTCTTATGCTTGTACAAAAAATTCAAAATTTCCACTTGGAACAAGACTTTCGTGTGCTTATATAAGCAAATTTATATTTTTCACATCAATTACTACTTTTGTGTGCCTACATAAGTAAATTCTTAATTTTCACCCTAATAGGCTTACTTGTGCTAATCTAAGCAAATCCGTAATGTTCATCTCAAGTGGGATTTTCATGTACTTAAAAATGCAAATTCCTTATTTTTCACCCCGAGTAGGATTCTCATGTGCTTATATAAAGAAATTTATATTTTTCAGCCCAAATTGGACTTTCATGTACTTATGTAAGCAAATTCTTAATTTTCACTCGAAATGGGATTTTCGTATGCTTATATAAGCAAATCCCTAATTTCCATCTAAATAAGATTTTTGTGTGCTTATTATATAAACAATTCAAACTCTCCACCGAAAATGGGACTTTCATGAGCTTATATTAACAAATTATGAATCTTCACCTAAAATGTGACTTTCTCGTGCTTATATAAACAAATTCATGATCTTAACGTCAAATGAGACTTTTGTGTACTTATATAAACAAATTCCTAATTTTTCACCCCAAACATGACTTCCGTGTGCTTAAACAAAAAATTCAAAATTTTCGCCCTAAACATGACTTTCGTGTGCTTATATAAGCAAATTTAGATTTTTCACGTTAATTGATACTTTTGTACGTCTAGATAAGTAAACTGCTAATTTTAACCCTAAACGAGCTTACATATGCTAATCTAAGCAAATTTGTAATCTTCACCTCAAGTGAGATTTTTCGTGTAATTATAAAAGCAAATTTCTTATTTTCACCCTGAATAGGATTTACGTTTGCTTTACATAAAGAAATTCATATTTTTAAGCCCAAATTGGACTTCCATTTACTTATATAAGCAAATTCTTAATTTCCACCCGAAATGAAATTTTCGTGTGCATAAATAAGAAAATTCCTAATTTTCACTTAAATGAGATTTTTATGTTCTCATATAAACAAATTTAAAATCTCCACCTTAAACGGGACTTTAGTGTGCTTATATTAAAAAATTATGAATCTTTACCTAAAATGAGAATTTTGTGTGCTATATAAATAAACAAATTCATAATCTTAACCTCAAATAAGATTTTCACGTGCGTATAAAAGCAAATTGCTAATTTCCCATTCCAAACAAGACTTTAGTGTGCTTTTAGTAAAAAAATCAAAATTTTGGCCCTAAACAAGGCTTTCATGTGCTTATATAAGCAAATTTATATTTTTCACATCAAATGGTCCTTTTGTGTACCTAGATAAGTAAATTTCTAATTTTCACCATAAACAGAATTACATGTGCTAATCTAAGCAAATCCGTAATCTTTACCTCAAGTGGAATTTTCATGTACTTATAAAAGCAAATTCCGTATTTTCACCTTGAGTGGGATTTTCGTTTGCTTACATAAAGAAATTCATATTTTTCAGCCCCAATTGGAATTTCACGTACTTATATAAGCAAATTTCTAATTTTCACCCAAAATAAAATTTTCGTGTGCTTATATAAACAAATTCATAATTTTCACCTAAAATATGACTTTCTTATAAACAAATTCATGATCTTAACCTCAAATAAGACTTTTGTGTGCTTATATAAACAAATTCCTAATTTTTTACGCCAAATAGGACTTTCGTGTGCTTATATAAAAAAATTCATAATTTTATCACAAAATGGGACTTTCGTGTGCATATATAAATAAATTTATATTTTGGACCCCAAATTAGACTTTCATGTGTTTATATAAACAAATTCCAAATTTTCACCCCAAATGGAAATTTCTTGAGTTGTATATGCAAATTCTTAATCTTCACCTAAATGGGACTTTCATGTGCATATAAAAACAAATTCATAATCTCCAGCCGTAATAGGACTTATGTGTGCTTATATAAGCAAATTCCTATTTCACCCCAAATAAGATTTTTGTGTGTGTATAAAAGCAAATTCTAGAGATTAGGGTTCGTGGTGTCTCCGATTTGTTGCGAAGATGGGTGGTTCTAGAAATTCCATACACAATAGGTGCGCCACTAGAGGAAAGCAGAAGCCCTAGAGGAAGAAGAGAAAGTATGAGCTTGAATGTCAGCCTGCAAACACCAAGCTTTCAAGCAACAAGACGATGAGAAGAGTTCGAGTGATGGGTGGAAATGTGAAATGGAGGACCCTTAGATTGGACGCAAGAAATTACTCGTGGGGTAGTGAGGCTATCACTCGCAAGACTCGTATTATCCTTGATGTGGTATACAATGCTTCAAACAATGAGCTTGCTAGGACACAAACACTGGTGAGGAGTGCTATTGTTCAAGTTGATGGAGTGCCATTTAAGCAGCGGTATCTTCAACATTATGGCATTGATATTGTAAGGAAAAAGAAGTTACCTGCTAAGAAGGAAACTGTTGAGGGCCAAGAGGGAGAGGCCGGTGCTGAGGAGAAGAGCAAACATGTGCTTAGGAAACTTGAGGAGAGACACTAGGGTCATAGACGTGATTCCCATATTGAAGACCAATTTGGTTGTGGTATGTAGGCTTGCATTTCTTCCCGCCCTGGTCAATGCAGCAAAGCTGATGGGTACATCTTGGGGGGTAAGGGGCTTGAGTTTTATATGAAGAAGATGCCGAGGAAGAACGGCAAGGCTGGTGCTAGTGCTTGGGTGAGCCTGTTTCGTAGGTCCTTTTAAATTCTACTACTTAGCATTTAGTTGTTTCCCTACCGTCTTGGAGGATGATGTTAGCTCATCAAAATTTTGGTATGACATTTTCAGCCATACTAGAAACAGGAAGATTGCACTCTTGAATCTACTTTGTTTGATTAAAAAAAAAAAAAGCAAATTCCTAATTTCTCACCCCAAACGGGACTTTCGTGTGCTTATACAAAAAAAAACTTAAAATTTTCACCTTAAGTAGGACTTTCATGTGCTTATACAAACAAATTTATATTTTTCACATCAAATGGTAGTTTTGTGTGCCTAGATAAGTAAATTCCTAATTTTCACTCTAAACGAACTTTCATGTGCTAATCTAAGCAAATTTGTAAGCTTCACCTCAAGTGGGATTTTCGTTTACCTATAAAAGCAAATTCCTTATTTTCACCCGAAATGAAATTTTCATGTTTCATAATTTCCACCTAAATGAGATTTTTGTGTGCTTATATAAACAAATTCAGAATCTCCACCCCAAATGAGACTTTCGTGTGTTTATATTAACAAATTATGAATCTTTGCCTAAAATATGACTTTCGTGTGCTTAAACAAAAAATTCAAAAATTTTCGCCCTAAACAGGACTTTCATGTGCTTATATAAGCAAATTTATATTTTTCACGTCAAATGGTATTGTTGTGTGCTTAGATAAGTAAATTCCTATTTTTCATCCTATAAGGACTTTCGTGTGTTAATCTAAGCAAATCCGTAATCTCCACTCGAGTGGGATTTTTGTATACTTATAAAAGCAAATTTCTTATATTCACCCCAAATGGGATTTTTGTCTGATTATATAAAGAAATTCAAATTTTTCTGCCCAAATTGGACTTTCATGTACTTATATAAGCAAATTCCTAATTTTCACCCAACATGGGCTTTTCATATGCTTATATAAGCAAATTTCTAATTTTCACCTAAATGAAATTTCCGTGTGCTTATATAATCAAATTCAAAATCTCCACCCCAAATGGGACTTTTGTGTGCTTATATTAACAAATTCATAATTTCCACCTAAAATGTGACTTTCGTGTGCTTATATAAACAAATTCATGATCTTAACCTCAAATGGGACTTTCGTGTGCTTATATAAGCAAATTCCTAATATTTTCTACCAAATAAGACTTTCGTGCGCTTATATAAACAAATTCATAATTTACCACAAAATGAGACTTTCATGGGCATATATAAGCAAATTCCTAGGTTTTCACCCAAACGGTACTTTTGTGACTTTTGTGTGCTTATACAAAAATTCAAAATTTTTGCCCTAAATGAGAAAATTTTGTGTGCCTAAATAAGTAAATTCCTAATTTTCATCCTAAAAGGACTTTTGGGTGCTAATCTAAGAAAATTTGTAACCTTCACCTCAAATGTTATTGTTGGTCACCTCTATCATAATAGAGGAATATCATTTCTCTTCTTTTGTTATTGTTGTGTGTCTAGGTTGGGGGGGGATTTCGTGCGCTTATATAAACAAATTCATAATTTACCACAAAATGAGACTTTCATGGGCATATATAAGCAAATTCCTAGGTTTTCACCCCAAACGGTACTTTTGTGACTTTTGTGTGCTTATACAAAAATTCAAAATTTTTGCCCTAAATGAGAAAATTTTGTGTGCCTAAATAAGTAAATTCCTAATTTTCATCCTAAAAGGACTTTTGGGTGCTAATCTAAGAAAATTTGTAACCTTCACCTCAAATGTTATTGTTGGTCACCTCTATCATAATAGAGGAATATCATTTCTCTTCTTTTGTTATTGTTGTGTGTCTAGGTTTGGGGGGCGGGGGGGGGGGGGGGGGGGGGGGGGGGGTAATGAGCGTTTTAAACTTTAATGTATAGTCAATAGATACGAAAGCAGTTAATCAGGCAAGATTAAGCAACAACTAATTGCATAAAAAAAAGCAAGAGGAAAATGATTTAATCTACCATGTCATGTTGAGGAATCCCTTTTGTGATGCACACCACAAGATCCAACTCTGCTTCCATGGACTCCATAATAGTTGCTGCCGCAAATGGTGGGGGAACATAAATGAGTGATGCATTTGCCTTTGTTTTAGCCTTTGCTTCTGCAACTGAGTTGAAGACACAAAGCCCCAAGTGTTCAATCCAACCTTTCTTTGGTGTCACACCACCAACCTTCATCAACCAATAAGACAAGAGGAAAATACAACATTGAAAGGCCATTCTTGCACTGTTATAATTGAGAAAGACAAATAGAGAACTCCACCTCTAGCAAAAGAAAGACATAACACTCCAACGGGCAGAGATGCATAAACAACAAACTCATGCTGGCATAGAAAAACACTAATAAAAGAGAGGAACAATAAAAATGCCATACTTTACACAAGGCTCCAAAGTAAAAAAGACACAATTGACACCAGCATATAATTTCAGCAAAAGATGCTCAAGAGAGGGTGGGCGGGGAAAGAGAGAGAGAGAGAGAGCACAAATTAGAGTGGTAAGAAAGAGAAAGAGTAGCCACAGAAAATACTAATTAGTAATGTATATGAATTAGCAAAGGTTAGAACACCAATATGGAATAATCATATCTAATGGGTTGGTAATGGTTCAAGTAATTATCCTAGTATCTCAAGGTTAAACACCATATACCCACTACACATACTCATGTCAACAGTTTTCTTAAACAGGAAAAAAATCAAATGTAACTCGGGTTTAAAATGTCAGCCGATATGGCTTCACATAAGTCACAATAAATTAGCGAAGCAACTGATTGAAACGAAGTACAAACTGACAAACTTTCATTCTGTGGGCTTGACATGTAACATATTCAAAATAGTTCATATACGTGTTACCCATATGAACCTCGAGATATGATGCACAAATGTCCAAAGACATAAATAAGTAAAGCAATCATGTAATGCAATCAGAGGAACAGACTAACCCTACATTCCCGTTCAACTCTTTGCAAAACCAACAGCTAAATAATATACTCAGAAATACCGTATTTAGGATGAAATGGAAACAGACAATTCGAAAGCCAATGGAACTTCTCGAGGGGCACGCTCTAAACAAATTCATGAATCAAATTACCAAGACATGTATGAATGCAGATCAAGGACCAAAAAATACATTATCCAACACCATCAAATGACAAGACTAAAATACAAGCCAGAATATGATCCACATGGAAGTTGAGAGAACGATTCATAAAAACCCTAGAAGCGCACTGATCAACCAATCTTTTGATAAGATTCAATTATACTAGATTTGAAAGATCTACTTCTCATACAAAGAAACAAGCTTCGAATTTGTCATCAAAATACCGTAAAAAGAAAAAACGTATTTGAATACGTTGATTGATTTCAGCTGATCCAACCCAAACAATCATCATGCAAACAAATTAGGTTAAATAAGAAGAACACACATTTCTTAGATCAAAACCAATCAATGATTAAAAAGAATTAAGACGAAAGAAATTTGTGACTTACTGTTTTGGTGCCGTACTCGATGGCTTGCTGTGTGTGAAAAGTCCGGTAATACCTTGGCATATAACCCTAGTGTTCTTGTCGACGAAAAGAGCAGAAGTATGAGACGAAGCAGCAGCAAAATGCCGACACTGAGACGAAGAAGAAGAAAACGAAGAGGAAGAGGAAGATGAACAGTATATTTGATGCGAGCTCAATCTGGAGGTCAAGGAAGGCAAGAACCTGCTCGTTCGTCGAGCCATCTGGCGTACCTTTTCTCGCTCCATCTCTCTCTCCAAAATAAATTTAAAGTTCATTAATAGCGTTCAAAAGTATAAATTTAACTGAGCGTATACACATACAGATAGAAAAAGAGAAGTATTATAATTAAACATATACAGTATATATTGAACATTAGTTTAAGATGTACCAATCTTAATACAACTTAAATTATAGTGACATAAAAGTAAATATAATAAAAGACATTCCTGAAACTTAGCGGTAAAGTCATATTTACATATTTTTTTCAATACTCAGCACATTTTTTTTTTGTCCAAAAAAAACAACTTAGTGGATCTTATATATTTAGTTTGCCCAAAAAAATCAAAGTTGTCAATTGTAAGTTTGATCAACAATTGGACAAAGGATGAGACACCGAGTTGCATTCAGGTTCATCAGTACTTTCACTGATGGATGGAATGGAGTCTTGTAGAACATTGTAATGTTAATTGACATTATTTGAAGTTTCTCCCTTGAGAAAATGTTGCAAATGTTGTGGATATGTCATCTTTTTTTTTTGCTCTTCTTTTGATACTTCTTGTAATGCCAACTCTCTTAGAATCATTTGATGCAACATAATCTTTAATTTGATCAAACATAGATATTATCAAAATATGTTCAACATTATCCTTTTTTTTTTCTTGACTAATGAGCTTGATATAGAGAGTGAAGAGCTTTTCACTTGAGGTAATTGTTAGTAGGTCCATGTCAGAAACTCCAATCTGGATAACATATTTTGATGAAAAGTTTTTTTCATGAACAATTGATTTATATTAAAGATATATAACAAGAAATATCTAAATGGTAAAGATATATAAGTAAACTAAATGATACCTTTGAGGTGAGTTGCATCAGATATTGCACAGTATATGAAATCAATGATTCTGCATATATTTTCAAATAGTGTTACAGTTATACATTCAGTTTCGTCACGCAACTCCACACTCATTCGACACCTTTATATAAAAGGGTTTCTAAGACTTAGTTATGATGTAAAAATTAAATAAGTAATGAAATAAAAACATGAAGAGGGAGGCAAAGTATAAGTAACTTTGGCACAGTTTTGGTTTTTTGAGCTTTGCAATGGACACATGAGAATATATCCTCGTATTCGACACTTGTGAATATGTTACATTTGTTGCACGGCATGTACCAAAACTTTTGATTGAAGTTTGTGAGCAATATTGTAGCTTTGATCCAAAATGTATAACGTTGTATAAAATAATTGTTAGTAATAATTTAATACAATACATAAGAAATGACAATAGTTAGCATTAATTTTGATAATGCTTTCAGAGGAGAGGATGGAAGTGTTAAGTTAGAAAGAGCATTGAGGTACAATTTGTTGTTGACAATGTCAATTAGTTTAGTTTGGTTAACATAACACCTAAAAAATAAATAAGATATGAGAAATGTAAATTGACTAATTCGTAATGTTATTGAACAGTAATAGTGTTACCATTTATGCAATGATGAAGCCTCAAAAATGGGCGGATTCAACACAAAAGAGTTTGACGGTCTTGTGGACAAAGAGATGCCTATGACAACAGTAAGATTAAATAAGATTTTGTTAATAATATCAAATTATTACAAATTTAATGAGATTTACAAACAAATAAGCATAATAGTTTTATTATTATAAGAAACAACTTTTAATCTCTTTGCAATGATGATTGGTTTTGTTCCCATTAAGTTGGCAATAGAGGCGGCTTTACTTTGTACAAAATGATCTCACATTGTTAACGTCATTGGCTTTAAGCTACAAAAATAAAAATAATATTTGTTAGAATCATTGTTTTAACTTATTAAACATACTTGTAAATTTAAGAAATCTATAAAAAAAAAAACAAGAGTTTAGAATAAGCTTTCCATCAATGAGAATTATCTCTTGAATAGTGACACTTCCGGTCTTTGTATGAATTTGCTTAGATGGTTGTACATCAATGGCAAGTGCAATTATATCTACAATAATGCAAAATAATGAATGAGTTGATGCCAAATAGGAAATACATGAATAAATGTACTAATAGATATAAGTAGGTTAGAAGTAATTATAGTACATACTGACACTTGTGCTAGTATCCATATATCCTTGCAATTTTGTGAGTGGAACAAAATCAAATGCATGCAGAAATTATGATGTTTGCTTTTCCTCAATCTCTCAATCAATGTCTTTGCATTAATGATCCACTGATATTCGTTAGGTACAACGTGATATTACGGTTTTATTGTTCTTACTAAAGCATTTGAGATTGAGTATGTTTTGTGAGGCTGTAATGTATGCTCAAAAAGTTGAATATCTCCACTAAATATAGTCGCCTGAATTCTGGTGCCCTATAACAAAGATTTTTTTTTTGTTGGGGAAAGAATATATAAATTAGTGTATTTTCGTGTTTATGTTCAGTAAAGATTATATAAATTAAAAAGAACCTTAACATAAGCAAAGTACATAAAAATGTATAACTTAAAGCTTAGTTAGTTAACTATGCTAAAGTTGATGTGTGCATAAAGGTGAATAAGAACCTAAACATATAGAGATTTATAAATAGAAGTGTTGTAATTTCAGCATGATAAAAGTGATTAAATATGGTTGTACAACATAAGTTAATAAATGAATAAATAGAAAGTGATTAAGACATTAACAAAAACTTTAAAATAAGCAAAGTACTTATAGATAGGTAGCTAAAAGTTAAGTTAGTTAACTATACTAAAGCTGATATGTAAATAAAAATGAATGAGAATAAAAAGTTAAACATAAGTCTATAACAACTTTGAGTTTATTTTAAGTATTTTGTTATTTAAATTACAAATTAGGAATTTGTAATAGCAATAAGAAATTTGTAGGGAGACTTTTATAGTGAAATTATGTGTGTAAATTATATTAGCATGAGAGGTTGGGAAGAGTAAGAAAGAAATAATAAAGTGTTAAAAGGAGAAAATAATTGTAACACCCTACGTAATTTTAATAAAATACATACGTTGAAGTACGCATATATCAAGAGGTATAATACACATATTTTATATGTATGAGCTAAATATACGCGTGATAATACTCGTATTTGATACGTATGAGCAAATAAATATTTAGTGGAATGGGTTGGTTAATTAGATATGTGAATTGGAGTTAAATTAAATTAATTAATAGATGAGGAAGTTGGTTTGTTAACTTGCACGAGGAGCATGGGATAACATGGGGAAGTTTGTTTAGTAAATTGCATGAGGAGCATGGGATCAAAATTAAAATAAAATAATAATAATAAAAATGCTCTTATCTCTTTGCCGACAAGAGAAAACAAAGAAAAAAAAGAAAAAAAAAAAGAAGTTGCAAAAGAAAGAGAAGGAGGAGAAGTGCAGAGAGAAGGAAAGGAAGGAAGGAAGAAAAAAGGAGAAACGGAGGGAGATCCGAATCCGAGGTTAGCGATTTCTACTCTATTTCTTTGTAAAATTGATATTTAAGCTAGATGTAAACTTTCTAGCGGAGTAATTTTGACTGTGGGAGCCGTTTTACGGCGTTTTCAAAAATTGGGGTTTTGACCCAATATGAATAAAAATCCGCTAGAAAGGTAGAAAAACGTTCCCTGAACTCTCGGGACCCCGAATATGTGGTTAAATTCAATTTTATGATTTTTGAAGACCATTTGACAATTTTAATACAATTTACATCTTTCAAATGAATAGTAAAAACGAATAGTGAATAGTGAATAGTGAATATTAAAAGTAAATGTAAATAGTAAAAGTGAATAGTGAATAGTGAATAGTAAAAAAATGAATAGTACTGTGAACAATGATTTGATATTTTAGTAGCTACGGATATGGTAAATGATGATTATCATGATACTCTATGGGTCATTTCAGTGTTTAATTTGAGGCTTAAGGGCATGGATAAACGCTTTTGAGGAAGCAATGACGTTTATTGTTGCTCGATAGATCTGAAAGAGATCTAATTCTAGAGATCTAATAGGAGAGATCCAGAGAGCCTCAAAGAGAGTTTCTTTGAGAAGAAAAAGTGTGAGCCAATTTGTGAAGTGTTATCCACAAATTGAAGATACATAGTTAGTGTATATTTGTGAGAGATCCACCTAAGGGTGAAGTTTGTAATCCCATTATATTATAGTGGAAGTCTTTAAGCGGCCTACGGGTCCCGTGGTTTTTACCTCATCTTTGGAGGATTTTCCACGCTAAAATCTTTGGTGTTATCTTTGTTGTATTTTTAGTTTGGGAAATTATCCTGGGATTGTAGAATTTATTTCTTTACAACCATCGATTTTCCCAACATTTTTGAGTCTTATGTTTCACCGATGTCAATACTATCAATTATTCCTTAATATAATTCAGCACGTATTTCTTTTTGATTATTACAAATATAATCTAGTCTTAATGTTTCTAATTTGACATACATATCTACAACATATTGTTGTAAGAGCTTCCCATAATGCAACAAAATAGATTTATTTATTGATCTTATTTGAAGTTTATAACAATAATACTTTCGACATGAGACACCATTTTGCTTTCTCTTCGAGCAAAGCACTGAAAAATATTATAATGATATTGTTATTAGTTGTAGTAAACACAATGAAACTATAATTTGGAAAAAAATAATTTTTATAAAATTACCTTGTGTTTCTGTTTCAATTAGTTCATTAGCAGTGTTAAAGTTGTTGAAAACAATGACATCTTGCTTTTGACAAATTTGGTTATAGCTACATTTTTTTGTCTTTTTTATTCCTTCATGCCAACCAATATCAACGTAAGGAAATAACAAAGGATATTGTAATGGATCATAACATCCAAAGTAATATTGAACTTTATGACTATTTTCAGAATGACCATACACAATAATATCACGATTGATAGCTTGTATTGAAGAATTTTCATCTATTCATATTGCTGCTACTTGCGAAGCGATAGGGAAATTATAAACACGTTGATCCAAATCAGTATAAGATATTATTTGAATAACATGATTATGCAAATTGGATATAATTTTTAACCTTCAAAAAAAAATGTACAATAAGAATTTATAGCAAATATATCTATCAATTTCATTAAAATTGTTTCACTCATTTTATCTAACATAAACATTTGATTCTCAAGTTAATGTTTTGTGTCATAAAAATACAATTGTAAATATGAAGGATGACTTTCATATGGAAGTAATTCATTAATATAATGGTAAACTTGCCCCTATACTCTAAATGTATAAATATCTTTATTTCTCTTACATAATTGTTCAGCATATCTAACACCAAAAGATGTAAATGCAACATTAGTATTATATGTACGAATATATTTGAGGAATTGTTTTGATTCTTCCATTAGAACAACAAAATCCTTTTGATTCATGATAAAACTTTTTTGCTTTACAATGTTGACATAATGTTGGTAGTGGTAAAGTATCATATTGATACAATATATCATCTATCAACGAGGTTAGAATAACATTTTTATTTTTACTTAGATATTTTTTATGTATTCTTTCTTTCGTTGTTTGATTGATGTATAGATAATTCTTCTCTTCGAAAATTTGATTACTTTCATTATATGTGTTTAATAAAATTTTGAGTACCATAATTTTCTTCATTATTAACATAATCCTCTCTATTGAATGTTGAGCTACAACATCAACACCTTTTTAATTACTTATTTCTCTTTCTTAACATTGTAAAATCACTTTTTTACTTATATAACTCTTTGCACCAATGTAAAATAAATCGATAATTATTACAAATAAACAAATATAAATGAGACATGCTTGAGAAAAGAAATAAAGAAATAAGAGGGAGATCTTATTCTCATATTAATTTAACAACTTGTGTTAGATTTGAATACATCTTGTGTACAATTTACAACTCAAACACCCCTTTATATAGACTCGTGGACATAATAAGGGTGTTAAATTACATTTACAACATATAAATGAAATGTTGGTTGCATAGTCAATATAATGAATATGAATATGTTATAAAGTTATTTCCATCACTTGAGGGTTATAGAATATTAAGTGGTAGTATTCAAATATATTTACAACATGCACTTATTTCTTACTTTTTCCTTTGATTTGTTTGTCAAATTTAATTTTCTTTGTTTATATTTTTCTCTACAACAATATCTCAGTCTTTCTTTTTCCTCTTCAGTTAGATTGGCATAAGATTCCGCACGACGTATTTTTCTATTTTCTTTTCGTTCTTGATTTAAAACATATTTTCTTTTATCGTTTATAGCTTTGTCTTCCATGACTTAAAATCTACAGTTATAAATATAAACATTTTTCAAATAGTAAGAATTATGATTTTATTGAAGAAATTAAACAAAAATAACACAATTAAGCAAACAACTATAAAACCATAAATAATAATATTAGATAGAATGTGCAAACAAAAGCAATGTCAATATAAATAATTAAAAGTCTAAATAATGACACAACGCTACAAAAAAAATGATACTCTCATATTATGTGACAAATATATTTAAACTCTACTAAAATTATTTAATATAAACTCAATTTAATTGATTAATATTTTCTAATAAAACATACCAAGAAGTACAAAAGTTTATTATTCATGTGTAACTCTTTATTTATGCACAATGACGAACTTTGACAAGTGTTATCCTTGAGGAAAAATGCAAAAGGAACAAAAAGTCAAATGATATTAACAATTGATACAAAAAAAAATTGATAAAAAACAAATTGAAATTGGGTATTGGAAATTTTTTAAAAAGAAATAGATGTAGTAGAGTTATAAATTTCAGAAACAGAAAAAGAAAGAGTTATAAAGTGTAAAGATAATCAAATGTAAAAGAAAATTGGGTAAAAAAAAACAAACGATTGAAGAGAGGTTAATTTGTTGAAAATTATAATTCTTAAGCACTAAAAAATAAAAAATAAAATGTTTACAAACTCCAAAGATAATCAAATTAAATTTTTTTTTATAAAGAGTTGAAAAAATAAAGTTCATCATTTGTGAAAGACTAAAGAGAGGTTAAGTTCTTGAAAATAATAGTTATAAAGTATAAAAAAGCAAAAAAGGGTTTAAAATGAAATCTAAAAGCTCCAAATAATAATCAAATGTGCATAAGTTTTAGGTAAAAGGAAAAAATATAAAAAAAGCTCATGGGGTATGAACGTGAAACACACACACAAAAGAAAAGGCAAAAACACATAGGGGATTGAAAAATCAAATTTAGACACTCTAAGTATAATCAAATGTAAAAAAAAAAAGAGGTATAAATTGTAAAAATAATCAAATGTAAAGAAAATGGGTCAATAATAATAATAATAATAAACGCCATGTCACACCCCAGTACACAGTACACCGCAGTGTCTAGTACCCCGGGATGTGATGGGTACCTCATACCGAGCATACCCCAACCATTATATATCACATAATATTGTCACATCCCAGTACACAACACACCGCAACGTCTAATACCCCCGGGATCATTTGTCCATACTATTCACTCATGAATAGTGTAGGGCCTTCCCCAGATTCGAACTCACAACCTCATAAAGTTTGATTTCGCAATCTAAGTAGCCACTGAACCGTTGTGAGTTCGAATCTAGGGGAGGCCCTGCACTATTTATGAGTGAATTGTGTGGACAAATGATCCCGGAGGTACTAGACGTTGCAGTGTACTGTGTACTGGGATGTGACAATATTATGTGGTATATAATGACTGGGGTACGCTCGGTATGAGGTACTCATCATATCTCGGGGGTACTAGACACTGCGGTGTGTTGTGTACTGGGGTGTGACAAAAAAGCCTTATGTATACATAATACATATATATATATAATGTGTGATAATTATACATATCAAAATAACAAAAATATAATTTATTTCCTCCAAGCATACATACACATACCAGACGAAGGCTCACGTGATTATCACTCACGAATTTTTCCTTTTCCCTTCGACTCAATACCTGAAAGATTGGAGGAAATGGAGTGAGCGATCAACAACTCAGTGAATATACTTCTTGATATGACAATTATATACATTTAGAGAAATATGACATTTAAAATCATTTCAAACAAGTATTAAACACATGCATCATTCACGAATGTATTATACATGTCAACATCATAATGTTCATGAGTTTTCAAGAAACCAATGCATTTTTTTTTCCACAAAATCCACAATCTCCCTCCTTCAAGGCAAGAGAGCGGGTCTAACCCTTGCATGGTCGTTACAAGGTAGCCACAACCTCTCATTACCCAATTCACAGTCATTTTAAGGATCGCAACCCTTGTTAGGACAGGCCTACTGACAATGAGGACTCGCAAAACCTCATCCGGGTCTAATTCCTAACGAAATGACATCATTACAAACTCAAATTGCTAAAATCAGTTTGCATGATCCATAAAACTCAATGCATTATATATAAATATAACATGCATGCAATCAAACAATTTATCTGTGTATAATGTCATACAAGAACCAAATCAAGAAAACTATACTCACAGTGGTTACACGGGGTTTTTAAGCCAATATATCCGAGCAACAATAAACGTCCATCATAATTGCTTCCTCAAGAGTATTTATCCATGCACTTGAGCTCTTAATTTAAACACTGAAATGAACCATAGATTATCATGAGAATCACCATTTCAACTCACCAAAATACTATTAATAACACTCAACGTTTCTAGCTGGTTCAGCAGCTAAGATGGGGTTATTTCACCATGAAAATTAATATGAAAACATATGTCATATCCACAAATCATGTTCTTAACATCGAAACGTCCGGAATTCAGTTCTCTACGATTCTATAATCTCAAACAGGAGTTTCATTGGATTCTAATTCCAGTTTATTCACTGGATATGATCATAGTACTATTCACATCATTGTTCACGTCATCACTATTCATTGGAAACATATAAATTGTACTAAAATTGTCAAACGGTCTCCAAAAATCATGAACTTAGCATTGATGGACTCGCAACAGTCCATTCTACCATTCTATAGCCTTAAACTGGAGTTTCATTGGGAATGGTCTCCCATCTACACTCAAACTTCCAACAGCCATAAAAGTTCCAAATGAACACATAAATTCAATCTAACCACATATTCGGGGTCCCGACAGTCCAGGGAGTGTTTTCCAACCTTCTTAGTGGATTTTCATTCACGTTGGGTCAAAACCCCAATTTTTGAAAACGCCGTAAAACGGCTCCCACAGCAAAAATTACTCCGCTAGAATCGTTACATCTAGCTTAGATATTAATTTCACGAAGAAATAGAGTGAAAATCACTTACCACGAGTCCCGATTTCGCGCGAATCGCGCGTTCTCCCTTCATTTCTCTTCATTTCTTCTCGGTTTTTCCGTCTTCTCTTTCTCTCTACTTCTTTCTTTCCAGCGACTTTTTATCTTCTTTATTTTATTTTTATTTTTTTTTGTCTTCTTTCCATATGAGTACTGTTCACGGTATTGTTCGGTGAACAGTACCCACAAATAAATAGTAATATATATATATATATATATATATTTTTTTTTCTTACTTCATTCCTCCTCTTTATACACGCAATCCACATGAGACATACACGTGTTGTAAATCAAGTTCTATTTAAAATCACATTTCGAACTCACTTTTGACATTTTCAAGTTCATTTGACACATGTACACATGGCTTGAAATGTACTTATACGTGTATTATACATCTCGATATACGCATACTTCAATGTGTATATTTAATTAAAATTACGGGGTGTTACACGCTCTCATTCATAAATAGTTGACGAGTGGTTGATTGTCACACCCCGCCCGGACGCGCCTAAATCGGCGGGACACTCACGGACGGGACGCGAATGCATTATAACGATAATAACAGAGTGTGCGGAAGCATAGTTAAGTACAAGTTTGATTTCATTAAATTCAGAATATAATTGTACATGTAATAGTTAAGAGAACATTCTCCCAAAAATTCTCAATGAATAATACAAAAGGTACAAAATGTGGGCCCAAAAACCTGCACCCAGTCCACCCTAATCTCCTGTGAAAATTTGGATAACAACCGGGTGAGCTACATGCTCAGTGGGTAAAATAGTTCGTGAATATAACAATTAATAAAGCAAACTTCATAATCAAATATCTTAAATACACATCAAAGCATCATAATCAATTCAATATGTATGTATGCATGACACCGTCTCGTAATGATTTGATGACCGTACATCGCATGAGTTCACGTACAGATGTCCCTCCTCGGGAGTAACCGGGTTCTCATTGTACGTCCCTCCTCAGGAACGATGTTCTGGATTCACGTACAGATGTCCTTCCCCAGAATTAGTCAGGTTCTCATTGTACGTCCCTCTCTAGAGAAATATAATGAATAGCGAGCACTGCTCATAACTATTCTATGAATCATAAACCACATACGTCCCTAAGTGGTGATATGTATGATGCCAATGCATGAATTGGTCTGGTCTTTACTTAACATTTAGACATGATTTAGCAACGTCTGGTGATCCTTATCAGGGTCGGTATCACTACTTGCAAGGTTAGGACATTCAGTATTACTGTATAAGCTGATAGCTTTCAAATAAGACCAACCAGATCAGTATCGAGTTGAGAGGTGAGACACGAGGTCTACTTAAATACCAATCGTCTAGAGTAGCATGCTGCCTCCCATTCACTATTTAAAGTTACTGAGGACAAGACTGAGTCTGGTTGGGCCAGATTGACTACTAACCCGGCATAATAACAACGTAATACATGAATTCTGAATATACAGGCATAAGTGCGACAATATAAACATTATACCCAATAATGCAGTGTAAATGAATGGTAGACATAATGATAAATGAATATAAACTTTAATAAAAGTTATAAGACACGCAAACCTATGTTTCGTTCCCCACCTTCAGATAAGAACTCCTTTCAGAACTGGTGCTTTCCTCCCGACAGAATAGCGTTGCGCCGCTCAGAGAGTCTCGAAAGAGTCTCAAAAGACTAAAAACTCAGAGTGCGTGGAAAGGAGAAGAGAATCACAATTTTGAGTGAATTTGATGTGAAAAATGAGGAGGGGGAGGGTCCTTATATAGAGAGATTGGTGCCTGACGTTCAGGCGTCCTGCCCAAATGTCTGGGTTGTCTGCCTGAATGATACATTTTTTTTGTGCAAAACCTCGAGTATTACATTGATTTGTTGAAATTTATAGTTGCAAAGCACGAATGAAACTACAAGAAAAAAGTTTAAAATTAAATCTAAAATCTCCAAAGATAGTCGAATTTAAAATATTTTTGAAAACAAGTTGAAAAAATAAAGTTCATCATTTCTGAAAAATTGAAGAGAGGTTTAGTTGTTGAAAATAATAGTTATGAAACATAGAAAAATAACAAAAAAGGTTTAAAATCAAACATATAAGCTCAAAATAATAATTAAATGAACATAAATTCTGGGTAAGAAGAAAAAATATACAAAAGCTCATGGTCTATGAATCTGAAGCACAAAAGTTGATTTGTTGAAAATTACAGTCGTTAAGCACCAAAAAAAATATCTAAGATGAAAAACAAGTTTAAAAAATTAAGTTTTTGATTTCTGAAAAATTGAAGAGAAGTTGAGTGTTTGAAAATAATAGTTCTGAAGCACAAAAAAATAACAAAGAAATGTTTACAATCAAATCTATGGGCTCCAAATAATAATCAAATGTACATAAACTTTGGGTAAAAAGACAAAGTTAAAACAAAAAACCTTACTGTCTATGAATCTCAAGCACAAAAAAGGTGGATTTAAATAAAATCTGAAAACTCTAATTATTATCAAATGTAAACAAAATTTTGGGCAAAAATAACATAACTATATATGAAAAACTTGAAGAGAGGTGGAGCCGTTGAATAACCTGTTTGAAGCACCAAAAATTGAATATAACATAAAATAAAAAGAGCGAAAAGAAAATTAAAAAAAAAAAAGGTCATGAGCTATGAAAGATTGAAGAAGGAAGAGTCAAAGAAAAAAAAAAAACAAAAATCCACACAAACAAAATTAGTGTAAATGAAAAGATAGATTACTTTTATGGGTTGAAAAATAGGTCTACTTGCAGTAACATCTACCAAAAGAGTAAAATTAGAAGCAAGATGTGAGGAAGCCTAAATGGAAAACCTAACTTGTGGGAGAAATAAAAATAAAAAACCAAAGGAAAACCTAACCAACGTAATAATAGTGTCATTTTATTTTACGAGGCAACAAAGTGAGATGCTTAAAATTCGCAAAAGGAAGGAAGCAAAAAGTAACAAAGAAACGACAATTTGAAAAAGTTGCAAAATTTTCTATATAAAAACATATGTACAAAAGATGGGAAAAAACAGAGCAAATCAAAGATAGAAGAGTAGAGCATGAGATAAAGGAAATTGCTGCGTGAAGAGCACAAACGACAAAAAAAAGGAGAAAAAGAAGGGCAAGAGAGATAGAGAACAAAGAAAAAGAAGAACAGTTAGAGAAGACAAAGAAACTTGTCTTTGCTTAGTAAAGTGGTAAGTTTGTCATAGGTAGCAAGTAGAAGGGTAAAACATGCATGAAAATTGAGCCATTGAAAAATGCTACAGTGTAGCAAACGACCTCTTTTATAATAGGTATAGATATAGATATAGAAATATATATATATATATATATTATTTTGTTGCTTTCTCATTCCAAGAATGTCGAGTTGGTCTGGATATTCAACTTTTCCTTAAGGGAAGGGTTTAAATCTTGTGTCAGTCATCATTTTTTTAAAAGTTAAAAAGTGTCATTTGTCGGTGGACAATCTATAAATATCACTATAAGCCCTCTTTAAGCCTTGTGGCATTTCCTAACCCTAGACGGGTAGCCTCCCTTCACCTAAACTTTTTGTACTAAAAATAAGAAAATGAACCGTTCTTTGAACAACAAGAAGAGACCGGGGAATAGATGCTATAGCTAAAATTGGTTAAATTAAATAACAAGCCAGTAGTAATAAAATAAGAAGACTCAGGTGGAAAACTCAACTGGTGTACTAACACCAGACCCATTGAATCATCCTCGAGATATGTGATCTAAGTGGCTTTAAGACGATCCAAGAGTGTTGGTGTTGGAATACACTAGCTGAGTTGGGTGTTGGTTGTAGTAATTTTAGGATGAGGACTGAAATTCAAACTTTAGAAGTAGATAGGGCTAATTGGTAACTTTTTCGTAATTTTTTTACGGGCTATGGAAGGGCTATTGTCATTAAGTTGACGGTCCACCACGTACACAATTGCTCTTTTTGTCCTATTTTAGATGATTATAAGGTTTTTAGACCAATTTATGTGCACCTACCCTTACCCACAAAACATTGTGCCCCAAGGTATTTAAGGCGTTCATCTTATACCATATTTACCAATTGAGCAACCTTTTTTTTTTTTAATAGGGTTTCACATATTCTCATTAATGTGCATTTTCATGCATTACATGTGATTTAAATTTTACTATTTATTACTGAAATCAAAGATTTATTTGAAAAAAAATAACAGATTCCATTTTTCATTAAAATTTGGAGGGTACCATTTTCTTTTTTTATTGAAAATGAAAATGAATAAAAAAAAGGGTAAAAAAGGTATAACGAAAAATGTAAAGACAAGAAGAAGTATCATTATTATTATTTTTATTTAAGGAAATGGAAATATCAAAAAACCCTTAACTGAAAATGGCGGATATAAGAACTATTACAACTCAACTCAACTAATTATTTTTTCAAATTTACTAAAATTTAAAATGCTATCAAATAATAAAGATAGAAATGTGGGTTTAATAGTGAAAATATTAAAATTTGAAATAATATCTAATAAAATAGGTTGTAGCTCAATTGAACGAGGAACTAAGTATAAATGAAGTTGAGATACAAATCTCGAATTCAAACCTAAACATACCCCTATTTATCCGTCTTTATTAGGAAGGTCACCCAAACGCCTCTATTATGTCTGAATCCGAAAATATTAGTCTCGTAAAAAAAAAAAACCTCTTGGGTGCCAAAAAAATTGGTAATAATAATAATAATAAATAATAATAATAACCAATAAGCAAGTCCCAACAACCATGTATCTAAATAGAAAAATATACCCAAAACATATAAATAAAGATAAGAGTAATGCTTTGAAAACACATTTTCCAAACATACTTTGTTGACATTGTGTTTGAATTGTTGGATTACTCCGAGTCACGTGTTGATGCATGATTCGAGGTAATCCAACAATTTTCAAGGACAATGTCAACAAAATGTATTTCTAAAGAATTTTTGTAAAGATAACTAAGATCGTAAACTATTTCTAAGGCTCCTCCTCAAGCTTGGTGTACAAATTAAACAAATATGCAGCTTAGAACATAAATTTGAAAATGAAGCAGGGTCTAAAGTTTTGAGTCAGAATGTACAAAACTGATCCTCAGACCTAATATATAATGCAAAAAGTATACTTTGACATGAGAATACATGAATAAAGTAACAATTTCACTCCAATATGATTGTTCTATCCACGCTACCAATATAGTTTTTCTGATTGTCACAACACATTTTCATGGGAGAAAAAATAAGACACCCATCTTATGTAAAAATGAGGAGCACACAACAGTAATGCAGCAGTGAGTCATACCTCTATACTGAGCTCAACTGCACAAGTATTTCACTACAATTCTTACTTTCCCATGTAACCATGATAGAGCATCAAAGCTCGACTATAGGTTCCATAGCGTATTAACAAATAGCAAGCCAAGCCAATCTCAAATAATAAATTGATAACATAATTCCATTAAATTAATACCTTGCTTACAGTGAGAAACTTCTATCCCAAAAGGACCCAAATCCTTGGTATGAGTTGTTAAACCCCAAATAAAAGTCTACGACCACCATGTATCTTAGTACACTCAGAACACACTAGAGTTTGGTGTGGCAGAGTGGTTGAACGGGACGTGCCCAAGCCTTTACTTGATAGAGGTCCTGGGATCCATTCTCCTATTGACATTCTAAGGTATGAGCCCAAACAGAAATTTTTCCAAGGTTTCAGGAGGTGTCCCCTTTGCGGGCTAGAGGCTTGCACCCCCTTAGAATTAGCATGGTGCGCGCAAGTTAGCCCGAATACCCAGATTTCAAAAAAAAAAAAAAACACTCTGAACACATAAATAAAGTTCGCAAGACAAATTACCACAAGGTCTCTCCATTGTAAAGGAAAATTTTCAAAGCAAGCCTTACATGTGCATATTGACAAAATTAACACCTAAGGAGTGTAACTGCAAGTTACACAAACTTGAAATAACCTAATCACAGAACGGGTGAGCAATCTGTCATTAAGAAAACATGCAAGTTACAGAACAAGGAACACATGTAACTGTAATAGTAACAATAGCAATGATTACACGCGTTACCATGAAAACCAGAATCCATTTAAATTTTAGAAGCAGAAATACAGAGCACACAACTGATATGACGCGCAACTTAACAACTTCCACAGTAAAACTATAACTTATAATTTTTATAAGCTCAATCCTTGTTGGCTCTAACCTTGCATTGCAGGTTCTAAGTTTCAGCCTTTCAGGTAAATGGAGGGCAGTCTATGATTATCATTTGGAGTGATGATAACAGATCCCAAACATCATTTTTAGAAAAATATATTGTTTTGACCTTGCACTAATACTATTCTTTCTAAACACAAACAAAAAATAGTCTCGAACAGAGACATAAGAAAGCATAAACAATGAGAAAAGATTCATAAACCTAACCTTAACTAGTTAGAACAAGGATGGTTGTTATCATAACAAAACATTTAGAACACCTCACCGAGCAGCGGGCACTTCATGTTGCAAACTGTTCCAGGTAAGCGGCAAGTGCAACCTATATACCCGAGAACTTGGACAGGCCCATTACTGCAATACAAGAGCCCATTAGATTACAAGGCCCAACAATAAAATTACTAAATTTCAGAATTGGCCCACATTGGAGCTCATCTAACAAACTATAACCTCTAAACCCAGAGGTCCCATGTAGTAAACAAAGTGAAAAATGCCAAAATATCAACTGCAGTAGAAGGGAAAAAAAATTAAAAATGAGCTACAGTTTTATTTGTCAAACATGAATAAGAAAGAGTTCCTGAAATTTGAATAGAAGTCAATACCCGAACCATTACCCTTGCTGTACAATACTAGAAAAGAGAACTTTTCAGATCATGTACTCCAGAAGTTGGCACACTAGGTCACTCCACAATCTTTTCACTTTATCTCCATATCTTTCAGCCCATGTCATGACCATTTTCTGTCTATCTACTAAACCCATAAATACAACCCCCCAAAAAAATAATTAAAAAAAAAAGAGAAAGAATATGAAAAGAAGATGACGAGGAAGAAGAAAAACGAACCCAAACCCAAGTATCCATACCTCCCCATGAACAGTTTTTTTGAAAAAAAGGGAAAGAAGAAAAATGAGATAGGATGACTCTCTAGAAAAGTGGCCTATGGCATTTGGGTCTAGTAAAGAGAGATGTCTATCTAATGGTCTAATGGGGATCCCAAAGAGAGTTAAATGGTGAAAATGAGTGCTAGAGTTTAGTATTGTAACAAACTCCTGGAGTACTGATCAAACAAAAAATTAAAGGAAAGAAAAACTCTAAGCAGCAAGGAAAGACAACTATGGTGCGTTCTTGACTTCCTCTTTGAAGACCCTTCTTTTGCTATTCTTCTTCCTTTTTCTGTCAAGGAAGATTTTTCAAAATTGGTATAAATTCGAAGAGCAGCAGCAGTAATAGGAGAATACGAAGCAGCTTCAGTTCAGCATAATGATGAAGGCAGCGTCCAGTTCCAACCAAACATGTGAAACATAAACCAACAACCCCAAAATCTCTACCACCAACGAAAGCCACCCCCAATTGAGCGTCATGAGTTGTTCTATTATATATATGAAGGGTGTTTTGAACCGAGCACCCATAAAGCTGCAATATCAAAAGCCAATCAAGAACAAGTACAATTCAAGGCAGTCTTTATCTGCTGGACGGTAGTGCTGATAAGGTTGCTAATTGAATTCACCGATTCCATGTTCATCTTTGCATTTGGGAAGCTGGTCACATGTATCTGAAACGCTACTGTAACTAGTGAACCACTTGACCGGCTCACCCCAGAGCTTGTTGACGCATTTGCACCTCCTTGGCCAAGCCGACCATCTGGTGAAATGGCAAATCCCGATGGAAGTAAAGAGATGTTTGTGGGATTCTCACCACTCATTGCCATATTAATAGCCAACATATCAACCGGGGTGTATACAATTAGTGAAGATCCTGATGAGTCTATGCAGCTTTCTTGGAGTATCAACATGTTGCTATGACTTGCACTGAAAGGCTGTTGATTGACAGGGTCGGTAAATGAAAACTAAGTGTGTGCCCATTTGGTATCCAATCTAAGATTTTTTTTAGAAAACAACGAAAACACCTTTTTGTTGTAGTCTTGTTTCCTTTACAAATTTTAAAGTTAAATTTAAAAACAGCTTCCAGATTTTTTTAAACAATTCAGCCAAACATGTTTTCTAGGAAATTTAAAAACAGAAAACTAAAACAGAAAACTGTTTTTAAATTGTATACCAAAAGGGCCCTAACAAATCAAAATTAGTAAAAATGTCGATATAGAAATATCACTTACTTGGAGAACTGATATACGATTTCCGGGATGAGATCCATTCACAATATGAGCAATCTCCTGCACAGAATTGCCATTGGAGAGCACATCCCACTACAACATTGAGAATGAGAACGAGAAACAAAATTAGTATTCGATCAAATGTCAATTCCATTGTGTTGATCAAGAGTAGAAATAAAAGTTTTACTGGAGATACCTGAGCTCGAGTGCGCTCATCCCTAAGGAAATTGAATATATTTACTGATGATACAGGAAGCCATATTGAAGTTGCTGCACTAAGAACCAAGCCATTCGGTTGGCCATGATCAGCACTCTTATTAATTGTGACTCTAACCCCGTCATCCAAGCCAGACTGTGTTGTCCATTTGTGGCCAGCTGATGCATTTATGCTTGCGCAGAAATTGGTAACCATCCTTTGTGCAAGTTTCATCATGCTTCGCTTACCATCAGGTGAGGCACTAACTGAACAATGAAAATCATCATTATTGGAATACAACTTTGCAATACTCGTGTGGTGCACATGCTTTTATTCTAATTATTTAAAAAATAATTACTTACTATATAATTAAATACAAATTAAAGTTTAAATAATGTGTCATAAAGAAAGACTATGGGAGACAGAAGAACATAAAATCAAGGAAAGGGTAAAAGGGAAAGAGATGAAGCAAAAGTTGATGCGTTAATCCATTGTTAAAAGATTCACATTATGAATAATAACTAAAGTTTAAATAATATGTCATGAAGAAAGCTTACGGGAGAGAGAGGAACATAAAAATAAAGGTAAAGGTCAAAATGGAAAGACATGAAGCAAAGATGATGTGTCAATCCAGTGTTAAGAGATTCGGATTATGAATAACAATTAAAGTTTAAATAATATGTCATAAAGAAAGATTACGAGAGAGAGAGAGAGAGGAACATAAAAATCAAAAGACATGAAGCAAAAGATGACATGCCAATCCACTGTTAAAACATTTGCATTATTGTATTATGTTATTAGATTAGATATGAAGATAACAATTCTTAAGCATCTTTGTGTTTATATGGTGTGTGAGAAATCAAAAACTATTTAAAGTACCTCCTCCAAACTCTATTGTATGTGTGCCAGGCATCATAAAACATGCAAATCTCTCACACATCCTTTGCAGAGTAGAAAGCCATCGTTCAGCACCGAATGCCATACCACTGTGAAAAAGGTCTCGGTAAAGCTGGTGAGTCGGTATCTTCTCTTCCACTTCCACATGTTCCACCCAAGAAACCTATCAAGAAGCCATGAATAGGATATTATATAGTTTGGGAAAGATGAAATAAACAGCATTTGATATGTGCTTCTTATTGATTCAATCACCTTACAGTAGCCATTGCTGGCATCTTGTATCAAGCATCCAGAAGGAAGCGTCCGGGCGTTTGGAGAGAAAAATTGGTTCTTCTGGGAGAAATCAAAGGATACATCAGCTATTGCCCATACACCTTGATTGATTTGCTGACAGTAACGGAGGAAGTAGAATTCTCGAGCAGATGTCAAAGGAGAAAGCAATTGCAACTCCTCGTACATCTGCCAGGAACCATTTTCATCAGAAAATGCAATCAAACAAACAAAATAAAGCGAATGAAGATACAGGTATTTAGTAATTACCAGTTGCAAGGACCCGTTCTGGCTTCCCGGTATTCCAGGTCTTATTGCTTCAATAGTCCTAGCCCTTGACACTATTGTAGGGAACAACTCCATCCACTTGTTCTGCACTCAAATTACGGTACTTCTTCAGTCAAAAAAGAAAACAAAAAAATGCCAATGAGGAGAAAATTAACATCAATGAGGAAGAGCTTACAGCATCAATGAACATGTCAACCAGTGTCAATCCATTCATAACAACTAAACACGAATCTCTTGATGCTTCTATGTGAACATCGGGATTTTTAAAGTGATTATTCCTCTGGAAAATCCTCTCATAGCTATCAAGATTAAGAACATCCCGCCCATCAGCTGACTTATTCCACAATGGCTCATTCGTTTGGAAAAGCCGTATCAGTTCATCCATGGCACCAGCAGCAACCTCAGTCATAAGAGATTTCTCCATCTCTGATATCCCAATTGTTGGCAATGGTAACGTAGGTATAGAAGAACTACTTCCGGGAAGAAGATCGAAACAGCGAGAGGGCGAGAGGGCTCCTAAACTATGAGGAGCTCCTCCAATGCTTCCCATTGACAATTCCAATGGAGAAATCGAAACGGGTTGATATGAAGTGATTTGAGAAATGGGTCTTCCTATATATTTTGCAGCAACAGCGGAAACTCTCTCCAGCTGAAAAAAAAAAAAAAAAAAAAAAGAACCCAGAAGAAATAATCAAATAAACTGAAAAACTGAAGAACACCCATGATTCAAAATCAAGTAAACAAGTAATAATTTCTTCTAAAATAACCTCTTCTTTCAAACGGGCATTCTCCATTCGCAATTTCTGTTCATCAAAGTAGAACTCGTCGCCAGCCGGGGGACCCCCACAAGATGGGCAGATCACATTCTTTAGAGCTTCTCTAATTGTTATATTTTCACACCGGATCTTATCATTTTCTGCTCTAAGAGCACAATTGTCTTGGCGTTCATGTTGTGCCTAAATCAATGGCATAAATTATAAGAACACAAGTTAAAGACTCAAAAAATAATAATAATAATAATAATAAAAACAAAACAACAGAAATGAGAAGAAGAAGAAGAACCTTCATCTGGGTCCTCCTGTTTTGAAACCAAAACTTTATTTGGCGAGGCTCAAGCCCCAAATCTCTACTTAACTGCAACCTTTGCTTCTCATCAGGATGAGGACACTCCTTGAACAGCCTTTAACAACATAAATTAAAAATAAAAATAAGACAACAACAACAACAACAATAGCATAACCATGTTGTATCAAATACAAGAACAAAGAAGATCAAACTGCAAACCAGTTGATCCTACTAACAAACAGTTCATACATTCAAGAAAACCGAATGGGTACCCAGAAAATAGTAAAAATAAATAAATAAATAAAAATTACCTCTCAAGTTCCTGAATCTGACGAGCTGTGTGACGATGGTAACGCTTCTTCTTCTTCTGTAAGTCCGAAACATCTTGTTCTTCACCAGACCCACCTCCAGCACTGCCGGAATCCATGCCTTTTTTTTCAACACAACACAGTACTTCTCACTACTCTCACTAAAAGATCAATTTTTTTCTCAAAAACTACGAATTTCCCGGCAAATGAACAAAAAGGGCAGTGATAAAATCGATTTTGATAGGTTCTTACGCTCTCCTCATGTGCTCTTGCAAACTCATTGCTGTTGTTGTCGTCGTCGTCATTGTTCTTACGAGTACCCATTTGATATGGAAAGGAGAAATACAGCCGGGAAATAGGAGATATTATTCGGCATCAATCAGGGAGAGAAAGAGAGAGAGAGAGAGAGATTCCACGAAAGGCAAGAAAATCAGAGAGAATTAAAAGCGTTCGCATGGTTTTCGAAGATTCATGTAATTGAGAAGAGAGTAACCGACGGATTTAAAGCTAACAACGCGGACACTCAGCGAGCTTTTAAATCCTTTATTTTTTTTTTCTCACCATTCGAGGCTCTCTCTCTCTCAACTTTCTTTCTCTAGTTTCTCTTTCACACACACTTTTCAAGAGACCCAGAAAGACAGCTTCGAGCTTTTAAGAAGAGCTCGCCGGAGCCGACCGGAGTTGATCTCAGTATGTCCTTTTTCCGATCAGATCACCGGGCAACTGTCACTTTCCCAGTAATAGGGTCTGATGAAATGACTGAATTGTCCTCGAGTTTTTTGTTTTTTCTTCATCTTAAAACAAAGTACGACATGAAAAAAGTCAAACCGGTTACTTCTTTTGGGATATAACGCAATTGATTAAATAAAATATATGTTTCGTTTTTTTTTTTTCTCGCTTTGGTCACTTTTCTTGTAAAAGGGCAATAGTGAAATTTCAACTTACTTAAACCCTTCTCCTAATTTAGCATATTAAGACAATTTTTTCTTTATATTTTTTTTTCTCTTTTATTTATATGTATTAAATACAAAAAAAAATAAAAAAATAGATCTTTTATTGTCCTGTCATTTGTGAACTATTGAAGTTGATGTTTATTTTACAATAATATATTTATTGAGTGATATATCAATGTTCTTAAAGTAACTTAGTTATAAAATATTTATGTATGTCGCAGTCACAAATATACAGTTTCGTTTATTAGAATTTAATCGATTATTAAAATTCTAAGCTTTGTTCATAATTGTGATTAACTAATATTTGAGGTACACTTTTTTTTGTATGGATATTCATAGTTGTGGTTAATTTCAGTGCCACTTTTTTTATTTATAAATATATATTTTTTTAGATTTAGTTCTCAATGGCATATCTTAAGAAGGATTTATTACTAATATTTTGTCTTTTATAATTAATTTAGCAATTTTTCATTTAATGAAAAAAAATCCATTGAGATACTCTTACAAAAGTGTAAACCAAATGCCTAATATGCAATGCTCGCACTTAATACTAATCAAATGTATGTCACAATGTGGTGTTTTAATTTTAAGAATTATAATATATTGCTTCTAAAAATAATTTACTACGATTGAATATTATACTTTGAGAATTAATTGAATAATGAAAATATATATAATCGATTTCTTTTTTATTTATCTAACGAGATGTAACACAGATGATCGGGGTCTATGTTAAAAGTAATTAGAAGGTAGAGGCCTTCAAATTAAAATTTTACTAACTTTAGTCGCGCCCACTTAAGGAAAGCAGCCCAATGTCCCTGCAGTACTTGAACGCAAATTAATGGGTTCAGATTTTGTGATTTAGAATAATTCTTTTTATCGTGTTTTTTTCTCTTTCAATATGTTATATAACAATCAACAATCGGTTGGTAATTATTTTTTTTGTTTTTATTTTTTAATATTGTTTTTTTTCTTTTTTTCACATAGTAAGAAAAATAATAATGTTATATGAGGACACTAGTGATATTGATATTAAATGTGTAAATTAGAAGAATTTGATGTTGGGTGTCACTATAATAATTACAATAATAGTTATAATTTTCTGATGTTACCAAAACTTAAAGAAGTACAAATAAAAGCAAGAAAGAGACCTTGATAATGAAACTCTATTTTACATATTAATCTACATTTTATTATATAGAACAATAAATTAAATTATTGTGATAGTGCATTGATTATTTACATTTTTTTAATGTATTTTAATATCATAAAAATAAAAATAAAAAAGGCGTGACGTCATATCTATTATTTGTTTTCAATGCTAGTACAAAAATCAACAAAATAATCACAATAACAACACAGGAGTCGAGAAAAGGGTTAATCTTTTCTTATTCTCTAAATAAAAATTTAAAATATTTGTAATTAGGTAGTCATGTTCCGTAGTGTAAAATTTAAAGTCTAAATTCGACTTTGGCCTAAAAACATTTGGTATCGTAGGAATTAGTTGAAGTCTATAAAATAAGTTTGGGTCAAGTCCAATATTATTTCTTTGTCACATCCCCTGTTGAATTAGATATATATTTTTTATATTGCCATTTAATAATCATTTGGAATGTATTAATCTATATTACCAGCATTTTTTATATTTTACACTATTTTTATAATTTTTGTTTAATATTTATTAAAATAATAGTGATTTTGTTAAATTGATAATAATTTCAATATTTTTAAAATAGTTGGGTTTTCTTTTAAATTTTTTTGAACACGTTTGTTTGATTTTTTTTTAATAATAAGTCAATTTATTAGAATGAAAAATGTAAACTATAATATCATTAAACAAAAATATTTATTGTACAACTCATTTTAATTTTTGTCGATCTAAAATTACTCCCCAAATCCCTTATTTTATCAAATAAAACTGATTTATGTAGACAAGTTAATTCTCATTTCACACATTAATATGTTTATTCATACTCTTTTTTTAAAAAAAATAAAATAAATTTTATTTTAGCATTCTCCGACTCTTAAAATCAAATTTCATTCCAGTAAAAGGGCAAAAAAAAAACTTTTATAACGGCAGGGGTACGCCGTTATAACGATGGTACGAGCATACGTCACGACAGATAAACTTGACGTAAAAACTTTTTGGAAAGGATTTAACGTGCAAAACTGCCGTCGCTTTCGACGCCGTACGCCCTCCTTAACTCGTCTTTTTGCCGCCAAGAGCAGGTTTGGTGGCAAAAGTGGATTGCATTTAATGCGACGTGTCTTTGTTTCGTTTCCAGTATTTCCATTCTAAACCCTGGTGGGGCCTAGCAAAAGCCTACGTTCCTTGATGGTCCCACATAGTCAGACGGTCCTGATGCTTCCACGTACTCGTTTAAAATTCTTCTAATTGCGTCGGATCTTGACATACTTGGAGCACAGAACACCATCGTTACGTGGTCGTTTCTGGAGCTCACACGTCATTTTTGATAGTTGGCAGCAACGGTCATTTTTAAAGGTGCCGTGGCCCTACTCTCTTTTTTTTCACTCATTTGTGGCCCCACTTTTTTTTTTTTTTTTTTAAATTATAGTCATCATCGGCCAATGGCTTATTGACACGGTCAGTCATCATCGGTCAATGGCTTGTTGACACGACCGTAAAGTCTCACGGGGTTGAGAGCCCAAGTTATGACAAAATTAAAAAATTAATAAATACGTAGAGCACTCCATTTATAAACACTACAGCACTCTTCTTAATCTGTTGGTGCTGAGATTAATAGGTTCTAAGGATTTTATTTCTAGTAAAATAAAAATAAAAATAAAGTATAATCATCATCCTATAGAAAATATAAAGCAAATATATTATAATACGAGGAATAGTATTAATTGTAATTCACCATAAAATATGTTTGTTTGGTTTGGAACATGATTCATTTTTTGTATTAAAAAATGTAAAAAATTCCAAAAATGCATTTGGTCGCTATTTTATAAAGAAAACAAGCTTTCTGAATTTATCATTACGTTTGGTAAGCATGTTATTGATATAAAAAGTGTGAGGCCACCAACAAAGAATTAATTCACTAAATGAGGCAGGCACTTTAAAGCGATTGAAGAATTTGTATTATGACCACCAGTCTGCCTTAGATATATTTTTGTTGAGAAGGCTGTCCAAAAATTATTTTTGCAGTGTCCAAAATTCAGAAGGATTAATCTCATTTTTTAGGGAGAAGAACACCTTCTAAATGTCGAAAAATCGATAACCAAAAAAAATAAAAATAAATAAATAAAGTGTGAGGCCATGTTGTTTACACTGGGGTATTCATGATTTAATTTCATGACATAAAACAGTGAAACTAAATGGCACTTTGTAAGAACTAGAGATTCAGTTTTTTCAGTTTTAATTGAACTCAATCAATGAAGACTCTTACCTATTTTGCACCATTTTAATTCATTAAGAATGATATAATTAAATGTTATAATTTATGATTATGTATATTCATGTCTATTTTAGACGTTGATAGATTGTGACCATCTTAATAGTTTTTTCTTTTTTTTTCAATACTAAACATTAATTAAAACAATTAAAACTCAAATTCTCATTTGAGGGCAACGTTACAATGGAAGTTAAAAGAGGATTTAGTAGCAGCCTTTTTTTTTTTTGGCTTATTTTCTTTTATATATATATATATATAAGTCAATATTTTTTGATAAGGATGTGTTATTTTTATCATAATTTTAATATTATTTTTTTTTTATTAAAAATTTTGATTTTTAACTCATAAACAATTAATTTAACGAACTCATTTTTTTTAAATTTTTTTGTTTATATATTTATTTCAATTGACACATGCCATCCATAAAACTTAATATTTTGCGTACTTTAAAAATAAATATTAATTATAAAATATAACTATTAATTACAATGGTGTATATTTATATAATTTAAGTGAAAAGACTAATTGGTTGCATGCACGACCGACCGGAAGCTCGTCAACCTGCCCCAATGACCCGGGACTTAATTTTACTCGGCCCAACTTTGACCAATTTTTTTTTTTTTTTTCTGGTGGTTTGACTAATTCGAAGACATTGAGTTGACTATTTATATATATATATCTTTCTTGACTTCTTTATTTAATAGATCTGGCTAACCATGCTGCTTTGGCCACTTGGAAGTCCTGGCGTTCACACCATGAATGCTCTTTCAACAATCTGTTTTAAATCATGTATGTGTAAATTTAATTTTGGAATGAAGTGATTCAAACACCAATGAAAAAAAAAAAAAAAAAAAAAAAAAAATTCTTTATGAAGATTTCAGTGTATTTGGGACAAATGTTAGCTCAAAATGTTATTGATGCACTATTTTTTTTTATCTGCATAAATGTTTATTATATATGATGTAATATATGGTAGAGTGGCTTTCCACAACTTTTGAAGGTAAAATCTATGTGGCTAATTAATAATATATATATATTTTTAAAGACCTGGGTATTCGGCCAACTTACGTACATTCGACTAATTTTTTTTCATTCGAGCTCATATATATCTTGAACGAAGAACAAGTAGATAGGGCTCGAACTCGTAACTTTTCAATTACTTACCTCTTTACCAAACTACTTATATATATATATACATATATATATATATTGTTAATTACCTCCAAAATAGCTTTTTAATATTATTCACACTCAACTTAATTCTCTCCTTATGTGGCCTTATATATATATATATATTTAATCTTTTTGTTCAATGATTTGGTGATGTCTTAACCTAGCTAGCTTACACATATTTATAAGGACTAATTCACCTCCGTCCGTCCCTTACGAGTAAGCCATCTGCCTCCAGCTTTAGGGATTTTTGAAGAATTAACTTCATTATAACTATCTACATAAAAAAAAATGTAATTAATTAGTTTCCTATTGTCATAGAACAGTAGTAAATGCCATAGTCATTAAGTGGTTTGCAAGGAACTACATATTCTCCTGACACAAATGATAATGAAGTGTGAAGGATGTATTTGATTCCTCTAATTAATTTCTTGATAAAATCTACCAAGAACAAAAAAAACTTTGAGAAGACTTGTCATAATGAAAAAAAAAATAGAAGAGAATAGGGGTGTCATTAATTCAATTTGGATCGATTTAGATTGTAAATCAAATCGATGGACATCGAATTAGCTTTTTTTAAATCAATTTGAAACGATTATATATTCTAAATCGAACCAAATCGAATCAATTCGATTTGAGTTAATCAGTTTAAATTTTTTAACCTGTAAAATATATTTTAAAAAAAAAACACATATTGGAAATAATATAAAATAATCATGTAATGTTAAAAAAAAAAATTATTAACATATTCTGTTGCATCAATACCTATATAAAAATATTTAACATATATAGTATAATATTACATCGTAACCATGGTCTGTTCGATTTACTATCAATTTTCAAGACCTCAACCCACAATTCGAATCAAATCGATCGATTTATAAAACTCCCAACCAGAAACTGAACCTATTAGAGCAAAAAAACAGAACCAAACTAAATTAAATACACCGGTTCGATTCAATTTTATGGTTTGAACCAATCTACTGACACCCTTAAAAGAGAAGAACATCCACACAGTGAAATTTCTTATATACATGTATATATATTTAAGTAATACATAAATAAAAGATATTCTAAATGTCGACTTATTCCTTAATAGAATAGAGTAGAAAAAATATATTCATATATCTGACTTTACATAGTTGAGAAACGATTAAGTTAAGTAAAAAATATTATAAATATAAAATTCATTAACCAACGTGAGATAATTCAGTTGGTTGAGAAACTGAATATAATCTGTCTTTCAAAAAAAAAAAAACGCCTCCATATGCCTAAAAAGTTGATAACAAAAAATAAAATAAAATAAAAAACCGTTAAAGCACCTGCTTTCTCATTTTAGCTAGTGCCGTATCCAATTTTAACTTGTTTTAACTTTTTGTACCTAGTATCATGTAGGATCGCCCTAGCTATGTTGTTGCTTTATGTCAGAGTACAATAAACACATGTATGGAGGTAGATATGGAGCAATGAAGAATTGAAGAAATTATTTTATTCAAATAGGGACAATAAGGTGGTGAGAATAACACCATATGTATTGGAGAACAAATGGTACTGATGGTGGTGATATACATAGTAATTAATGGGGCTTCTATAATTCATATATTACTTTCACGTGAAACTTGCTTGAGTACTATTGTACAAGTGTATCTAACAATATTTCATGATATGCATATGGCTGCTCAAAGTTTATTTTTATTTTTATTTTATTTTTTATGCATTAATTTGGAATATTGATCCAGTTTAGTTAATGAAGGAGACCAGACATTTAGGAGCCTTATTAATAATAAATATACTAAAGCTCTTTAGTTTATTAAATACACAGTTTATTTTAGGATGCGTTTGATTCTTAAAAATAGAAAACTTAAAAAATAAACCAAGAATCAAATAGAACCTTAATTTTTATTTTTAATTTTTTAAATTTAACTCTTACAAACTTAATTAAAAAAACCCATGCAACATGGTCCAAATAATAGATTAAATATCTGAAACTTAAGCAACTCGCAGGAGTAGAGGATCATGAATCAATTCATAAAAATTCTAATACGCGGCAGTTTCTGTTCATCCTTTCTGCTCGAAGTAATATTCGTTGGGGAATAATCCGAAACTAATAAAAATACAATTATTTGAATAGTTCTGAGATTTCGTTTTCACCTCTCTCTCTCTCGATTACAACGTGCCGTCCTTGCTTCAATCGATTCGTCTTACTCTCTATCACATATAAAATTTGAATTCTCTGTTCTTGAAGGTCTCCGTGAGCTCTCTCGATCGTCTCCAATGGATTCCAAGGTAGTTATTACTCTCTCACTTTCTCGAATTGAAATCCTTTCATTTAGTGATCTTGCTAACTATCATTTCAGTAAACTGATCTTGCAATGGAATTTCTGGTTTAAATTGCATTGTTCAAGTTCTAGTATGTTTCAGTTCGATGATGATTTCTTTATTCCTAGATTAGGTGCTTTGATAGTCTGATTAAGTGAAGTGAATTAGCATCATTTGAGTTAACTGATCTTGCAATGAAATTTCTGGTTTAAATTGCTTTGTTTAAGTTCTAGTTTGTTTCAGTTTAATGGTGAATTTTTATCCCTAGATTAGATACTTTGATAGCTTGATTAAGTCAAGTGAATTAGATGTTATGTATAATGTGCGGTGTCACTTTGTGAACTTGAAAACTTTTTATTTTGTGTTTATATTTTATTAATTTCTTTGATTGTATTAATTTTTTGAATTGAGTAGAAAACTTTCTACTCAATTAAAAGGTAAGAGGTAAGAGAGACAATAAAAAAATATTGTGAGTATTGTACTTGATTCTTTTATATTAGTAAAATCTTCATATTTCGTGAATGTAGGCAGATCTTTACTGAATCACGTAAATATATGTGTATTTTTTTTTATTTTTTTAATTTATATTTATGTGTATGTATTTGTGTTTGTTGTACTGCATAAATTTTAATAAATTAGTATTAGAGCTAGATTTTCATAAAATACAAATACGTGTGATGTGATCGTTGTGTTACTCGATTAGTGATCGAAGAAGTGATCGCGAGTGGTGCAATAGTCGGCAGGTGGTCGACTGCGATTTTCTTGTGCAGAATTTTGGATTTGGCGTTCGATTGCAACGATAGAATCGAAAGCTTGAAATTGCCGTGGGTTGTAACGGTGAGAATTGAAATAATATAAAATGAAAGTTATCCTTTTGGGTGTTGAAAGTCAAACGTGTGGGACCCATCCCCATTAATTTTTTTTTTGGTTCTCTGTTTTGCAACCGAGAAAAAAGAAAAGAATCTTTTCTTTCTTTATTATTGCTGCACCGTGGTGCGCACGTGAAAGATTCAACGACATAGGCTAGTTCTTTGATATCGGAGTCTTAGGAGTCGAATTTCAGTTCCCTTTTTTGTGGTGGATTCCTGACGGAGAGATCTACAAGTGACTGGTGTTGATCCATGACAAGACAGCAAAATATAAAGTAAAAAAAAATTAACAAAAAGAATGACTTCAATTTTTTTTACAGATTAGGATGGTTCTGTCGACACAAGGTAGGTTGAAAAAGACACTAAAAAGAAAAAATACATTGTCTGTTAAGTTGACAGAAAAAGAAAAAGAAACCATTATGAATAAAGCATTTACTATTATTCTCTTATGCTTGAGTGATGAAGTCGTGCGAGAAATTAAAGAGGAGACTATAGCTGCGGGTTTATAGTTGAAACTGGAGAGTTTGTATATAACAAATTTTTTAACAAACTGATTATATCTGAAGAAACAGTTGCACATGTTGAAGATGAAGGAAGGTGCATCCATGATGAGTTTAACAAGATTCTTATGGCTTTAAAAAATGTTGGGTATAAACTCAGTGATGAGGACCAAGCAATGTACTTTTTATGTTCATTACTAGATTCCTATGAGCACTTTGTGGATACTTTGATCTACAATAGAGACACCCTGGCTGTAGAAAATGTCAAAGTAGCTTTGAACTCGAAGGGGTTGAAAAAGATGGTTACTGAGGAAAAAGTAGAAAGTTTAAGTAAAGGCTTGCTGGCTAGAGGTAGATCAGAATAGAAAGGCCCCAAGGTCATAAAGGTTGATCCAGATCAAAATCAGAGGGGAGAAAATTAAAGTGCTTTGAATATCACAAAGAATGACACTTTATGAAAGATTGTTCAGAGCGTAAGGGAAAAGAAAAATAAAAATCAGAAGATTCTAGTAATGCAACAGTTGTAGATGAAGAGTCTGATAGTGCTAATATCTTTTCAGCCACTGTGGGATGCTCAGGTGATGAGTGGATTATTGATTCAGACTGTTCATATCATATGTGTCCCAATAGGGACTGGTTCGCTTCTTATCAGAGTGTGAACGGTGGTACTGTACTTATGAGAAATGATACGGCCTGTAAGATAATAGGGATAGGAGCAGTGAAGATCAAGATGCATGATGGTGTTGTGAGGACTTTGACAGAGGTCAGACATGTTCCAGAGCTGCGCAAGAATCTTATTTCTGTGAGTACCTTAGATTCACAGGGCTGCAAGATTGTAGTTGAAGGTGGAGTTCTAAAGGTAGTCCGAGGTGCACTGGTGGTTATGAAAAACAAGAAACTTGGTAACTTGTATGTGTTATTAGGGCATACAGTTACAGGCAGTATAATGATGTCTACATTTTAAGATAGTGGCTCAACAGATACTCAGTTGTGGCATATGCGATTAGGGCATATGAGTCAGAGGGGCCTTGAGGTGTTGAGTCAGAAAGGCTTACTTAGGAAGAGTAAGGTTGAGAAGTTGGACTTTTTGTGAGCATTGTGTGTTTGGAAAATAATGTAAAGTTAAATTCAACAAGGCAGTTCACCGCACCAGAGGTACTCTAGATTATATCCATTCAGATGTGTGGGGTCCTTTCACAGTTCCCTCACTTGGTGGAGTGAGATATTTTGTTTCCTTTATTGATGACTTTTCACGTATGGTCTGGGTGAAAATACTGAAAAGTAAGAATGAAGTGTTTGAGGTCTTTAAGAAATGGAAGACAAAATTTGAGAAGCAACCTGGAAGAATCATCAAGAGGCTAAGAATCACCAGTAAAACATTCTTAGAGTTTTGTGAGCATGAAGGCATTGAGAGACAGTTCACTGTCAAGGGAACACCACAACAGAATGAACTTGTAGAGGGGATGAACCGTACTCTATTGGAGAAGGTGCGGTGTATGTTATCCAACGCTGGTTTGGATAAAAAATTCTGGGTAGAAGAGGTGAATACAACTTGTTTCCTCGTTAACAGATCACCATCTACAACTATTGACTGTCAAACTCCACTTGAGGTATGGTCTAGTAATGTTGCTGATTATAGTTCTTTGAGAGTGTTTGGATGTCCAACTTACTATCATGTCAGGGAAAATAAGATTGGTCCCAGAGCTAAGAAAGCCATATTTCTGGGTTATGCAGATGGAGTGAAAGGATACAGGTTATGGTGTCCTGATTTGCATAAGATTGTGATTAGCAGAGATGTGGCATTTGATGAGTCTGCTTTAATGTATGGTAAGCAAATGGATTTTCAGAAGGAGGATAAGGGTGATTCTGTGCAAGTGGAGTTCAGTACTCCAGGAGAAAAATCAAAGAGTAAGGTGGAAGAGACAACAGGTGGAGCCAGTGAGCACCAGCAACAGCAGCAACAATCCTTAGCTAGTGGCAGAGCTAAGAGGACAATTAAAGCACCCGTTCGCTATGAGTTCGAAGACATGGTGGCATATGCATTGGCAACGTATGGAGATGATCCTTCCACTTTTAGGGAGGCAATGAGTGACAATTGTTCTGAAAGATGGAAAGAAGCCATGGAGGATGAGATGGACTCATTGATGAAGAACCAAACTTGGGAACTTGTAGAGTTACCTAGGTCAGCGGGCTATTGGGTGCAAATGAGTGTATTCCAGGAAAGATGGTCATCCAGGATCTAACAGTGTGAGATATAAGGCAAGATTAGTTGCCAAAGGGTATGCTCAGAGAGAAGGCGTGGACTACAATTAAGTGTTTTCTCTTGTTATAAAACACACTTCTATCAGAGTAATATTGGCATTAGTTGCATTATTTGACTTGGAGTTGGAGCAACTAGATGTCAAGACAACTTTCTTGCATGGGGACTTGGATGAGACAATTTACATGAAGCAGCCTTAAGGCTTTGAGGTAGTTGGTAAGAGTGATCATGTGTGCAACTTGAAAAAGTCCTTATATGAGCTTAAGCAGTCACCCAGACAGTGGTATAAGAAGTTTGACACCTTTATGATCAGGCCCAGGGATACATGAGGAGCAAGTATGACAGTTGTGTCTACTTTCTGAAGCTTCCAGATGGCTCTTATGTTTATTTACTCTTGTATGTTGATGACATGCTAATTGCTGCTAAGAGCATGAAAGAGATCAACATGTTAAAATCTCAACTGAGTCAGGAGTTTGAGATGAAAGATTTGGGTGTAGCTAAGAAGATTCATGGTATGTAGGTACATAGAGAAAAGAAAAAGATCAAGTTATATCTTCCACAGAGGAAGTACTTGGAGAAAGTTCTTTCAAGGTTTGAAATGGAGAACTCTAAGCCAGTGAGTACTCCATTGACAACTCATTTTTGACTTTCAGCAGATATGTCTCCGAGCACCGATGAAGAGCGTGAGTACACGAGTCATGTTCCATATGCTAGTGTAGTGGGTAGCTTGATGTATGCTATGGTGTGCACTAGGCCAGACATTTCACATGTAGTGAGTGTTGTCAGTAGATATATGACAGATCTTGGAAAACAACATTGGTAAGCAGTGAAATGGTTGTTGCAATATCTTCGAGGTACATTGGATGTAGGATTGGTTTTTCAGTGGGACAGTGGTATAAGTTCACTTATCAGTGGATATGTAAATTTTGATTATGCTGGTGATTTAGACAAGCGGCGTTCCACTACAGGGTACGTGTTCACTTTGTCACGTGGTCCTATCAGTTGGAGGTGTATGTTACAAACTACAATTGCTTTGTCTACTGCTGAGGCAGTGGCAGTGACATAGGCTGTGAAGGAAGCTTTATGGCTCCGAGGTTTGATTGGTGACTTGGGGATTACCCTGAAAAGTGTACCAGTTCATTGCGATCGTCAGAGTGCCATTCACTTGGCTAAGAACTAAGTGCATCATGCCAGGATCAAGCATATTGATGTTCGTTTCTATTTTGTTCGTGAGATTATCGAAGATGGTGAGATTTCTTTACAGAAGATCAGTACCAATGATAATCCTGCAGATATGCTGACAAAGACAGTCTCAACGGTCAAGTTTGAGCATTGCTTGAACTTGATTAATATCCTACAATGTTGAGAGCCTTGAGGAGCGAGTTTGGAGATGTTGATTGGTTGATTGGCTAGTGGCTTGTGGTAGTCCTCGCCAAGGTGGAGATTGTTATGTATAGTGTGTGGCTCTGCCACTTTGTGGGCCCAATGACTTTTTATTTTATGTATTTCTATTTTATTAGTTTCCTTGATTGTATTAGTTTCTTGGACTGAGGAGGAAACTTTCTCAGTCTGAATTGGAAACTAAGTCTAAAGCTCTCTATATATACCTAGTATTGGGGGATTAAGAGGTAAGAGAGACAATAGAGAAACATTGTGAGTATTGTACTGGATTCTTCCATATTAATGAAATCTTTATCTCTCATGGACGTAGGTGGATCTTTGTCGAACCACGTAAATTTGTGTGTGTTCTTTCTTGTTACTTTAATTTGAATCTATGTGTGCGTGTTTGTGTTTGTTCCACTGCATAAATCTCAACATTAGAATCATTTGAGTGACATGATCTTGCAATATAGTTTCTAGTTTAAATTGCTTTGTTTAAGATCTAGTTCGTTTACTTCAATGGTGATTTTTTTTGTTCCTAGATTACATACTTTGATAGCCTGATTAAGTCAAGTGAATCAGTATCATTTGAGTAAACCGATCTTGCTATGGAATTTCTGGTTTAAATTGCATTGTTCAAGTTCTAGATTGTTTCAGTTCAATGGAGAATTTTTGTTCATGGATTAGGTACTTTGATAGTCTGTTTAAAGACAAGTGAATTCGTACAGTTTGAGTGAACTAATGCTGCAATGGAATTTTGGTTTTAAATTGTGTTGTTCAAGTTCTAATAATTTTTCAGTTGAAAGATGATTTTTTTTTTTGTTCATAGATTAGATAGTTTTAACCTCTAATTATGCCATATGGAAATCCATATTATATGCAGTTGGAATTTCGTTTCTTTACTGAGCTAGTTGAATTGAACTTGGATTTAGTTACTATATCAGTTTTCATAGGTTTATGCAGAGGAATTAAGAAGCCCTGTTTATGACTTTTCTTTTAAGTACTTGTGACATAGCTATGAGTTTCGCTTGTTTGTTTTTTTAAAGTAAACAAAACAGATATATTAATAATGAAGAAACAAGCGTGATCTACAGCCAAAAAGGAGTACCAGCAGTACTCAAGCAGAAACAAAAAACAAGCAAAAGAAAAGTCCAAAACCAATAGAACCCTCACAATAGATATTCATCCCAATTCCTAGTCCAATCATTAATGGAAAACTCCCCATATAATTTGAAAGCCACTAGCCACGAGCTTGAAAGTAACAAAATATCATTACACACCTCCTCCACGTCCCTAGAAACTCTACAAAAAATACGATGATTATGTTCCATCCCGTTCCATCCAAATCATCCATACTGTTGTACACATTCAAGGGTTATCTGGTAGGCAAGTCAAGATCATGAGAGCTATGAGGTTCGCTTGTTGAAGATTTTATCAAGTTTCAACACATATTTTCAAAATTTTACTTAAGATTTTTGTCCACTCTCACCAACATTTCCTTTCCTTTTGCCCGTTGCACAGGCAGAGTCATGGAGAAGGACACTCCTGTTGTCATTTCAGAGCCTCGGTGTAGTTTATGGGCGCCTAAGCACTGCTCCGCTATACGCATTAGCGACAGTTAAACCTGAGGAAATGAGATGCAAGGAAGCTTTATATGGACTCCTTTCGTTCATATTTTGGACTATGACTTTCATCCCCTTGGTGAAATATGCTTTCATTGTTCTCCAAGCAGACGATGATGGAGAAGGTAACGAAAACTGCTATTTCTCGATCTCCTTTTGATTAGAATCATTAAGAAGCATTAATTAATGTACCGAAATGAACAAAACAATGCAGGTGGCACTTTTGCCTTGTACTCTTTACTTTGTAGGCATGCTAAGGTGGGTCTGTTGCCACACCAGGGAGCTGTGGATGAAATAATGAACAGTGAGATGGGAAGTCCCAAGACCAAAATCAAGTCAAGGGCTAGAAGGGCAATTGAGAAACACACAAGTAGTCACTATTTGATGCTTTTCCTGGCCCTGTTTGGCGCTTGCATGGTTATTGGAGACGGGTTACTAACACCAGCTCTTTCTGGTCTGACATGAGTATTTCCTGTGTTTCTTTCTAATTTTCTTTCAATTTGATGGGTCTGCTTTAAAATGAAGTTGTATTTTATTGTACCAGTTTTATCAGCTTCAACAGAACTTGAAAAATCACTGTCAGATTTAGCAGATCAAGGTGAGAGTGAGGAATAAATCCAGATGCTAAAGCTGTGACTACTTTTCTCACTTGTTTATTGTGTTTGTGATATTTATTGGTATTGTTGAATATTCTTACCAGTGTTTCATTGGCAAACAAACCAGAAGTCAGTCCTGAAAGATATTATAAAATGTAAGTGATCAACCTAGCTATATTATTGTGTTTCTCATTTACTTTCCTTTGTTTGTACTGCTCATTTGGTAAGAACCCAAAGTAGTTTAAAATGAAACATTTCTCTAAGATCATAAATGTTCTGAGATTGTACTCTATTTTCAGTTTTTCTTTCTTACAGTAATTTCTACCATACTTAGTCAAATTTGAACTAATTTATTATGTTTCTTGCCTCAGTATTGCACCCTGATGACTCTTAATATGTGCTATTTGTTACAGATGTGCCAGTTCCCACAGCTTGTGCTATTTTGGTTGGCCTTTTTGCACTACAGCACTATGGGACTCATAAAATTGGTTTCATATTTGCACCCATTATTATCCTTTGGCTCTTATTTATCAGCTGTGTTGGTTTATATAACATCGTTCACTGTGATCCCCATATTATCAAAGCTGTCTCTCCAGAGTTTATGTACAAGTTTGTCCGAAATGTCGACTTTAAATGTTGGAAGTCATTGGCCAGTGTGCTCCTATGCATAGCAGGTTATTTCACCATATATCTTAATTAACTTTTATTTACCTATAATGAGTGATAATCTATGGAATTTAGCTCATAATGATATAAAAATGAGTTCTAAGTCAAAAAAAAAAAAAAAAAAAATCAACATGTGGTCTAGAGTTTAAGGTCTCCAAGTTTCTTCTATTGAACAACTTGGCTTCACTCACTATTTTCAGGCTCGGAGGCAATGTTTGCTGATCTTGGTCATTTTTCAAGGAAATCTATCAAGGTAATGAATTATGTTGCTGTTACCTCTTCTATGCATATATGCTTGCATAATCTTGAGGGTATTCTCTCCTTGTTTTTAAAATAATAGGCTTCTCTCTCAAATTGTGCAACATTCGGGCCCTTATCTTGTTTATGAAAGTTAGTTCCCTGTTGTGCGATTTTGTTGATGGTTCCATCACTGCAGGTTAGTTTTATGTCCTTCGTGTATCCAGCTCTTCTCTTGTCCTATGCGGGACAAGCTGCATTTATCTCCAAAAACGGCTGGACAATGGATGGCGTCACTTATCTTGGGCATTCAGTACCTAGTAAGGCCTGCATTTTTCGTTTTCTTTCACTTCCTCACTGTTCAGTTCTTATATATGCCGTGCGTTACCTACTGATAATTATATTGAAACTTCAGAGCCTGTGCATCCTCTGTTCGTGGTGCTGTCGCTACTTGCTACAGCAGCAGGAAGCCAAGCAACAATTACGGCTGCTTTCTCCATCATAAACCAGTGCCAGGCGCTTAATTGCTTTCCAAGGGTAAAAGTAATACACACTTCAGATAAGATACATGGGCAAGTCTACATACCAGATATCAACTGGGTATTGATGGTCCTCAACCTTGCTATTACAATTGGCTTCAGAGACATTTCCCTGATTGCAAGTGCAGCCGGTAAGCGTTTATGACACAAGTAGTTCTCTCTTGCCAAGATCTTTCATTATATATAATCAAGTTACAGAGTTTCAATGTCTCCGCATATAGGTGTCGCTATTATTGCTGGGATGATGGTAACCACTTGCCTAATGTCACTTGTGTTTGCTTTGTATTGGGAGAAGAAGATCTTTGTATCAGCAAGTTTTCTGCTGTTCTTCGGCACTATTGAGGCCATGTATTTATCTGCCTGTATCTTGAGGTTTCATAAGGCAGCATGGTCTCTTATTGTCCTCCTAGCAATTTGCTTGACTTGCATGCTGGCTTGGCACTATGGTACAGTAAAGAAATATAAATTTGAAGAGGAAAACAAGGTACCCATGGATTGGCTCACAGATTTCAGCCCTTACCTTGGTGTTGCCAGGGTTCCAGGCATCGGATTCATCTACACTGATATCATTACCGGGATCCCGGCATTCTTCTCTCACTTCATCACAAACCTTCCTGCATTTCACCAGATACTTATTTTTGTCTCCTTCAAGTCGGTGCCTGTGCCTCATGTAACATCAAGTAGACGATATCTTATTGGAAGGATTGGATTTAAAGATTATAGAGTGTACAGATGTGTTGTAAGATACGGGTATCATGACAATGTCAGAGACACCAACGACTTCGAAGACCAGCTTATACACACTATAGCAGATTTCATTTCCATGGAAGGAAATAATACTGAAATGCTGACACATACTGAAGGGAACATGACTATTCTGGGTTATCCAGCACCAGAGCAACACACTTTGATTCCACAACATGAGCCCAATATAAATGTGGTTTCGCTAAGCTTAGCTCATGATGAATCTCCAAGAATTCAGCAAGATTGCCAGCCCGAGACTAGTCGTCCTAATCTGGTGAGAAGAAAGGTCAGGTTTCAATTGTCTCCGGAGGGAACTAGTTTGCCGGAATCAGTTAGGGAGGAGCTGCAAGAGCTACTGGATGCAAGGGAGAGTGGAACCGCATACTTCTTGGGCCAGTCGCATCTCTTAGTTCGTAGTGGATCAAGCTTTCTGAAGAGATTTTTGATCATGGTTTATGTTTTCCTAGATAAGAATTGCAGGGACTCTCAAGTGGCACTAAATATCCCGCATGCTGCACTAGTGGAGGTTGGTATGGTGTACAATTTATAAAAATCTGACAGAAGAGAGAAGTTCTATCTATCGTAAGACAACAAACTCATTATCTTAGAGTTCATTGATCTCATAACCTACATGATTTCATATGATGTTGGAAGTTCCTTCTCTGTTAGTTTTAATACCACCATCTATTGAAATCTAAATCTCAAAACCATAGCATGGAACAAGAATATTTCCCAAAAATGAGAAATGGCATAAGACTCATGTTTCCAACCCTATATATTATGGGGAAATGACACCACAAAACAGTGTCCCTGAAAAATAATTTGCCTTGGAATGAATTGTCATTCAACATCAGTATTCGACAAATAAATGTAGGAGAGACAAACATATAAATCGTAATGCAGACAATCTTCAAAGCCACATCTAACATCAATGTCAGGTGATGCATCCTTACCTCAGATTGGCTCACCTGCGCCCTTTTCTCTCAAGTTTCTTCCTACATCTCATTCCTTTTTGGGGTGGATGAGCTGACCTATCTGATCTTGGATGCAATCCTCGGTGGGGGCCAGCTAAAAGTCCACAGAAACTCCTCCATTCGAGATGTTCTAATCAGAACTATGTAAGTGGACTTCTAAGCCAGCATCAGTTAAGCAGTGATAAGCCACTAAAATTCATTTATTTATTATGTCTTTAATAGGCTCCAATTATTCCAATTGCAACATGGCATTAGCTTGTTTCCTCCTTTACTGGGAAGTGAGCGAGATCAACATCTTGGAGAGCGACAAACTTGGCTCGACCACCATACTCTTCTGGTAAAACATCTTCCCCAATCTCCTCAACAAATCTATTATGTTCCTCCTCAGTGTTCACTATCACCACCTGAATTCAATATCACTCATGAAATCACTTGAAGGAAACATTCTCAAAACATGCACGCCAATTTGTGCCAGAAATCTCTAAAGAAACTTGTAGATTTAAAAAAAAAAAAGAAGGTAACAAGAAGATCCTTACTTTTTGTTTTGTTGCCTTCTCAAGGAAATGAGAAACCATCTTCCACACACTCACAAAGAACCATGGCATGCTCAACATATAACATTTCACCAAACGTTCGGGATAGTAAGCCTGCATGAATATTGTCTCAAGCTCTCATATCACTAGTAAATCAAAGAAGATGATAAAACCATTTTTTTTTTTTGTCTATCTTTGTTCTCTTAAAAAGGGATATATAGAAATGAAGCTATTGTAAGTTGTAACAATGGCTAAACATAATAGATGAATGAATATAGGACACCCAATATTGTTTTGCTGCCTGTTCTATTATGTTCTATCCACCAGGGTGTGCCAATATGAAGTTATACTAAATGTTATTGTTTACCATACATAATGTTGTGATAAAAAAGAAGAAGAAATTAATAGTAAGAAAATTACCTGCAGAAACTGGAAACCAGTAATCAAAGCCCTGGCATCAATGTTCTTGTAGGTAATGTTTGCCAAGTCAATAATGCCAATCAACTTCTCATTTCCTACTTCCCTTCCCTCTTTGAAACCACTAAAATCAAGCAATCAGAAGTATTAAATTAATACACAATTTCTTATTTCTTATTGAAGACTCGCACTCTTTATTTTTAGAACTTTTTTTTTTTTTTTTGAGATTTTAAAAGAATATGGAAGTTAACAACAACAACAAAAACAACACATAAGTGAATATTTACTTCTGAAAAATTAGAACAACCTGTCAACAATGCAGACACAACATTAATAAAGGTACCAAAGACCAGTAATAAGCTTCAAAAGCTCTGCAACATTTATGGTACTGAAGACCAACAATGAGCTCAGGGGCTCAACAACATTAGTTAACACCTACAACAACAGACGAATCCAACAACAGAAGTGAATATTTTCTTACCTTGCAATAGTTTTGTCCAATAGATGAACCACGAATTCTGCACCATGAAGAAGACAAAAGAAAAAGCAATTGTGTATCTATAAATTTGCAAAAGAAACCAAAGGGAAAAAATATATATATATATATATTTAATTTTTTTTATTTATTACAATTGGTTTAAAATTCTTCAATTCTAATTTTATTAGTCTTAGTGTTCTTATTGGAATATCCATCCATGTGATCATATTAAGTTGTTAGAATCATATATTCTAAATTGTCTATCTAGTAATCTACAAACAGTCAACATTGTTGAATCAATAAAAAAATACTAATAATAAAAAAACTTAATTTTGAAAAACTTCAATAAGATCACATACACATTATCTTTTACAAATCATAATATCCAACTTAAATTTCACAAAAAAAAAAATATATATATATATATATATATATATATATATATATATATATATATATAATCTCTAGGTGACTTGGGAGCAGGTCGATAAAGTCAATTTTACAGCTATAGAGCCCCATCGGAAAATCTCCAACAAGCCTTTAAAATCCCAACACGTGTCTTCCTCTCTCGAGTTCTATTCGTCTAAATGCTAGTTTTCTCAGGTTGGGCCCATTAATCAGAATTTACCCCTTTGCCCTTTTAACCATTTCCGAACACTTTAGACTTCAGAGAACCTCCCAAACTAACAATATACTTAATCTAATTTATGAAAAAAAAAAAGTACCCATGATCATGTTCTAGCATCAAAATTTCATGAATAAATTTTTAGAATAAAAAAACTTAAAAATATAAAAAAAAAATGTATTTATTTAATTAGTGGGTAAAACCCTAAATAAATGTTTTAAAATTTTCTCTCAAAGTAAGTTGTTATTAAAAAATGATAAAAAAAATTACCCGTTTTTGTCAAAAAAAAAAAAAAACAATATTTTAAGAACAATATTTGTTTTTCTTTAATCTCCCACCTTTTAGATTGTATTTTTCAGTCTATGAACCACAAACAAAAGGCCATTAATAGCTTCTATAGAATTCTAAGAAAAGAAGAAGAAGAAGAAGAAGAAGAAGAAAGATTAATTAATTACTCTTGAACTGAAGGTGATCGGAAGAGTGAAAATGCCTGTTAGTTTTGATGACCAAGAGAGGATGACCATCTTTAGAAAGGCCTTGAAGAAAAATCTTGCGAGAATCAAGTTGATCTGAAACTTCATTTTCAGGAATAAAACCCAAAGGAACAAATTGAGTTCTCCATTTCTCCCACTGCACAAACATATTCGCTGCTTTCTCTGCATCCATCGATCGAGCTATCAGAAACCTCATCAGCGTCGGATCTCCATGTTTCTGTAAAAAAAAAAATTTCTCAAAAATTCATCATATATAATTATATTTCAATTATTGCTGTATTAACTAATTAATTGCAGAGTGATTGAATTTGGTGCTTAATTAATTAATTAATTAATTTACCTGAGTGGATGATCCGAGCTTCTCGATTGATTTCCTCATCTGGGTAAGCGCGGTTTCATGATGTTTCTCCATCTGTGAATTTTATTTTTTTTTCTGCAAAAGCAATTATTACAGAGATTAAAAGGAGAAAGAGAGAAGCTAGGTTGACTTCAAATGGAGCTGAAAAGCAGCCAAACCAAGCTTATTACGATCAGAAGGAGAGCCACCAGAACATGTGAAGGAAAACAAGGCAGTCTTTAATAATTACAAGCGGTTCGTTTGCTTACTAAGTTAAAGACTTGTCTTTCCACTTATAAATCTTTGAATTTAAAAAAAATAATTTTACTATATAAAAAAAAAAAAAACCTACCAAAATTGATAAAAAAAATAATTAATTAATTAAGAGATTTAAATGTACCTACCAAATATATTTACTTTATTCACATCATTAAAAAATTATTGAATGAGTAAATTATTAGAAATGGAAAATACTTAATTAGACAGAGATGAAGTTTCATTATGACTTACAATATCCGGAATTATGGAGGAATTACATTTTTCCATATAATACATGAATCTAAAGAAAAGGCAAATTGATAGAGAAGGTGAGCTGCATAGTTACTTTCCCTGAAAATAGCCTTAATATGCAATTTTAGCAGAAGATCTAAAAGATGGTTAGAGTAAGTGTATTTAGTGGGTGCAATTAGAAGCTTCTTAATAATAAAAGACTTACTTTTATTTTTATATTTTATTTTTGTGTAGTTTAATTAGGGAATAGGGTCAGAAGAAGAATTAGATCCGGTTCAGTGTGACTCGTCCGTGACCCAATGAGACTCACTTTGGTATAACATGGATTAATTTTATTTTAAGAAAGAGTTTTATCTTTATATTAAATCTATTTTAATTGGACTCATTAATAAGGATATTTCTTTTCTATAAAATAATAAAAATAAGACCCAGACGACTAATATGATATGATTTTTGTGTTCTTTTTAAAAAAAAAAATTGAAGTCGATAAGGTATTTTAATGATTTTTTTTTAATTTCTAAAAAAAAACAAAAAGGGCTTAAAAATGATTATTTTAGTATCTGATTATATCTTATTAGGACATTTTTTTTGGCTACACAATTTTATTTAATTAAGTTTTTTTCCAACTATATATCATCCACATTTAATTCATTTTCTTTTTAATAAATGTAAATAATAAATTTGTGGAGGTTGGTATATATGGTGTACAATTTATAAAAATCTGACAGAATTTCTACTATAGTCAACAAACTCATTGTCTTACTTAGAGTTCATTGATATCTTTACATGTTTGCATATGATGTTGGAATTTCCTTTTCTGTTAGTTTAATACCACACCCTCTATTGAAATCTAAATCTGAGAAACCAAATCATACTATATTTCCTAGAAATGAAAGTGGGAAAAGATTTCATGTTTTCAACCCTAGATTGTGTAGAGATGATGTTGAAAAATAGAAAATTATGAAAATTTTAAAGAGGTGCAATTGAAAAATAACTACAATAATTTAAAAGTCATGTCTCTTGAAATTTTAAATTCAAAGAGTTGTGTCTTTCGGAATGAAAGGGTTTCTATGAAATGATGGTATGGTTCATATATAGAATACTGGAGTTGTAGAAAATGATTTGACTTGCAACCTTTCTTTCTTTTCACTCTTTAATTTTTTTTTTTTTCATAATCTCCTATTATTTGCAATCATACAATCTCCAAAATATTGTTTTGATGGAATACTTCACTATTGCTAAGTGCAGTATTTGATTTTGTTGTATCCTGGAGGTAATTTGCATAAGAGAACATGTTAGCAAAAGGGATTTAAAAATCATTATTTTAATATCTGATTATATCCTCCAGGGACATTTTTTTTGGCTATTTATATTTTTTTAATACTTACTATAATGTTATTAAATTATTTATTACATATTTTAATATATGTAGCATATGTAACGTTGAACAACATCTCTAAGTGTAAAAAAAGCGGAAAATACACATCTTTACGTGTCAAGATTTCATTCGTTAGCCAGCTAAGGTAAGCTATCACTTAGCTTCCGAAACTCGTATTCAATTTTGCTATTTTTGACTAGTGTTCGTTGCTTTCAAAAAAAAAAAAAAAAAAAATGTCATTGTCAACTTCAAAACTTCTTAGTGACCACAGGAAGTTGTGAACAATATAATAATAAAGCAGCACATTTATCATATCCAATTATCCACCTACTTAATTAGCATTGCTGGTATGTTTATATATCATTATATATGTTTTTTTGTTTGAAAACATGTGTATAAGAGACATGTTACCTTCCCTCAAAAACACACAGAAAAAGAGACACGTTTACCTGTATAATAAGCGATCAGAATCACATCTATCTTGATTAAAACAACAGTAATTTGGTCCAAGTGGCATGTGGTAAGTAGCAGTGCCGTGTGCAGCAAGATTTTTAACACGACACTTGAATGGCACATCAATGATACAATGACTGAAAGTCAGGACTAAGAACCAGAAAAAGTTAAAATCACTGGAGAAGGCCAAGAAGACAAATACGATAACAAAAAATACAAAAAGTCCAAATAAAAATTATACAAGTCAATTACCATAATCTCGTTCTCACTTTTATTTTTATTAAAAAAAAAAAAAAACTAATACTTATTTGTAAAAAACAGAAATTAAACTCTCATCTTCAAATAAAAAAAATCTAAATACACACAGTTAAAACTAGTCAATGAATGACAATGACTTGATTAGCTTGCATCACATATAATAGTCATTTTTAAAAAAAATAAAAAAATTTCAAAACCAAACAGCCACATCATTAGAATTAAAATGTCACGGAAACAACATAATCAACATGGGGATGAAAATTTAGATTACTAGAAATGTAGTTGAAACAAATCTAAGAATTGCAATATCATATTAGTGTTTTTAACTTTGAACATTTTAAATAATTTTCCAAAGTATCATGTTGGGTTTGGCTGCATATGAAAATTTGGTATGAATTTTCTTAAATTTTTATAATATTAAATTAACAAGAGTAACACAATAATTATAATCATAAAATACCTAAAAGTTAGATAATATACACTTTTTTGCTTCATCCCCCATCTTCATTATCTGAGCATCAAACAAATAACAAACATGTGCATAATACCAACATTGTTGATGACAGGAAATAACTTAATTTCTTATCATACTGGCAAGACGCCATTATGTTTGTCTTAGAAAGAAGCTAACTATTCATCAGACTCTATCAACACAGCTTATTTTACTACTTACTAGCCAAAAAAAAAAGCTTCACGAGTGTACAAAGAACCATCTGCAATTTGCAATAAACTATGGTGCAAGTTAAAACTCCTCTGGAATCACTATTGCTTGCCAAAGTCCTAATGCAGATAAACCTAATATGTACCTTCTAAATGCATCCAAGAACAAGCAGTTGAAATTTTCTGCAAGCAGGATGAATAGCTTCCCAGTTGATCTTAGTCAGAATAGTACATTTATTTCACATGCACTTCCCACGTTCTTTCCGGTGAGATCCATCAATCGTGTAGTTACTAGGACGTAAAATACGTTCAAGGAAAGCCTGCCACAAAGGTAAGGAATTAGATTAGACATTACATAAAAAAATAGACAATATATACCATATGAAACACGGAGTATTTCACATTCACATATACTTGATGAGACGAAAAATATAAATGCAGTTTCACGCATTTATCATTAAGATTAAAGAGGTTTATTACTGCCTTCTTCTCTTGGCAACAAAATGCTATAGAAGTCCTAGTTTAGGGAGATATAGCAGTACTCTACTTCCAAAGATGCCTGAAAATGTTCAAATTCCTACGAATCCTACTTCAGTTCACCACTGAAAATGTTCTGATTCCTACCAAATAAAATAAATGCTGCCAAGTAATTTATAGATCACATACTGGTGGAATATTAATTTGTTGAAGGGAGAACCTAAACATAATGGCAAGGTTGCTGAGGTCCTTTGCTCCACAAAGAGTTAGGGGTAAGGCTATGCATATTGATCCTTCCCCGACACTACAATGGAAATAGCCTCAAGCACTAGGCATGCTTCTTTTTTTTTTTTTTTTCCTGGTTGTATGTTCTAATTATAGGCTTAATCCTTAACCGAGCAGAATAGAGGAAATGAACTCATGCAGTCATGGTAAAAGGCTCTGTTCAGTAGAGTTGAGTGGTAAAGTATAACAAAAAGGACCTTGACTATTTTTACCCATTGCAAGCAAACTTTTAGGAATATAACTTGAAGAAAAAGGTGAACTTCCTAAAAATCTTAGAGTTTAGGCTGCCTTGCCTATGGTATTATCTATACATTCCATTGCAGGTAAACATCTAGGAATCTAAGTTTTTCTTTAAATAGATTTCATAATAACTAAATTTCCAGGAACATAAGCTCAGAAACATGAAATTTAAAGTAAGGAAATTTCAGAGAAATAAAGTTTCAAGGATTGCTAGGAGAAAATTGTGACCTACCTTACCTACTTAGAGAGAACACTCATAAGATCACTAGGAGAAAATTGTTGAACCACTGGTACGCCAACTTTAGCATTCTCCACAAAATCCAAATTGAGCTCTTGCTTCACTATGTCCCCATCATTATTCATTTTCACATGGCCAAGATTTCCGATTGGTGATTCAAAATCATCCATTGCAAATCGGCTCGGAATGAACGTACCTTTACCAACAAATCCAAGACTCCTAGCAGGTCCTTGATCAAGAAAATCACCTGTTTTTAAGTTATAAGAACCCTCAATTTCACATACATTTGAAACAATTCCAGGCGTTTTGGATGCAGCACTGAGATTGATGGTTGAATTCTGTACTTGCCAAATGGAACCATTGTCTGTATGGACAACACCTGATGACACTGGTGGGCAGATGGAGACAGGAACTGAGTACCCATTAAGTCCACCAGAGTTTTTGAAGCCCACATCTGAGACTTGCCCCAGGCCCACTGAGACATTGTGTGGTTGGGTAGAAAGCAGGCCATGGTCAATCATGGCGTTTCCACTGTAGGTAGAATTCTGATTGAGGGGAACTGAACTATTTCCAGCCTGAAAACTGGTTGGTTGTTGAGAAGGGACAACAAGACAAGAAGGCTGCACATTAATTGCATGGCTGGATTCTGGAAGAACAGATTGGTGGTGTTGCTGTTGCATTATTTGCATCAACATATTATTGTTCTGACCATTTAGCCCTACATTTCCCATAGAGGTCATTGTGCCAAGGTTATTAGGCGGCCATGTTCCATAACCAGAAGGAATATCATCAATTGATATATTGGATTGAGAAAACTGCTTGGATATGTTTGGCTGACATTTAACTATAGGTTGCCCAAATGTCACCCCACGTTCAACAGAAAACCCTTTTGGCCCCTGTAATGAAGCTTGTAAAAGAACTGACTTGTCCATCGCAGGCAACACTATGCTACCTGTTGGACGACCTAACACTTCAGCCTGCAGAGCAGCCAGTGTCTGTGGTGGAATTTGAACAGAGGCAGCCAAAGTTTGAATGTCGATCCTGCCTAGCGGACCAATTTTTGCATTAGATTCTCCAGGCCCATAGAATGTATTAGGAATTCCACCCTGTTGCTGAGCTACTCCACTTAATCTCTTCAAATACAATCTGAATTTCTGCGCATCAAAACAAAAAAAGAAGAAAATATGAGCAAATGAAATTACAGCTTTGCACTAATTTATCGAAAAGATAAATCATCCACTGTATTCACCCTTGGAACAAACAAAATAACATCGCCCATACCCTCAAATAAATCAGCCACTTGAGCAGCTATCAGTATGATTGGAGTTCTGTTTGATATTTCTCTGAATTTATTATAATTTGGAACATTAGACACTAGAATGTAACAGCTAATCACAGGTTCACATCAAAGACAGAAGCATTATAAGATTTTTGGCAAAATTAGAATCAATATTGCAGTGAGATCATTCTGACCAGGCTATTAGTATTCCCATCCACTTGCACATTCTTAATTCACTTGAAATTTTTATGGTGGGAAACATAGTATGCAAAAAAGATATTCCCTTTATATGACGAACTGCTGTCCTCGTAATTCAACAATAAAACTGCATTATTTAGAATAAATAAATTATCCAATCCAAGTATCTCCTTTTTATCATAGACTCTAATACAGAAACATGTCGCACCCTGATGAAAATCAGACAAAGGAAGAATCTCACCAACAACAGAAAAAGAATTTAATCACTGATTGGTGTACAGTGTGCTGTGTGCATTCAACAGGAGTCTAGTTTTATCAGAGACCAACCTGCAAATGACTAGCAACATTTTCTCTAGTTAGACCAGGAACGTTCATCAATTCAAGAATTCTCTTGGGTACAGCCTCTGCATGGAAAGCAACAAAATTTATAAGAAACAGATAAATCATAACAATTTCAATATGCCATAAGACATGCACATGCTACAAGAATTCCTTGCAATTGAAAAATGGGATAAAACTCAAAGAGAGAAAAGGAGAAGAAGATGAACTAGAAAATTATTCTCGAAGTTCTTACTGTCAATTCCAAGTTGGTTCACAGCATTTACAAACTGCTGATGGAGCTCTACTGACCACACTACCCGTGGCTTCTTTGAAGTAGAAGGGTCATTATCATCCAATTCACCATCTTCTTCTTCTTCTTTACTGTCCTTTCTTTTCTTTGGAGCTTTCCAATTGGCATCTGTACCCTCATTAACAGATGAAGCATATTCAGAATCATCAACTCCTCGTTTATGCCGATCACTCTCATCTATACTACCCGATTGTTCAAGTTCTTTACTTCCATTCCACTTTTTCCTGACTACATGTTGCCATATGTTCTTCAGTTCTTCTAGCCGGACAGGCTTAAGCAAATAATCGCAAGCCCCGTGTTTAATTCCCCTCAGCACAGCAATTCTTCTATCATCAGCTGACATCACTGCCAGAAGGAAAAGGAAGTTCAAGTCTCTGCTCTCTGCATAAACTTCAACATCTAAGAACTAAAACAGAGAAAAGTGTTACTCACTGATAACAGGAAGGTCCATTTCTAGCCCAATGTGTTCAAGAAGTTTGAAGCCATTCATGTCGGGCATATGAACATCGCTTATTACAATATCAAAAAAGCCTTTCTTTTCCCGAAGAAGATTCAAAGCAACGGTTGCCTGGCAGCAAGTTGTTGCTGCAATGAAATAAAATAGTGTAAACTAGATGTTCTCTCTTGTTTTTTTCCCCCTCACAAATGAGGAAAAAAACCTTCAGGGACTACCATGTTCTCAAACATATAAAGAATGGACTAGATCCTGCCAGATATTTCACTCTATAAGATTGAAAAATTTCAGAAATAATTGATGATCACGGAATTCTTAAGCTTGCGTCTTGGGTAGATTTTACATGCTATTTTAGTTAACACTCTCCAATTGCAATGAATAAGGAAAACACCCTCCCATTGAGAAAGAATTACTTTTAATGCATAATGTCTAAATATTCTACAAAGCTTTGTAACTTTATCATCACCCACATCTTTTACTGAATGCCAATGTTGGTGATATGATCCTAACTCTTCATCCAATTCCATCACACCTATATCATTATCAACAGCATCTTGACAATTTATCATGTAAACAAATAAATCAAAGGACAAAACCACAATCCAACCAATTTAGTTGACCTATCAAAAGACTTAATTAGGGTAAATTGGATGTGAACTCGCATGTAGGGAAAAGAATATAAAATTTAAGCAACTTAATATCAAAGCAATGACACAGCTGAACTGAGTTGCAACTCCAAGAAATTAGAACGTGCACGTTTCCAGGAGATTGGAATCAGGAACAAATACCTATAACACTTCAATTTGCAGTAAAAACTAATTGATGCAACAGTGTTTTCATGATCATGGATAGGGATTATAAAACGAAATTTGTTTCACTTCAATGGAATATTGTAAGCCAATGGTTACAATTAGAGGTGTTCATGTGTTGGGATGGGTCTGGGTTTTAGCCAAATACCAAACTAAACCAATCATGTCAGATTGAAAAAAAAAATTTATCCAACCCCACCCAATGACTTCATTTTAGTTTGGATTGGGTTAGTTTGGTCTACTCAATTTATAGATTCCAAAATTTCATAATCTACTCAATCTATGGACTTTAAATTTTATAAAATTATTTCCAAGCTAAATGTGAATATTATAAAAGCTAATAATATGTTTTTTTCAAGCTATATTCATAATGACACTTTAAGTAATTCAATTCTGGAGAGCAACAACAATGAAAATGGTGAAAAAAATCATAGCTAGTATTTTTAATTAGTTTAGTTCTATCGATTACTTTTTTACGAATTTCTAAACCCAACCCAACTCATACGATTTGGTTGCTCGAGTTAATCAGGTTGGTTGGTAGGATGAACCTCCCTAGTTACAATACTCCTTAATAAAAAAAGTATCTTACTAATAACCCAGGATTCCCAAATGCAACTTATTACTCCTAGTGGCATGCTTATTGCATAGGATGGTACAGGTTGAGGGTGATAGGATGGCAAAAGAAGGCCAAATCAAGTGGGTCGAAATAGTGGTGGACATGGTTCTTTAGATTTAGTTAAGAATATCTCCCTAGATAGAGAGGAATGGCAAGCTATTATTGTTCCCTCAATTGTTTGCTTCCACATCCATGGAAAAGCTATTAAAGTAGGCTCCATGGAACCTTTCTTTGCAATCAAAGACCCCCTAAGTTCAACATCACCCTATGCCCATCACCCATCTTGGATCAAATTTATGTAATTGTCAAGGCATCAAGAAAGTGCAAAAGGGATGAAAAATGATATGTAATTGGCCATGCATGAACAAGTAATTCCTTAATAGATACTAAATATTTTCCAGCACAATGAACATATATGAAGAAAATTCTTGCATCAAAAACTCTTTCGATTCAAGGAAATGGATTCAGATGAATATCCAACTTCCAAAACCTTTCCCATGAAGAAAACTGGAGAGGCTTCACCTCACACTAGGATAACATGGTATAGTTCACATTCAATATAAGGAGTAACCACGGAATGAAAATTCTCCAAATTTCTATGAATTTTCTTGAGTTTTTAATTATCAATTTGGGAATTAGATGCAAAGATATACATACAAAAAAAATATAATCCAAGTTAAGCAAATAATTGGCATAAATTGCAATTTAAAAAAAAAGCCTTTGAATGTCATTTTTCAGATGAAAAGACAAAAACACGATAGAGGCAACGCTAACATCAATTTTGGTAGATACTATTCCTACAAAATGGAAATATATGTGATTGAAGCTCAATATCATGTGCAAATATAAACTCTAAACTATAATGGATATATATACTTCTTCCAACTTTCAAATGCATCCATACTACTACTTCTTCCAATGCTTTTCCATCTCATATTCTTGCTTTTAAGCATATTTTAGATGAAGCAACAATGTGCTTTCCATCAATAAGCAAACGTTACATCCCTAACATGTGCAAAAGCAACCAATATGTTGGAGGCGGTCCCATAAAAGGGTTTAGGTAACTTTCCAAGTATATTTGGCACTTTTCTACATTCACTAGGCATTGCAAATTTATAGACATTATTTAAACTCATTCAAACGGAAGAAACCATTCTCGAAGGTATAATAAAAATTTAGAAGGTCTTGAAAGAAATCTTTCTTTTTTTTTTTTTTGAGAAGATGAAAGAAATCTTATCTAACCTTTGAGTTTATCGCATCTTTTCTCCATTCAATTGTTATGTCAAAAAGAAGGATTTTTGGTGGAAAAAGGAAGAGGTATAACTCTCTCCCTTGTTAAGGGTGAATCAATCATGATGGCTATGTATTATACACTTCAAATATATGGGCATTCCTCTCTTGAGGCAATTGGCCTAGAAGATTCATGAGAAGACAAATGTCACAAGGAGGCTTCCAATCTTAGCATAACATGGAGGCCAAACAAATAGCTCGCCATTGATTAAGTAGAAGTTTTCTTGAAGTTATAAAATTTGGGAGAGAAATTTCTAGGAAATTCCCTTATTTTACATGAACTGTCAAAACCAATGGGCAAGGCTATAGCACAAGCTGTTATAATGATGCTTAGTGTAGAATTCGTTCTCTTTAACATTTATTCACTTTGGTCAATGTCTAGGAAAGAAAGAGAAGAAGCATCGGGAAATATTTTACCAAAGGAAGGGTTAGCCTTTAATTGGAAACTTAAACCAATGTTGCCAAGGTGTCAAGGAGATGCCAAGGTGACTTATCTTACTAAGGTGAGTTGGTGCCTAGTCATTGCCTAGATGAAGCCCAAGCAATACTAATTATATAAAACCCCCATAATATAAACATATATTATTATTGCATTTAACTTCGAATTCAATATTAAGTATTTTAAGCTTCAAGCCTTACACACACGCGCACACACTAAGTTCTTAAGTTTTATAGCCAATATTTATAGATTTAAAACTTAAAGAATTGCTACAATATCTCACAAATTGTTGAATATTTCTAGTTAAATAGTAATTTAAAAGAACTATTGATTTTTTAAGATAAAAAACATTTTTGATTTTTATTTATATAATTGCAAGAAAATAATAAATAAAAATGGGAGAAAGATCTGAAGTGTCCTTTTTAGACATCTTTATAATGCTTTAACAAACTGTTAGGAGATAAAAATAGTAAAGGATTACAAAGAATCCTAGTGCTTACCAAGAGAACTACCTAAGCAAATTGGATTTTGAAGTAAAAATGGCTAAGCAACAGCCTAGTCAATGCTCATGAAATGTCTTGGCAATACTGAGTTTAACTAGGGCAAACACAATGGTTTGAAGTATGATGGGACAAGTCTACATGACGTCGGCACTTCTAGCAAAATTTAGTTTGAATTCAGTAAGATAATGAAGTGAACCTACTGATAATTCTCACAGTATTTTCAGAATTAATATTACAACCACCTCCCGAATATTTTGACAACTCTAGATAAAACTTTATATGGGGAGTGTGCACCAACAAACAACCAATTACATAAAAGAGGCATGGATATGTCAATGAATAAGAAACTCCTCTTTAGGTTTTATTACATTTGTTATTTTTCCTAGGTCAAATGAGTGGCTTCCCCTTTTTAGCTTGAAACAAGTCAAAACAACCTTCTTCTACCAGCTAGGCAATTGATCGGAACACTCATGAGAAGCTAGATGCCTAGAATCCAAACTCTTTCTAAGATAATTAAGAAGGTTCATTGCAGTGATGTCAAGACATGCACCGTTACTTAAGAGGAGGGTCCGTGAAGTTTCATCTCAATCGGAGGTGGCAATCTTGTAAATATGCCCCAGTATGATTGGCCTCACATTTTGATGTTTCCATTTGGAAACAAGCCTAAAGCTTAACATCTACCTTGAGGGGGAGGAGTAGTTGTCCAACTCTCCCTTATGACCAACTCTTGGCCATGCATTGGACACTCCCTTGGCGCAACCCAGGGGGCCGGCTATCATCATCCTGAAGGGGGTAATGGTAGTTCCCATAGCATTTGGATGGGTTATGGGACACTGTTATCGTGCATAGCAGTGCGGGGTTCACCGATAGGCAGGGCTGGGTATCTAACACTAGTATGCCACCCGCTATCGAGTTGAACGCATTGAGCTATCTTTAGCCTACGTGCTAGAGTGTGCTTGTGGGGATACTCACGAGTGAGTTATCCTTGGAGCTTATTGGTATTGCATGGTTCGGGGCGACACTGTGCTAGAGATGCTATCGAAGGTATCCGAGTGATCCGTTATATTCATGTATTCCGCTATAACATGAGTATATGTGAGAATGGCTGAGCGAGAATATGCGTATTCGAGCTGCCGCATGGGTATCATGTTGGTCTAACAAGTATGCCCGTGACAGATGGTATCAGAGAATGGTTAACAAGAGGGCGAATTCGAAATCATGATCAGGGGTTCTCACGAGGTGAGGGTGGCGAAGCACCGGCTCTTACCCTGACATGACCACATGGCTAGCCACCATGGGGGTTGGTTGCTATCGACAGGTGGACCGTAAAACATGTTCTGAGGTACACTTACGTGCCACGTGACTTGCTAGGTCATGGTCGTTGGACACGCGTAGGTGGCAAGCGTGTTGGTTCGAGGTACTAGTGCACGAGACGCACAGGGTGAAGAACAACCGGTAAAATTGCCCATAACAAGATGGTATCAGAGCAGAAACAAGATTGCTTCGAGGTACTAGTACAAGAAAACGCACAGGGTGAAGAACAATCTTATGACGATGGGAGGATACTCGGTACAATAGTTGAGCCGAGCAATATCCGATAAGGCGATGGTTCCGAATAGTGGTAAGGACTACTGGCCATCAGAGTTGCTTGTTCTCAGGGTGAAGACGTGGTGTCGAGGGACTAGAGTTCAAGTGGATTTCTTCCTGGGTGAAGACAGTGGTCGAGGTACTGGAAGGAATCAAGTGGGGTAGCACTCAATAGATGTGTTACTCCAGATCGTGGCTTGTTCGAGGGACTAGTGCAAGCAGAAGCACAGGGTGAAGAACCATCGTCGTGATGATGGCGAGCACGGAGGTGCGTGGGTTCGAGGTACAAGTGCAAGAAGAAGCACAGGGTGAAGAACAGTCTCAGTGAGTGGATGCACAGAGGTGCGAGGGAGAGCTACATCAGGTGAATGCTAGCTCGTCCCAGAGATCTCAAAGGTGGAGATCATTGCTACGTTGAGTAGCATATTGCCCCAGGGTAGATGATTATCGTCACGGGTAGGGGTGCGACAATCAGAATGTGCATATAGAGATGCCGATGAGGGAGGATCCGTCAGGAAGGTGCAACAGGCAGAAGTACTCAGCGATTGTGTCGATGTAGGGCATCGACCATTCAAGTGGGGTAGTTTGTCACGGTCATGTCAAGACATGCACCGTTACTTAAGAGGAGGGTCCGTGAAGTTTCATCTCAATCGGAGGTGGCAATCTTGTAAATATGCCCCAGTATGATTGGCCTCACATTTTGATGTTTCCATTTGGAAACAAGCCTAAAGCTTAACATCTACCTTGAGGGGGAGGAGTAGTTGTCCAACTCTCCCTTATGGCCAACTCTTGGCCATGCATTGGACACTCCCTTGGCGCAACCCAGGGGGCCGGCTATCATCATCCTGAAGGGGGTAATGGTAGTTTAGCAGTGCGGGGTTCACCGATAGGCAGGGCTGGGTATCTAACACTAGTATGCCACCCGCTATCGAGTTGAACGCATTGAGCTATCTTTAGCCTACGTGCTAGAGTGTGCTTGTGGGGATACTCACGAGTGAGTTATCCTTGGAGCTTATTGGTATTGCATGGTTCGGGGCGACACTGTGCTAGAGATGCTATCGAAGGTATCCGAGTGATCCGTTATATTCATGTATTCCGCTATAACATGAGTATATGTGAGAATGGCTGAGCGAGAATATGCGTATTCGAGCTGCCGCATGGGTAACATGTTGGTCTAACAAGTATGCCCGTGACACTAGGCCACATATAAAATATTTATTCAAAGGCCCCTAGAGAATTTATTTATTTATTTATAGGTCTCTCTCTCTTTCTATATACACACATATACATACACATATATTTTATTAATTTATTAAATAAAAATATATTTACATATAAGCCCTTATAGTTTTATCTTCATCCATGGACATCTTCAACTCTTCTAAAATTTCTTAGACCCCCCTCTGACTACCTAGCAAACAGCCTGGGCGGTTTCCCCCCAAAATGGCCTAGGCGAGGCCTTGACAACACTGCCTTGCATAGGCTGGTAGGTCAGTTTGTCATGACATATATGTGCTTCTCTTATCAAAGAAGAGAAAATGAAAAAAGAAGAAGATATGTGATCAACTGATCATGAGGAAGCCGTCATAAAGTCTAAAAGTTATACTTCTTTGTGTCTATGGCCAATTTGAATTGGATTTCTTCAATTCATAAACTGATAGGCTATCATCTTTAATCTTACTAGGGCCAGTTTCTTGTATGTCTTAGCATCTCTAGTTATACTCTTTTACTTCATTGACAATAATTCAGTTTCATGCAACCTTTGGAAAAAAGAAATCCAACAATTGTTTTCAAGATCTTAGAAAATTAGCACACCAATGCATTTCCTTTAAAAGGAAATACTTTTTGGTTGATGCTAAATTCAAATATCATTTGGTTTTGCAGGAGAACAAGGAAAGTTCATTCTAAGAATCAGAAAGTGATATCCCTATGTTGTCCCAAGCAACACAAGCCTAGTCTTTCGCCCTAGTTGTTTTAGGACCAATAGAGACTCATCTTTTAGTGCTAGTTTCTACAAGGGATGAAATAGCTCAACGCAAGTTGGGACAGAGATTTATCTCTTCTATTTGTCTAGTAGATTTCCTCATTTCACTTGCCTTCCAAACTTACCAAAGAAGTTACTTGAATGATGACAAAACAGATTTAAATAGCAAGCCACACATAAGAATACTGATGTATTGATATTCTCAACATAACAAGATCCAAGATGGGGAAAATCAGAAAGCAGAAAATTCAAGTGGAAAATTACAAAAAGAAGATAGCAAGAGAAGGATGATATAATTAGAACCTTAATTAATGATTCATTACTTTTTGCTAGCTACAAAGTGATGTTATAAGTTCTGTGATTCTTGCTGCAAATGGATTTTATTCTGGTTGCAATTAATTTATATAAAACCACACTAGTAAGAGTTAAATACAGAAATTAAGGTAGCATGTAAGCTCTGAAATGCCGTAATAGAAGGAGAAAAAAAGGTCTTAAGAATAGAATTTGCATAAATATTCTAAACCAAAGAGTACAAGATGATTATGTTCATTGAGACACACACCACTAGGCCCGTTATCCACTGAAAAGAGTCACATAAGTATTATTGCCAAATGAACTCTACATCAAAACGTGTTCCTTGCCATATTTTGCTAGTGAATCGTTCCAAAGGGGAGTTCATGTCAAATAAAATAAGTTACACCAAGTAAAGCAAGTAAAGCAGGAACAACAATTTTTCAAATTTGAAACTATCATGGGGGGACCCTAAAGTCAACAGGTTGAACAGAAGAAACTCACAAAACCTCATATTCAAGTTTGACCATACTAGTAAATCAAATAAGCCAAACCAACTTCAGTGCAAGTGCGAGCAGCACATTTCAACAAATCCTTATTATGACTTTAAAAGAATACTTCCAACTATCTGTCAACGTAAATCTATTATGACTTAAAAGAGTGCTCCCAACTACATCATATCTATCTTCAGGACCCTAAAAAACTCAACTAGTAGAAAATCGAACATAACAACATAAACTGATGGATAATAAGGCTAAAGCCACACCTAGGTCATAATCATCTCCAGTATACATACAAGGAAACTCAAATTAACTTCAGTTTTTACACTTTTTATAACCTAATCATCATAGTTGCTACTACTTCAACAATATCAATACAAACCACGTCTCTATTTGATCAAAGCAAAAACAGGGCAAAAATTCATGAAACCATGACAAACATACCGTGATACATGCATTTCCGGAGCATCTGCTCCAAAATCCTAAGGCAAGTCGTGTCATCATCCACGACAAGAACTCTAAGCCCGACCGGAAACTCATCAGACAAAAGTACATCGGTTTTGCACGATCCATAGCTACTCCCGGTCGTGCTCAAGCTCGAAACCTGCAATTTCTGCCCGTTCTCCATCACTCCAATTCTCAAAACGCCAGAAACTTCCACTTCCACTCCCAAACAAGCTCACGACATACAGATCCTAGGCCATGGAGGATTCCTCCTTCGAACTCCGTGACCAGATCTTGACACACACAACAACACCACCATTTCACGCCGGATCTACTCCACCAATACCTCAAACTCGCCGGAAAATTCAAACCTCCTCTTTTCCCGATCAAACTTCAATCAGATCTGCAACCGAATCACTGTAATACCTTATTCTTCGATCTTCGATTCCGCTTTCGGATAAACGAATTTTCCGGTTAAATTCAGCTCTGATTCTCGTCAGTTCGTCAGAAATCGATCCAGTTTTAGGGCACACACAGCATTGAAACGAGCGAGCGAGAGCGAGAAAGAGAAACAAGAGAAAGATAAGGAAAGGAAGAAGAAGTAGATTGAAATAATAAAACTGGATTTGGGAGAATTTAATAATAATAATAAACAGACGAAAAGAGAAGAAAAGAGAGAGAGCAGCCAGTAAAAGAAAGCCCATCAATACTGTCCTTATTTACACTCCAAATTATATATATATATATATATATATATATATATTGTTTCTTTGTTGGGCTTTTCCGGACATGATACTGTACACCTGTCCTATAATATTAACTAACTTTTCATTTTTACTACCCGTTAGATTCTGTCCTTACACTATCAAGATCAAATTCCATTGGGAGGGTCAGCTTTTTTCAGTACGGCTCAAGTGTACTTGATCACTTCCTCACTAAAATTTAATGTATTTATCGGCTTTATTTATCTGGTAAATCTTGTGCTGTGCGTGATGAGAGTGGCGGCCCCACTGCGAGCTTCGCGTGCATTTCTTAACCAATAATAATAGGGCCGACTTGGCTGGTTTGGCTTGGCTTGAATCGGCTTATATCGGCTTGGCTCGGCGGCTTGAGAACAATTTATCGGTTTGGGGCGGTTTTGTTGAGGGGCCCACGTGGGAACTTTTGGTTGTTTTAAGGGCCGGCGGCTTGGGAATGGCTGAGCTGAGGTGGTCCATAGAATCATATCGTGTAAATCAATAACTTTGTGAAAAGATTTTTTATTTTTGTTTTTTTGAGAAAAAAAAAGAGAGAAATTAGTTGATTAATTGATTCTAGCCATTCAAATTCTTGAAAGATTTTATTCTGTTTTGTTCCTAACTATCTTAAAAGAATAGGAATCAATCAAGTAATTCAAATGGGTCTTATTAGTTGAATAGTATATGGATGATTTTAGTGGAAAAGGAAGTGTCAAAAATGTCAACAAGTAGTAATTGGTAAATTATAATCATTTTGATTATTTTATATGATCATTGTAATTAATCTTTTATTTTCAAATATAGAAAGATAAGAGAGCTTTTACATATACCCCGCAGAATGAATGTATTTACCAATCATCAGTTAGTTCGGTGGTTCAAGAGTCAAATTCAAAAGGGATTGAGAGATTTAATTTTGAGATCGAGCCACCTAGACAAAATTATGATTATGAATGACGTTCTCGCCTTTATAAAATTTTGAAGTTCGATGGAATGGTCTCGCTATAAAGGAGAAGGAAGATACTACTAAATGTTAGAATTCTGATAATAAAAAAATAAAAATAAAAAAATTATTTAATGAGTAATTTAAAAAATGGAATTTAAAAAAAAAACACGAGGCTACTACCAAAAATAAAATTACGAAATCAAAAAATGGTAATTTTCTTTATAAATGGACGAAATGTTTTTAAAATAAATAAATAAATAAATTACCATTTTTTGAACCGAGTTGCCACATGAACCGGCTGGGCTTCCGGTTCTTGAATGTCATGGAAAGCGAAAAAGCGCAGCACGTGCATGTAATCCACTACATCACATATGTATATATCGTATATGGAATCTTTAACTTAAAGATCAAATGGTGCCCTATGATATGCACCACTAGTACCTTATCTCAATAATAGCTCTTTCCAAGATCAAGCTTGTCCTTAGTCATGCCAGCTTCTTCTTCTTCTTCTTCTTCTTCTTCTTCTTTTAGTATGTTAAAGTTCCAACAATATACAACCCTAACCCTAATTTCCAGTCCATTTCAACCATTTTTCTCAAAAACAGCTTCATTCCAAACCCTACATAGCAAACTCTTTTTCCACACCAGAGTTCCGTGGCCGCAACATTGTCAAAAACTCTTATATAGAGGAGGTTGTTCTGGACGTCGAATTATAAGGTATGATGAAGAAGATGATGATGATGAATATGGACAAAATTCGGATATTGTTATGTTAGAATCTTACGCTGAGGCAGCAAGGAACGAAGCGCTTTTGGTGCGAGCAGTGGTTGACGATCAAGAAGAAGAAGTGTTGATCTTCAAGGTGATTTTTTTGTTATTATTAATTTCATTAATTAAAGTTGGTTTATGAGAATGTGGAGGTATTATTATTTTGTTTATTATTATATATAATCAATGCACACCCTTTTCCTTTGGCTAATTAAGCATCCTTGTAAAAGAAGTTAGGCTAATTAAGTATAACAAAAGAAGGAATTATGGGTGGGTCAATGCATAATTAATTGTAAGTAGGAGGAGACCTTGACCTTGACCTTTTATGAGAGAATTATATATATGTAAGAATATGTTATTAAAAAATATAAAGATGACGAAAAGATAGATTAGATATTAAATTTGTGGAACCTAATCTCATAGCTTTTACTTTAATGATAAAGAGATTGTCTTCAAGAAAATACTTTGATTGAAAATATCTTCCCTAACTTTCATCTTTTTATTATTTAAAATTTTAAATCTCCCCTACATTTTACATTATAAGTTCCTTTTGCATGTACAATACTTTTTTTTGATAAACTAAGATTTTTTATTTTTTATTTTTGTCTTTGACTTCCCAGTATTCCCACTAACCTCTTTACGACTATGAGACTATTCTATAATAGAGAACGGTATGCAACATTAGGCAGTCTCTCCACAAAATAGGTGCATAGACATGCCGCATAGGCATGAAGTTGGACTTGAAACCAAAACTTTGTCCTTCAACTATAGCCTATATCTCGTTTTACAATTAATGAGGCTACCCAACTTTAGATAAACTATGAATAGTTTATAAATAACCAAAACTGACCGTTATATATATGTGTGTGTGTGTTTATTTCCATCTATTTGAATTATAAGGCTGATATATGTGTTTAATTTGTATCTTTCTAATATAATATATGATATTGCAGGGGTTCTCTTCATGTCTAAGCTATAGGACTTCGCCAGACCCATCAAGAAGTGTTCTACCAGCAAGAGCGGTCATCACATCCATTGATAGAGTCAAAGGACCCTTTGACCCCTCTAACATAGAATACATTGAGAAAAGCATAAAATGGGAAGATTTTAAGACCCGTCTACAATCCAATACAATTTAGTTACGTTTTGGCTATAATTTTTTATTTTGAATTCGAAGGCATATTAGTTTCATTTAAGTTTTGCAAGTCAATTTATATTCAAATCAACTTAACTAAGTGTTTTTGTTTTTTTTTTCAATTACATGGGATTGATCAAATGATTTTGCTTCATTCTTTTTTTTGGTTTCTCTTATAGTATCCACATATTTCGGATAAGACTAATTTGTGTTCGAGCACTGTAGGGTATTAGACGACTCTTTTTAAGTGGGCACGACTAAGATGAACACGAATTTCAATATTAAGACTTTCACCCTTTAACTATTTTTAACACAAATCCCCCGCCCCATATTATGCTGCACCACATTGGATTATTGATTTTGCTTCTTCCATTCCACTCTTTTCGTGGCTAAATTGGCATTTACTGCCAAGTCGAGTTGCTAATTTTGTAATTCAAATTCTATTAAATTTTGATGCCAAGAAAGCTGGGATGCTAATTTCAAAATATTAAATGTATTTGTTAGAGAACTCAATTTATACAAAGTACTTGCCCAATAATTTTTTTAAAGCTATAAACTTAAATAAGATACCAAAAATATGTAGGAAAATTAGGTTGCGCTTGGTAAGTGATCAAAAAATATAGAAACAACCAAAAAAATAATATTTTGTTGTTTTTTAAAAATAAGTTATTTTTAAAATAAACTTATTTTCAAAATTGTCAAACCAATCGTATTTTTTAAATTTCAAAAAATTTAGATACAAAAAGCTATATCCGAGTTCTATACCAAACACAACCTTATCCTTTTGTTTCAATGCTAAAATGACAATTTGCAAGCTTAAAAATTAGGATTTCAATGCAAAAAGAAAAATAAAACTTAAATCTCAAAATATTAGATTGGCAAAATGATAAGCTTTAGAACAAAAAAAAAAAAAAAAACACTCACCATATCTTAGAAATCACTTAATGAATATTGAGACAAATTATCAAGAAACTCTACTCAATTAGCTCAAGTTTTTTTTTTTATTATATAATACCAGGTACATGAATTTGTTTTTTTCACTTTATTATTTTATATTATTATAATTATGTATGCCTCTACCTTTTTTTGTTTCTTTTTATTATCGAGATTTTAGCGCTTAGATAATATCCTTCTTCTGTTTCGCGGCGAGACTAATCCACATGGACTTGAAGTAATTATCGGACGCCGAAACGGAGACCTCTCATAATAAAAATTTTTATATCCACAAAAATTTAAAATCAAGACCTTTTACTTAAGCCATCAGAACCTTCGTTCGTTATGCATGGCTCTACCAGTTTCATTACATTGCCAAAAGATCACATTCTCTCTCTCTCTCTCGTTAGAGCATCTAAATATCTTTAAACTACCTTAATTAGAGCATTTAAATGAAAATAAGTCGCACGCAAGGGTTAAACGTGTGAGTCGAGTATTGCGCCACGTAGGAGATATTTATTTTTTGTTCGGCAAGGCAAGGACGAGGAGTAGCGGAGCATATTCGGCAGTGGTCGGTTTTAATTTTATCGTTTATTCTGCGGATAGACTTCCCGCCAGATCCAAGCTTTAGGCGCTGTATTGCCTATAAAATGACGAGCTGACGTGGCGATTTTATAATGGACGAACCGACCCTTACGCCTCTAAGATATTTATGCGATAAAAATATCTTCTTGCTGACCGACGTTGGTTGAATTAAGCGGTCCACATATGCATTCCACCTTGTTTTCCTTCAAAATTACTTAAAAGCCACCCATTAGTATTTTGATGAATTTTATTGGATGGACATTTATTTATTTCACAATATTCCATTAATTTAACTCAATATTTTTTTATTTTTTATTTTTTTTAAAAAATTACATGTTAGCTATAAGGTTAGCTACCATAAAGGGCCAACTATTTTCATCCATACAAAGAGAAAATACTAAAAATATTATATTAATTATATAAATTTATTTTCTCCTTCACTTTATTTTTTTTTAACTAAATGATAATAGAAAAATAAAATATGGTCTAGTTGCGAGCTTTGACCTTCGTTGGTCAAATTTATTATGATCTTTCATAGTTATTATTATCATCTATGTGAATTTTCAATTGTTGCACCCTTCAAGCTTATTGTATTTGACTAAAAAAAAAGAATAAAAGTTCAAATTAAAAGTAATAATATAATTTTTTAAATCATCTTTGACCATGTTGTCTAAGATTTTACTTCTATTATCGTACATTATTAATAAGTTATTCTTTTTGTTGGTCAACCTCATGTTTTCACGTGGGTTGCTAACGTTTTTTTTAATGAAGTTGCATGGAATAAGCAAGCCTCACGTGGGTGCATGCATGGGCGGCTGAAGAAGCAAGACGGCCAGCACGCTGCTCTCGTGGGCAGTGAATTGTCAAACTGGTAGCCAAAATTGTTGAAAAATTTTATATTAAAATATGATTTATGTATTTACAAAATTACCCCTGTTGAGCTCTATAAATAGAACTTTAACTTCAACTTGAAAATTCATTCGATAGATCCAAAAGAGATCTAATTCTAGAGATCTAGAGAGCCTCAAAGAGAGTTTCTTTGAGAAGAAAAAGAGTGAGCCAATTTGTGAAGTCTTATCCATAAATTGAAGATACAAAGATATTGTATATTTGTGAGAGATCCACCGAAAGGTGAAGTTAGTAATCCCATTATATTATAGTGGAAGTCTCTTTAAGCGGCCTAAGGGTCCCGTGGTTTTTACCTCATCTTTGGAGGGTTTTCCAAGCTAAAATCTTTTGGTGTTATCTTTGTTGTATTTTTAGTTTGGGAAATTGTCCTGGGATTGTAGAATTTATTTCTTTGCAACCTTTGTTTTTCCCAACAAAGTGGTATCAGAGCTTGGGTCATTTTCAGTTAAAGTATTGTTCATACATATAATACTATTTACGTATACGGTACTGTTTGGAATAGTAATACTATTTACAGATTACTATTCACGAGGTACTATTCACCGAGTACTATTCACAAGGGTACTATTCACAGAGTACTATTCATCGCCGGAAAAGTGTCAAGCTCCGTGAAACCTGTTGACTGACGACTCAAATGGAGGAGAGCACAAGCAATATGTACACAGGCAATATGATCAGGTTGACTGCATTTAATTATGCAATTTGGAAGCCGAAGATGGAGGATCTTTTATACATTAAAGATCTGTGGAAGCCGATTATAATGCCGAAGGAGGAAGCTGTGACTACAACTTCAACAGATGACAAGACATCAAAAACAACCAGCACAGACACTGATTGGGTTGTGCTGAACCGAAAGTGTGCTGCTCAAATCAGACAATGGATCGACAAGAGCATTTTCCAAAATTTTGCTAATGAACACGATGCTTACGTTCTTTGGCAAAAGTTGGAGACAATGTATGCGAGGACAACCGTACAGAATAAAGCTAATCTGATACGACGATTAGTCAATTTGAAGTATAAAGATGGAAGCAGCGTATCGGAACACATGAGTGAGTTCCAAGGCATTGTAGATCAACTCAACTCTATGATGATGATCGTAGATGACGAGCTACAAGCGTTATTGTTGACGAGTTCTCTACCAAAAAGTTGGGACACTCTAGTTGTGTCAGTTAGTAACTCAGCTCCTGGCGGCAAGCTTACCATGGAAATGGTAAAAGACAGAATGTTGAACGAAGAGTCTCGACGAAAAGACAATGGTTATACTCCTGAAACTGAAGCACTTGTCATGGAAAAACAAGGCAAGCAAGAATGGCACGGAAGGAGTAAAAGCAGATATCCTCGTAACCAAAGTCAGCAAAGAGGACGCTCGAAGTCCAGATCGTGGCATGACAAGAAGTGTCATCACTGCGGCAAGCCCGGACATTTCATTCGAGAATGTCGAAAGTTAAAGGCGGAACGATCCAGAAATCCAGAAGCAGAAACCCGAACAAATGACACCGCAACTCTCACTGAAGAAGTCGTCGTTGTTCGAGATGCTGATTATGTCAACCTTGCAAGTCAAGACTCTACATGGGTAGTTGACTCAGGTGCGTCCTACCATGTCACCTCACGACGAGATTTCTTCTCAGCCTACACGCAAGGTGATTTCGGACGAGTGAGGATGGGAAATGATGATGCATCCAAAATTATCGGCATTGGTAATATTTATTTAGAAACTAACCTTGGATACAGGTTACTCTTGAAAGATGTGAGGCATGTTCCTGATATCCGCCTCAATTTGATCTCCACCGGAATGCTTGATGACGATGGCTACAATAATAACTTTGGTGAAGGAAAATGGAAGCTCACCAAAGGAAACTTGGTAGTAGCCAGAGGCAAGAAAGATGCATCACTCTACCACACAGAAGCCAAGCTGTGTAAAGAAGAAGTAAATACCATGAGGAAAGAAGTTCCCACCGAGTTATGGCATAAGCGGCTCGGCCACATGAGTGAAAAGGGTCTCAGAATTCTTTCTAAGAAGGAGCACTTGCCAGGAATGACAGGTACATCTTTACGTACTTGTGTTGATTGTATTATGAGTAAACAACATAGAGTTGCATTTCGTAGTTCCCCACCATCTAGAAAGGCAAATATTCTAGATTTAATACACACAGATGTCTGTACAATGAGTTGTAAGACACTAGGAGGTGCTCACTATTTTGTGACTTTTATTGATGACCACTCTAGAAAAGTGTGGGCCTTTGCTTTGAAAACTAAAGATCAAGTGCAGGAAGTTTTCAAGCAATTTCATGTAAAAGTTGAGAGAGAAACTGGCAGACGTTTGAAGTGTGTACGATCAGACAATGGCGGTGAGTATCGAGGATCATTCGAGGAGTACTGCAGAAATTTCGGCATAAGGCTCGAAAAATCAGTACCAAAGACACCTCAACACAACGGTGTCGCAGAGAGGATGAACAGAACAATCTGTGAAAGAGTCAGATGTATGCTCTCAAATGCAAAACTGCCAAACTCCTATTGGGGGGAGGCAATGAGGACAGCAGTTGATTTAATCAACCTTTCTCCATCAGTTCCACTGAACTACGACGTACCAGAAAAGGTTTGGACGGGGAAAGACGTTTCTTACAAACACTTGAAAGTATTCGGCTGCAGAGCATTTGTTCACATCCCTAGAGACGAGAGGTCAAAGCTGGATGAAAAAGCGAAGCAGTGTATCTTTGTGGGATATTCCCATGAAGAATTTGGCTACAGATTATGGGATCCTGTCAACAAAAAGATTGTCAGAAGCAGAGACGTGGTGTTTCTTGAAGATCAGACGATCGAGGATTTTCAAAAACCTGAGAAGCCACAATCAGAAGAACTTCCAGTTAATCTGGAACCAGTCTCTCCATCATCAAATTCAGATGACAAGGAAGCTGCACCAGATACTGAAGATGATGTTCCACCAGCTCAAAGTTCAGAACCAGAACAAGTTCCTGAACAAGTTCATGAACAAGTCCAACCAGAAGCACAACTAAGGAGATCCACCAGAGAGCGACAACCAAGTCAAAGATATCCTCCTAGCGACTATGTGATGCTCACTGACGGGGGAGAACCAGAGAGCTATACCGAAGCTATCACTGACCAGCATAAGACTGAGTGGATGAAAGCCATGCAGGAAGAAATGAAATCTCTGCATGAGAACCACACATTTGACTTGGTGAAATTACCGCAGGGAAAGAAAGCCCTCAAGAACAAGTGGGTATACAGGATCAAAAGCGAAGAAGGTAACTCGCAACCTCGATACAAAGCAAGATTGGTTGTGAAAGGATTCAGGCAGAAGAAAGGCGTTGACTTCGATGAAATCTTCTCACCGGTGGTAAAAATGTCTTCAATCCGAGTTGTTCTTGGCTTGGCAGCTAGTCTTAATCTGGAGGTAGAACAACTTGATGTAAAAACCGCATTCTTACACGGTGATCTTGACGAGGAAATCTATATGGAACAGCCCGAAGGTTTCCAAGTCAAAAGAAAAGAGAAGCTGGTATGCAGGCTGAAGAAGAGTCTGTATGGTTTGAAACAGGCACCGAGGCAGTGGTATAAAAAGTTTGACTCGTTCATGGAGCAAACGGAGTACAACCGAACGACAGCTGATCACTGCGTCTTCATCAAGAAATTCTCTGATGGTGATTTTATTATTCTTTTGCTTTATGTTGATGATATGTTAATTGTAGGCCAAGATATTGGCAAGATTAACATGTTGAAGAAAGAGTTGAGCAAGTCCTTTGCCATGAAAGACTTAGGACCCGCAAAACAAATCCTTGGCATGAAAATTGTTCGTGACAGGAAGAACAAGAAACTTTGGCTATCTCAAGAAAAGTATATTGAGAAAGTCTTAGAGCGATTCAACATGAGCAAAGCTAAACCTGTTAGTTCTCCACTGGCAAGCCACTTCAAGCTTAATTCGAGCCAGTGTCCTTCAAGCGAAGAGGAGAAATCAGAGATGAGCAAGGTGCCTTATGCATCGGTGGTTGGCAGTCTAATGTACGCTATAGTATGCACCAGACCAGACATTGCTCATGCTGTTGGTGTAGTGAGCCGATTTCTATCAAATCCTGGAAAGGAACATTGGACAGCAGTCAAATGGATACTCAGGTATCTTAGAGGAACTTCTAGTCATTGTTTATGTTTTGGTAATGGTAAATCAATATTAGAAGGATTTACAGATTCAGATATGGCTGGCGACGTGGATACGAGAAAGTCGATATCCGGGTACCTAATAACATTTGCAGGGGGAGCTGTCTCATGGCAATCACGATTACAGAAGTGTATTGCCTTAAGTACCACAGAAGCGGAGTACATTGCAATCACTGAAGGTTGTAAGGAGATCTTGTGGATGAAAAAGTTCCTACAAGAATTGCAGCAGAACCAAGAAAAATATGTTCTTTATTGCGACAGTCAGAGCGCAATTCACCTCAGCAAGAACTCAACCTTTCATTCAAGGTCCAAGCACATCGACGTGCGGTATCATTGGATTCGTGATGTGCTGAAAAATAAACTGCTGCAAGTTGAGAAGATCCACACTAATGACAACGGGGCAGATATGATGACGAAGTCCCTAACCAGCGAAAAGCTTGCTATCTGTAGAGAGATTGCAGGTGTGGAGGAGCCTTGTTCCACATGAGGTAGAGGGGGAGATTTGTTGGTCAACCCCATGTTTTCACGTGGGTTGCCAACGTTTTTTTTAATGAAGTTGCATGGAATAAGCAAGCCTCACTTGGGTGCATGCATGGGCGGCTGAAGAAGCAAGACGGCCAGCACGCTGCTCTCGTGGGCAGTGAATTGTCAAATTGGTAGCCAAAATTGTTGAAAAATTTTATATTAAAATATGATTTATGTATTTACAAAATTGCCCCTGTTGAGCTCTATAAATAGAACCTTAACTTCAACTTGAAAATTCATTCGATAGATCCAAAAGAGATCTAATTCTAGAGATCTAGAGAGCCTCAAAGAGAGTTTCTTTGAGAAGAAAAAGAGTGAGCCAATTTGTGAAGTCTTATCCACAAATTGAAGATACAAAGATATTGTATATTTGTGAGAGATCCACCGAAAGGTGAAGTTAGTAATCTCATTATATTATAGTGGAAGTCTCTTTAAGCGGCCTAAGGGTCCCGTGGTTTTTACCTCATCTTTGGAGGGTTTTCCACGCTAAAATCTTTTGGTGTTATCTTTGTTGTATTTTTAGTTTGGAAAATTGTCCTGGGATTGTAGAATTTATTTCTTTACAACCTTTGTTTTTCCCAACACTTTTTAACTTATGCATTCCATGATTTTAAACATATGTTTCTAAACTATATCAATATTTTTAAAAAAAATTTATTTTAGATGATCTTAAAAAAATTTATACCCCATGTTGATATAGACACCACTATTTTTTAAAATGTAGTCTTAAATGACTATTTTGTATTTTCTCGGTAGTTCTCTTATAAAAATATGATATATATTTTTTTATATTTTTGTTTGTATTAATTTAACACAAAAAAACAAATTAGTAATAATTATTTCAGTAGTAAAATATAAATAATAAACAATAAATAAATAAATCATTGAAATGGCAACATCGTAGTTTGAAGGAAAATGGAAGGCAGTTTCGTTGGGCACGAAGAATCTACGCCATATTGGACGTTTTTAGTTTGGAGGTGGCACCCCATTAACCATACCATTCACCAGCACTGAAAACACGACACAGGGAGAGAGAGAGCGAGAGCCAAAAAAAGCTCAAAAGCTCCGATGGAAGAAGGCGTAGCGGCGTGGAGAGCAACGACGACGAAGAGAATTAAGTACGCGAGAGGAGAAGATGACCAGACAACCGAGCTTCCGGCGAAGCAATCGCCGGGGATTTTCTACTATCCGATGACGCCGGCGGCGGCAATCGTCGTGTCCGATGCTCTGGAATCCGATTTTCCGATCATTTACATCAACACCGTCTTCGAGATCTTCACCGGATACCGAGCCGATGAAGTTCTCGGCAGGAATTGGTAACAGTTCTTCTCTAAATCTAGCATTTGTTTGTGTTTGTGTTTTGTTTCATCTCTGTTAGATGATCGGTTTGGTGGAATCGGTCGGAGTAATTGGTTCATCAGGCACATTGTTAAATTCATTTAGATTGATAGAAATGAGAGGTTTCTGATCGGTTTGGATCTCTTTGAAATTCTTGAGCGAATCTGTTTGGCGGAGTATTTGCGTTCATGAACGAGAACGATTCCTCTTTTCGTAGATCAATTGGTGGAAAATGATTTCTCTGTAGTGTTTTTAGGTCTGTGCTTTGGATTACAACACAAATTTTCAGTCCTAACTACAAAGGAAAAAGAAAAAAAAACACAAATCCTTACTGTTTGTTTCTTTTGAGAAACTATATGCTTCTTAATTGAATTTCTGTATGCCTTGTGATAATAATCCACATTATATTTCGCGTGGCGACAGTTGAATGTTATTTTGATAAGAAAAAGGCGATGGCATTGTCTCAGTAAGAAGGTATTGATGGTAGCGACTGTGGAAGAGGTAAAGCGGTGACAGTTGATGTTCGAAAAGAATAAAGTGTAAAAACAGAGGTTAAAAGATCTATAAGAAGCCTCAGCTGAATTTCACTCTGCCGAGAAGCTAAATGAGAAAAAAAAATTGTTCAAGAACTTTAAAAGTCGATATCTGAAACTAATTATTTAATGTGACCTGGTTGTATCATGTATGGATTTACTTGTATTCTTATTTGTATCAATTTCTGAGGGCTCAAAGTAGATTTTCTTTGCATTGAGAAGGAATATCGACTAACATTCGAACTTATAGTCCGAGTTATCTGTATCTAATTGATAATGCTGTTTGATCTCTAAGAACAGAGCTTCTCACTCTATAAATCTCTGTTTGCTAGTATCCTAATATTGATATTACTTCAGTTTGATAATTCTCAGACTAAATGTTTGTTTGCATTTCTTGAAATCAAGCAACTTATATTTCATTAATAAATCTACAAAACTCGAACCAAACTTTTTGTATTATACCGCCATGAACTAACAATTTCTCAATTATACCTTCTGAACTATTTTATTAGAGCAAAATATCACAATTTGTGTTGTATCATAGGCATTTTTCTTACTGCAACATCAACATGTTGATAAAAATTGGACCATTATTTTATGTTACTTCTCAAGAAGTGAACGATTGATATAATATATGAGAATGATTTCAGACATCTGTAGCTACTGTTATATGCTATCTTTGCATTCCATTAGTACTCTTTCACCCTGTTTAACATGCAAGGTATAACCCACAGCATGGCATGGTCATATTTAGCTAGCTAGCATATTTACCTTGCTCAACCATGAATAGTTTTCATGTTGTTGCAATGTTAAACCAACTTTTCTTTCAGTCGTTTCTTACAGTATAGGGATCCACATGCTCAAAGACGACATCCTTTGGTGGACCCAGTTGTAGTTTCTGAGATGAGAAAGTGTTTGGAGGAAGGGGTGGAATTTCAAGGTGAGCTCCTCAACTTCAGGAAAGATGGAACTCCCTTGGTGAATAGGCTGAGGCTCATACCCATGCATGGAGATGATGGTGTAGTAACACACGTCATCGGTATTCAGGTGTTTTCTGAAGCGAAGATAGATCTGAATCGGGTATCCTATCCAGTATTCAAACAGACTTCTCGACAACAAAGTGATCAGTCAGAGAGAGACTATCTCTTCAGTGAACAGGCTTTAAATGGCCGACCTAATGAAGTTTGTGGAATTCTTCTCCTCTCTGATGAGGTCTTAGCTCATAACATTTTGTCTCGCTTAACGCTTAGGGATGTCGCGTCCATTGGATCAGTTTGCAGAAGGATTCGTCAACTAACAAAGAATGAGCAAGTGAGAAAGATGGTATGTCAAAATGCATGGGGAAGGGAGGTGACGGGTACCCTTGAGTTGATGACTAAACGAGTAGGTTGGGGTCGTCTAGCAAGGGAGTTGACCACACTCGAGGCAGTTTGTTGGAGGAAGTTGACAGTTGGAGGGGCAATTGAACCTTCGCGTTGCAACTTCAGTGCGTGCGCTGCAGGCAACCGACTTGTTCTCTTTGGAGGGGAAGGAGTCAACATGCAGCCAATGGATGACACATTTGTCCTCAATTTAGATGCAGCAAATCCAGAATGGCGCCGCATAAGCGTGACCTCATCTCCGCCAGGGCGTTGGGGCCACACGCTCTCATGTGTGAATGGATCATGGATGGTAGTATTTGGGGGATGTGGGAGGCAGGGATTGCTCAATGATGTATTTGTTCTAGACTTGGATGCCCAAGAACCTACTTGGAAAGAAGTCTCCGGTGGAGCTCGTCCCCTTCCCAGATCTTGGCACAGCTCCTGCACTGTGGAAGGGTCAAAATTGGTTGTTTCTGGTGGATGCACTGATGCTGGGGTACTTCTGAGTGACACATTTCTACTTGATCTTACAACAGAAAATCCTATATGGAGGGAGATCCCAACATCATGGGCGCCCCCCTCTAGATTGGGACACTCACTCTCTGTTTATGGTAGAACTAAGATTCTTATGTTTGGTGGTCTTGCTAAGAGTGGCCCTCTACGGTTGAGATCAGGCGAAGCATACACAATTGATTTGGAGGACGATGAGCCACAATGGAGGCAACTAGGGTGTAGTGCGTATGCTGGCATGGGCAGCCAGAGCGCAGTTGTTCCTCCCCCTAGACTCGACCATGTTGCTGTAAGCATGCCCTGTGGCAGGATTATCATTTTTGGTGGATCCATTGCTGGCCTGCACTCTCCTTCCCAGCTCTTTCTTCTTGATCCTTCTGAGGAGAAACCGTCGTGGAGAACTCTTAATGTTCCCGGGCAGCCACCAAAGTTTGCTTGGGGTCATAGTACTTGTGTGGTTGGAGGGACTAGAGTCCTGGTCTTGGGTGGGCACACAGGGGAGGAATGGATATTAAATGAATTGCATGAGTTGTGTTTAGCAAGCAGACCAGACTCGGAGCTGTGAAATTTGATTATCTCATATATCAAGGAACTGATGACTGTTATCACGACCATTCAACTGCCATGTTTTGGTACACACTGTATGGTATTTTTGAGGTTCCCAGCAACTGTTCTAAATATTATCATCAGTTCCCAGTGCCTGTCTTCCTTTTTCATGCGGAGCTGTATTGTATTGCTCGAGTGACTCTAGTTTCTATTTGTTTAGTATTTTGAATGCTTTATAGTGTAATAGGATGTACGGTATGTGCATATGTACCAATTAGATCTGAACTTAAATTTTGATTGTGGCATTGAACTTTCTAGGTTTTTGGACATCAAGCACCATTAGTTTTCCAGATAATAGGTAAACAAGTAAGGAACTTGTGCAGGTTGGAAAATTCTATCTTCAGCTGTACTAACCTTGTGACGGGAATTGTTGGGTATCTGGAGCTCTAAAATCCTAACTAATCTATTGTAATGAAGTTAAAGGTCAGAGGAAGATGAAAGAGCATCTATTTGTTACCCTTCTTTGCACCATTGCTGGTAAATGCTCCCAACCTAGTTCAGTTTCTCTATGCTTTTAATTATGTATTTGACATTTTCTTTAACAAATTTAATTAATTGAAGAAGGTTCTTATCAAAGTTTTTTGTTTGTTTGTTTGTGTGAGTGTGTGTAAAAGAGAGCTCTTTTATCTCATGTGAAAACCACCGATCATCATGTGATCCTCATTATTGGTTATTAGATTATGTGATTTAAGTTTCTGTTCAAGTGTCGTGTAAATGCACATAGCCTTATTTTCTTTATTTGGACTCAGAATCTAAAATACTTTTAACTGTAGAGTTTTATTAGGACAGAATTCAATGAGAAGCATGATCATTGAGGTGCATGTCTAACTCCAGTCAAGAAAGGAAGAGAGTTCTTTCTGGCTTCTCCTTTCTCTTGCCTGTTTTATTTTAATAAGATCAATCATCAATGGGAAAATCAAAAGAAAAATGAAATGGACTTTGCGTCTTATTTTTCCCTCTCTATTTCTTCAGTTCTTTTGTTTTTTGAAACATAAACAGCAATATTTTACCTGTAATGTTTGGCTACAGAGGTGAATCCACTTTCATCTCTAGAAGAAGACCAATGGGTGTTAACTGTCAAAAAGATTACATTCTACAAAGTCCAAACAATGTATCAAAGGTCAGAAACCATCATCAAATTCAGAATTACAGTGAAAGAATGACTCATAAGAAAAGCTGCTTGGATGAAAAAATAAAAATAAAAAAAATGGCAAGCCATTGGACATACTTGCAGCTGCAGACTTTTATTATGTTGAGTGCAAAACGAATGTGTAATTTGTTAAGGTGGATCCTAGAAAGCTAAGCATGTAATGTAATGTAAGGAAGGCAGGTATTCTCTCACTTCCATGCCACAGAATCAATCTCATCTCTGGCTGATTTGTACAGCTCCAGCCTTTTCGATATGGTTTCCCTCTTCTCCATCAGTGCTGGGTCTTCATCTAACATCGCACCCAATTGCTCCTTCTGCAATGCACATATATTAGATCAAAATACCTATAAATTTGGTTCATATGCAGCATCTTGCCATTTCAAATGTTGTATCACTGATAGAAAGAAATTTTTAATTCCGTATGCGAAACAAAGTTTCTCCTGGCGCAGGAAGTAGGCACCACCAGATACAAAGCAATACATGCAAAAGAATCTAAATCTAGTCTAGTTAAATAATAACTGTTGCTAGTGAAAATGACATGCAAGTTACATGATATCGTCTAGGCTTTGTGTTAATGTTAGGCCTTTGTGTCATTTTAGTTTTTATTCATCAACAAAACTGAGGGCAGAAAGAAGCCACAAACATTAATATACTAATTTTCAGAACTAGAGATGTGAAAAAAATACTGTTGATACATTCCTCTCCTTAATTGGCGTGCAGATGCAAAATTACTTCTAATTTATACATATATATATATATATTTTCAATTTCAATCCCACACATCACTTATGCCTTCTGCTAAAGTACTAGCTAGAATGTGGTTTCAATGGCTTAATATCTTTATTTACAACTTTTTTTTCTTCTCTAGCAACCTGATCATACTCGTTTTGGATGTATTAGGATTAAGCACATATTACTGTCACCATTCTTAGCTGTTTAACAGTTGAAATTTGAAAGCAATCATGGTATTTGTTTTCAACTGCAAAATAACTAGGAATTGAAACAAAATTTTCTAATAAGACAAACTAGTCATATGGAGAAGACAATGGTTGATCCTACTGGAGATTAAACAAAATCCACTTGCACAGAAGAGTTATCTCGTGCATTTCAATGGATTCATCCCTATAGCACCACTTGTTGATAAAGCTCAGGTCAATCAAAGCACATTGGGAGATGATTAGACGATAAAGTTCGACAAGCATTACCTCCCTCCTCCCAACTTGAGCATAAAAGTGATTGAGTAGTGCCCTTTTGGCCTCCCGAACTTGACAGTAAACTACGGCTTTGGGAATAGAATTCTTTAGTGACTCACAAACCATCCCCACATACGCAGAGACATTAGATCCTGAATGCAAGTCATGCAAAGCATGCCAAGAGCAGAATAAGTCATTTAGCTTAAAAAAAAGAAAAGAAAAGAAAAGAAAAGTTATTAAGATTGAAAGGTTAACCTTCAATTTGCCATGTATCAAGAGCATTCACAATAAAAAAAAAAAAAAAAAAAAAAAAGGTATTAGAAAAAGGAAAAAGAAAAAAGAAAAAAAGAGGATCCAGCATACCAATTCTACGGAAGTGGTTTTCGGAGTATCTATCTATTGTTGGGCCTGCGGGATTAGCATTTTTCTCTGGCTCAACAGGGAGCTTCCGGAAGAATTCTACTGTCAAGTAACTAGATTCCATCTCCACTAGCCGTAGGACTGTTTTCCGGCTATCTTCTCGGAATCTTTCCAAGGCTTCTGTTGCTGCAGCTGATATATCTGCTTGAAGTGATGGGAACCGCTTAAGTTCCTGAAAATGTTCCAAGATAAAAACATGAAACTGGGCAGTTCTGGTAATAACTAAACCATTCCAACTGATGCTACACAGTAAAAACATGTTTTTTTTTAGAGGAAACAAGGTAATTTATTTATATTAATATAATGAAATATAATACATATGAATCGGAGAACTAGGGGTACTCCAAAGTTCCACACGCTAGCAGAGGCTAAACCGCTACCTAATTAAGTGAAGCACATTAGAAAAGCATGCATTGTCCCCTTATATGGGTATATTTCAAAAAGAAATCGCTGATAGCACATATATTGCTCATGGCTACTTACGGATGCAGATGAATGTTCTGAATGCAGATGCGGAGATGAATTACATCTCCGTCACTGAATATAAGTAGGAAAACCTCATGTGACATGTCATTTCAAAATTGATGGACAAGCATGTAAAGAACTATATTGGGAATAACCTTCAGTTGAAAAACTTTTACTTGTTTCTTCACTGCAAGATATGCTCCTTGAGAAAATGACTGACTAGGGCCTTGAGTTTCCTGACATTCCATATACGTTTGACTCCTTTGCACTGGTCAGAATGAGTCATGCCTTGGTTTCTCAACGATGTTTAATTTGTGAAAATATAACTTCTATTTTGGAAAGTCCACTATAGTCCATGAAATCTTAACCTTAATAACTAAAATCAACGCTTGTATTTTTATATTAGTATGGGAAAAGTTGGATTGGAAATAAACAACTTACAACCTTCTGGTAAGTTCTGAAACATGCTTCAAGTCAATAACTTTGTATAAGTCTATAAGATAGCAGAATAGATATCTTAGACATCTTTATTCATGCATACAGAAACTACTTGGTCTAATAACAAAAGGATGCTACAGTAAAGACAATGTTCCAGACATAATTCTTTCTTGGCTTGCCCAAAATAAAAAATAAAAATAAATAATAAAAATGTATGCTGACTATTAAAGTCAATTTAATAATTGGATGGATCCGTAAGAAGATTAGGATTCATGATAGCAGTTAGGAGTGGGAAAACTGGGGACCGAGACCAGACAAAAGGTGGCACAATTTTAACAGGTTATAAAAGAGATTCAACTGAAGTAATTTTTTACAGCAAATAGTCATTGCTAACACCTATTAGACATAATTGACTGGCTTATATAGATGTTCTGTAAAGGAATTGCAGGGCTGAAAAGGCATAGTTGATTTATACATATTCATAATAGGGGAAGACAGTCCTGGATAAGAATTAAAGATGGCTGAATTGTGCAGCCAAACCAAAAAAATTCATGGAAAAACATGCTAAATTTGCATGAGACATCCAATCCATAGGCAACGAATATAGTTCAAGATTATGCCATTATTGAATTGATGTCACAATAAAACAGTATTCTGCATTGCATCATGGATTGGTTCACTAAATTTACTGAATAGAGACAGAACAAAGTGCACCAAAAAGTAACAGGAAACATGGCTGCGTTTGGTATGCAACTTAAAAATAGTTTTCAAAAAATAAAATATGATTTCATTTTTCATTGATTTATAGTTTTTAAAAATATGTTTGGTATTATATTCAAAAAATGTTTTTTTAAATTTGGAAAACAAGGAAACTTGTTTGGTTGTTTTAAGATTTCATTCAAATCAAGTGAAAAAAAGCTCGTGGGTCCCACCAATTACAAATCAACAAAAAAAAACTAAAAAAAAAACTTTTCTATGTTTTCTAAAAACAACCATTTTTCTTACCTTTTTTCTAAAAATGTTTTTTGAATCACAATCAACCAAACAAGTTTTTCATCATTTTTTTCACTTTTTGTTCTTAAATACAGAAAACAGAATTTAAAAATGATGCCAAACGCATAACATTCCATTATGAAGGTTTCCCCAGGAAAAAAGACATCAAATGGCAATTATATAAATTCAACACTAAAAAAGCCATCACAAGCTCTGTTTTAAAAACAAATGAAGAGTCACATAGTCTTTGTAAACATCCATCTAATCTAATCTATGAAATTCTTCAAAGTTTCTTATGGAGTTGTGATGTTTCAGTCAAGTGTTCCTGTAATTTTCTCAACTTGGAAAGCTTAACAATTATTGAATAAAAGATGCTAACTTTTCATGAGTTTGTATTTCTGGTAAACAGTTTTTAAAACCATTGTTGATGGAAAGGCAAAGAACCTATTATAAAGTACATCAGTCCCATTGTGAGTTCAGAAGGCAAAGAACTAAGACTATATCAAAACATGAAACACTATATCAAAACATGAAGTAAAGGATGCTCATTCCTAGCAAATCAACGGCATGACCATGGAGTACTGATAAACATTCGGGTAATCTGTGAGAACATTTTTCTAGACATACAGATTTTTTTACCTGTGTCTCGGCTATGGATTTTCTAACAAGTTCTTTGAGGACGAAATGTACCTGAAATAGTAAAAAAAGTATAAAATTAAAGCTAAAAGATGCATACCAACCACAAAAAATAACCAAATAAATTCGAAAGCTCTTTCACTAAATATTAAAAAATAATAATTCAGATATGGACAAAAAATATTGAAAAAAAATCTGGAGTTTTACAGCATCAACTGAGGCTTCAGCTGGGCCTTTAAAGAAGTTGAGGGAACCATCAATGAGTCTTCTGTACCCCTGTTCTGGGGCAATTAAATGGGGCTGATAGCCATCTGCCTCCGAAACTACTTTCCGGACATTTTGTAATGAAAGGTGCCGATCAAAAGGGAGCTTTTTCAGAGCAGCAGGTAGTTGATTATCAAAAACCAAATATATACGATCTCCACCTGGTCGACTAAAAGTAAAAACATAGGTCGGTCAATTACTCTAAAGAACACCTCTCATGTAAAAAATAATAATAAATCTATGAAAAATATGTGAAATGATGGGGAATCATAGTAAAAAATTTTAACTTAAATGCACCCAGAAAATATTTATGAGTCACTGGATATGACTATTTTCCCCAAACATAATGAAAACTTGGACTAAATTTCAACATTGAATGCATAAGTAACCAGATGACATCCCAAGTTGATTTTTCAGCAAATGATAAATGGAAGACTCGGTTGATTTAAAACAGGCTAATAACATTGAAACCAGAGAATGAAACTAAAAAAGAAAATAATTATTTAATACATAAAAAAGGTTGCTTCCAATGCATGCAGCTCTGGGGAAAGGATGATGTATGCACGCTTACCTCCACGTTGGAGAGGCCATTTCGAAATTCATACCTATGACTTCCAAGTCACAATGGAGCAACCTCCACTGTTATACAAAAGGCCCACCCTTCTATTTCGTACAAAAATAGGTAAAAGCCTTGAGGCGTTGATTGCTAAAAATACCAAGGCATTGCTTATTGAACTACACAGAGAATCTTATTTTTTAAGAATAAATTAAACTTTTAAAATTTAGAGTGATTTTCGGACTCACTATCCTTTTAATGAATGATTTTACTATTCATAGCAAATTATTCTGCAAGCTTTCATATAAAACTATTAAGAAATGCTTTAAATTAAAAAGAAGTCCCAACTACCTATGTAGAGAATTGCCCAGCATTTTTAAGGCGAAAACTCCTACGCAATGGCCTAGTTGATGCCTAGGTCAGGTCTTGAAACATATGTTTAAATTACATTTTTAATTGAATTTATCTTTATTTCTCAAACTTCATGCCAGAGTCTTGAACTCAATTGTCCATCCTGCTTGAGTTGTATCGGATCCAAAACAGACAACATGTAATGAGTAATGTAGATTCACAATGAACTAATCCTTAGAAAAAACAATTAATAACATATTTAGGGACTAGTAAATAAATACTACAGTACTTTCCATTAAAAGGGAAAAGTAGCATCCTTCTGTGAACATTCCAAATTTTTGAAATATGTATACAAGGCTACACTTCATATTAGAAACATTTACTTCTGAGATTATCAAACTGGTGAATTAAAAAAATTTACCATATAACCAACCTAGACCTGTGTAAATCTCAGATTGTAAATAATGCACAAAGAAGGCTGATTCATACCCTCCTTCCAGATGCTCCTTAAAAACACGGTCAAACGCACGACACATCTCTAAAATTGTGTACAGGTGAGCCTGTATACAAAGGCAAAATACTTGAAACAATTGAGAGAAATAACAGAGAAAAATGATAAGATAGAAATTTCTAAATCATTACCCCTCCATCAACACCAATAGGCCTGCCAAGACAGTCCAACTCTGCATCAAGCTCCTCAATTGTCTTATTGATTAAAGCAATGAGACTTGGAATTCGTTGCCTAATTACAGCCTCCAAATGCTGATGAAAAGCTTGCTCTTGTAAGAGTGGATTTTAACATTTTAAAATAATCATGAGCAATGAACAAATATGTCACAAAAGGAGGAACTTTTAGTCTACCTTTGATAGAATTTTCACAAGATATTCTGAACCCATTTTATGTACTAAGTGTCCATAATCAGGGCTACTTTCAAAATATTCACGCTCCTTTTCACGAGCAGAAATCATATCAACATTTTTATTGATATCAGCTTGCGAGCGGTTAACAATTCCAATCCATGGATGTTGCAGCTTGTACGATCTTCCCTCAAGAACCTTTGGCATTCAATAAAAAAAAATTACTTCATGTTTTAATTTGGTCTTCGTAGCCAATTGAAAGAAAACTTGCATACTAGAGTCTAGAATATCTAAAGGGACAGTTAGAAGAAGTGAAACCAAAAACAGATGTGCATACAAAATTCTTGAGACAATAAATGTTGGTGCAATGTCTATACTTAAAAAGAAATGAAAATTATGGCCTAAGCAATATTACACAATTTCAACCAAATCCCTACATCTAGAGCATTGGTACCCTTGTCCATCAGATCGAGCTTTGTTAGAACTCCAAATGTCCGTTCACCTAAAAAGGGGTTGAGAAATACAAATTAAGTACATCCATCAACAAATTATGTTCAATATGAATCCATATGATAGAAGGGGAAGATCAGCACAGTTTCAGAATAGTACCTGAAGGATCAACTTCTCTAGCAAGCTTTATTGCATCTGAAGTGGCAATATCTTGATTAGCAGGAGAAATCGCCAATATAATGCAATTAGGCTACAAGATTAGAGCAGGCCATCAGATTCTATAGATGTTTGTTATAAAATGGCAGATAATCCAAAAAGAGATATTGAATTATATCAAACATCTATACTATATAAAAATACTTGGAAAGCTCATGATGAAGCCATTTTTGCGAAGATTCCAATATTGATCCTTTAAATCTTATATTTTCTCTCTAATTTAAAACTTAATATTAATATTAGATATGTTACAATAAACTTCTAACCTTTTCTAATTCTACATTCTCCAACTTTTAGTACATGTACGACTCAATTTAATTACCCTTGTCACTTCTAGCCTTAGACTTATCTTTACCGCCGTTCTCATTTTTCAAATTGGGAAAGACATTCTTACCCTTCTAATCAAACCAAAAGACATTCACATGTTTTTACTAACCCCATATATTGATCCCTACCATTGCTATATAAAAATGATTAATATTCAAGTGTTTACATTTAATAAATTAATAAACTATCAATTCAAATAAATATATGGAAATGCATTCCTAACTCGTGCAATGCATGTCTAAAAGTAGTTTATAGTCAAGAAAATTTGTCATGTACAATCATTTAAGGTGAAAGTTAAGTTCTGACAAAGGATAATAAACCTGCTAACTAGAAATTTACAGCTATCAAGATCCACCACTCATACATTCTATCTCATAACATTATATTCAAAAAGTTAGAATATATTGGAACAATGATCATCATCCAGTCAATGCTAGTTCTGAGAAAATTTAATAAATGATGGAGAACTATTGATCCCATAAACATGGATCATATGAATTGTATGAAATCTTGAGGTGGTTAATTGTCTCTTCAAAGGATCCACAGTAGTAGTATCCTCTTTGAGAAAATAAAGTAGAATGGCACAATATACAAGGACAAAGAATAAAGAATGTAACAAACAATATTAAGTTACAGCTCTCACAACATTTACTGATAATGCAAAGACCTAGTATTTTTACCTTTTCAACATAAGAGCGGACCATATTTTCAATGTCTTCAACAATGCTGTCAGGCTGTCCCTCTGTAAAGGCCAAAATTGCCACCAAACAACAGTAAGAGAAGAATAGGATATTGACTGACTTGAAGTAACATCATAAAAGCACAAAGAAAATTATACCTATGGCAACTTTTGTCATCCCAGGTAAATCTATGAGAGTCAAATTAACAACTGCCAAAACAACAATATTGTTAATAAGCATAAAAGTTAAAACTCTATATAGAGTTCAATAGAGTTTCACAAGGTAAAAGACGACCTACTTTCCTGAAAACGAAATAATAGCAAGTATTGCAAACTAAAATTACAATCCTATAAACATTTCAAATTCATCCAATCCATTCGACTCCCAAATGAAAATGAATAAACAAATAATCTAGAATATCCTATCTTATTCTCTTTAAGCTAACCAACATAATTACGAAAAAGAAACACAAGAACAAATGTGCAACTATCCCGAAATATCTGGGCGTAGCACCTGTTTCATTGACGGGTCCGCATTAAGTACTGACTTCCAATGAGCATAATCAAGATTCAGAATTCGAATTTTATAGAGAAATGGCCTTTATATACAAACCATGTGGAGAGTAAATGCTTAAATGGATTGGAACGTTAGATATGTGCTTTGTTTTCCCAGTTATACGATCAGTTTCATCCTGAATCTCCTTTCGCACAGAAGCTGAAAACCAAAAGGAGTGCTCACTTAAATCTCCACTCAACTCATAACCACTATCTTAAATCTGACAAGAAATAAAGGGTGGTAAATAAGAATAGTTAATACATTTAGGTGTATCAAAATATATGAGTAGAAGAAATAGAGAACAGCATAAATCCCAGTGATGGCATTGATATTTATAACTACGAACAGAGAAGAAAGAATAAAAGAAAATAACTAAACACCATCTGAAAAATGCTTGCCAGTTTTCTCAAATATTCAATCTGTAGATGATGGATACATCACATGAAATCAAGGAAGTAGTTGATGGACTTGTAAGTTTTAAGTTCAAGCTTCAATAAAACAAACCTCCATGGTTATCAATTATGCATGTTAGATTATTGTTATTAAACTTGCATCTACACTTAGTGTTCCCAAAGGTGAATGAGAACAATAACTATGTTAATTCCAAGCAAAGAGTCCCAGCAGTTGGATGGATCAATTTCAGATTAGCTTTTGAGTTTCCACCAATGCAATGGTATGCAATGACTAAAAAATTTGTCAGATTATATGTACGAATAACTGAAACGTAAGTGAGACATACGAAGTATAATCTTGCAACTCATTGAATTACATTGTAATCTTAATTATAATGAATTTCGCAAGATCAAATATGCACTATAGAAGACAATTCTAAGTACAATCCTAGCTTCAAAAATTGATACAAAATGCGAATAGTAATGATGATTGTTGTCATTAACTCTAAGCAACTTCAACGAGTCACATCTTAGCAATGATGGCTTATGCCAGTGATGTAATTTGGTGATGATCCACCAGCACCAATTGCCAATTATAAACCAGCCACATCAATTGCCTTCTGCTAACTTGAAATTAATTTGAGACTTTTGCATTACAAAACAAACTACAGCAGAAATGTTTAAAGAAAAAAATATATGAGAGATTGATGTTTTTCCAATTCCACATACAAAATTCGGTAAGCCTCCTTTTAGGCGCGTGGAGAAACTCGGCGTACTCTTGCTGCCCCTCATCCGTTTTGTATAATTGCAACACCAAAGGCCGTCTCGTCACAATACCTTATTGTTATCCAATTCAAAAGCAATCAAAAACAACAAAATTACATAAGTGCAAGACTATAAACAACTTATATAATTAAAAATGCTTTTTACCAGATCCTCGAGGCAGGAAATCTCTTCCGACAACGCTCTCCAACACCGAAGACTTTCCAGAACTCTGATCTCCATAGACGACACAAAACCTCAAAATGAGAAGAGAACGATCGAAATGCGAAAACAGAAAATAAGAGAGAATTAATTTATCGACGGAAATAGAACCTGGCCTCCGACGACAGCCACAGTGGGAAGAGCTTCCCAGAGCGACATTCCTTCGCCTCCATGATCGCCTAAAACGGTGCAAGCTCGCTGGATTCTGTTCACCAAACCGATCAAGCTCTCCATTGTCGCCATTTCCGAAGATCAAAAGAGATCTTCTGAGATCTGGAAATCCTTGTTTCAATCGTAGGAATTTTCTGATATTAAGATGAGATCGAGCAGCGGAAATGTGTGATTTGAGAGGATTGCATTGCGCGTTTTCGCTGGATTGGAAGAAGGTTCGAATGCGAAGAGGCGATTTTCCGAGTTCGCTCTGAAAGAGAGCGAATGTGAGAGAGAGAGAGAGGAAGTTACAAAAACAAAATGAGAAACGTTTGAAGACGTGGTTCTGCATGAGGAGAATGTGCACGAGAGGAGATTCCTAGACGGGCGGAACCGAGAGGCATTCAGCGGTATAGGCTGGTTGATGGGGTGGGGATGTATAAAAATAAAATAAAATAAAATAATTTATTGTGACGGCATGAGAAGACAATTTGGCGGATTTACAAGTTTAATTCCTAACAAAGGCTCCCTCGAAAAAAAAAAAACAAAAAAATTCCTAACAAAGGCACCACATGACCACTTTTTGTCATTAATAATTATATTTTTTTTTATTATAGAAATCTTAATAATCTTCTAACTTTATATTTTACAAAAAGACTTAATTTAAAAAATATATATATATATATATATATATACTTTAAAAAGATTGTCATGGATGTGAATTAAAGTGTTATATAACTAACGAGTGGTTGGTTCAGTGAAAGCAAACTGAGTCTTTAAGATTATTTCTATATAAAAGTTTCAAAGTTCAATTTTTCGTGCACCCTTGTTGGTAGAAGTTTAACATTTCGCTCCCGCCGTAAATGAAATTAATCTCGTATTCAAAGATTATGAGGATACCTTGAATGTACATTGCGTAGGCCTTCCTTGTCTTGTTAGAGTCACCAATTGCCGACCCTTTTAGTACGAGTCTTATTTCTAAGGTTGCTCCAAGATGTTATGTCCATGGTCTCTGTGGACTTGTAATACTAACCTCTCCTGTCAATGTCTTCATATCTCATTTACTTAGGCCTCTTGAGTAGGCTCATGGGCCTGTAAACAGCTTGGGGGTTTTTTCCTCGAAACTCAACAACCAATCAACAGTTTGACATATTATTTTTGTAAAGTTGTATTTCTAAGGTGTTATTTTGATAAATTTTTCTTATATCTTTTCATGAGATTGAAGTTCTATTATCACCGATGTCATTGAAAGTTTTTTTTTTTTTTTAAGAAAATACAATGTTAATAATTAGTTATATAACTAGTTTCATCACCAGACCGTGCTCTCACGAAGGTATCAAGCTCATTTCTGACCCATTAATCTCCCTCACTCCTTAAAGCGAGTCAGTGACAACAGTTGAAACTAAAATCTTTGAGCTCCAAAACCACCTATTTATCATTTGCACCAACTCCATGTTGGCGTGTCAATGGAAGTAATTAAATTTCATTGTAAGAATTTGAATCATTTGAGCCATATGCATGCCCTCTTCCCCAATTCTTTCCATCTATCCACCCTTGTCCCTTCAAAAGAGGAAGCATTGGATAAAAAGAGGGGTTTTTATATTCCCTCTCATCCTCTTTTGCAGCTATCAACAATGGGTGGGGGTTTACAAGTGCGGCACATTCACATGGATTGACACAAAGCAGCACATGGAACGCGAACAAAGGCTCTCTTCCTTCTGACAGAAAACACACAAATACAACCACTTTGGCATCGAAGAAAAGCGGGGGTATTGCGTGCACATCGAGACAAGTATTCAAGCACCGGCATCATCAACTAGTGAGGAATTTCATTACCACGAACTCCAATTATTTAACTGTGGACCCTTGAAGAAAAGAGAAACTATGAAATTTGAAATAGCATACATTCCCTTATATAATTCCGGAAATATTGCTGTAAACTAACTAATGAAAAAGAATTGAAACAGCCCTTTTCATTTTTTTTTTCAGCATTTCCTACCCAAGTAGGAGTGTGCTTAAAATACTTCAAATTTTTTAAGTGGTTATGGCACCCCAGCTTTTTGCTTTTGCGTTTTGAGGCCACAACAGAGCAGTTCTTTTTGACCACTCTCTCTCCAGAGACAAGATCAAAAACCCCAAATTTGTATTAAAAAAGTGATTGGTTGGAGCCATTGTTAAAATTCAGACCATCCAATTCCAAATATTTCAGTGTCAGAGATTCAGAGAACTAGGAAAGTAGGTGGAATATGGAAAAGCTTGCCGAACAAGTGAGGAGCTATTTTCTACTGTTACAACATGAAGTTTGTCCTTCAAAATAACTGTGTAAAAGGGGGAATAAAGAAAGAAACAACCATAAAAGCTCTGGATGGATCTTGATCTGATTACAAGAATATTCACAACCTTGAAGCAACAAAAACCAACACACTAACTGGCAAATTACACATGGAAACAAAGAAGAAAACTTAATAACATATACAAACACAACGCAACACTACTTCTCAGGGAATTCCTCCCACAAGGTTAGTCATGCTCAACCATCCTTTTCATTTGTGCTACTCTCAAAATACAGGAATAATAGTCAAGTCAGAGGCAGACCAATTCCTTCCTTCGATTTTGATTTTCTTTCTCCCTAAACTTCAATCAATGGCAGGGTCATCGGTGTGCCAGTTATAATTTTAGAATCAATAATGACAAAGGTAATGGAGGAAAAATAAAAAAGAAAGAAAGAAAAGAAAAGGCAATTAAGGCCTAAGCATGTTACTCATCACTACTGGTGACCAAGGGCAATTAATCATTGAACGTTGCGCATGCCGCTTCGTGCCAAATTTCTGCACAGATCCAACATCAAATTTATTGATAGTTCAGCTGTGGGGGGGAATTGTAACAGTTGCAATATTCAAAAGAAACTATGGTGCGGTCAAATGGATGATAGGCCACATTGGATTGCATTTGATCCTATTATTCCCTCAGTTTGTTTGCCCCATTTACTCATCAACCATTCACAAGAAATGCAGTTCTAGGGAAACAAGGATCCAGGATTGTGAACTCATATTTCATAATTGAATGCAGCATGCAGAAAATGTGATGTGGCAATATACTACAAAGAAGAGTTTGGCCAGCAATTGTGCAGTTTAAAGAAAAATTGTCAGAATGGTTTACACTACAAAGTATTTGCATGTTATGTGCATGATATATAACATTTCAGAGAAGAGTATTCTCAACTACAAATTTGAAATCCGATCAACTTTTGCTTAAGGCCAAAAATTTTAGCTGAAGAAAGAATGAATGAAAATATTGGCCAAGGTATCTTCATATATTCTTGTATCAAAGCTTATGATTGCTTTTCTGATGTCTACTTCGCGTAGGTTATCCACCACGTCAACAATCAGTGTGGTGACCGGACAGCCAGTTTTAGTTTGTTGCATTGCATCAGCAGTTAAAAAGAACCAACATTTTGTAAGCCTCATCAGCTTCTTTTTGGGAGTCAGGGAGGAGGAACCTTGATGTCCGCAATAAATTACCATCCAATTTCTAGGAATTGACAATTAAAAAAAATCACCTAATCTATATCAGCACTCAATTAAGTGACTAAAATTTAGCAAAGCAAATGACAACATTACTTGAAAGGGCATGGCATAGTTTTAGTATGCTAATATCTGATGAAGGCAGATTATTACAAAAGATGGCCCAAATTGGTTTCGAACAAACTAATGAACTAAGACCAATATTCAGATAGCTCTAGCAAAGGCATGATGAAGAATAAGTTTGACAAAAACCACACAAGATGTTCATACAAAAACAAAGGTGAGCCTTCGCACAATGGTTGAACTTGCTCCATTGTGACCTAGAGGTCACAAGTGCAAAAAAATCTAGAAAGAGGTATTGAGTACATTGCCTCTTCCCTAAATCCCGTAATGGCAGGAGGCTCGTACACTAGGTATGCCTTTTCATGACTATTGTGGTGCCAAACACCTAGAATTTTGACCAAGATGGGGGTCCCTACAAACAAAACCGCCTTGGATGGGACCAAAACCACAAATGAAAAAAGAGGAGAAAAAGACAACTTAGGCAAGTGATAACCAAAGCCAGTGAAATATCGAAAGACCCATCTTGTCAAAATTGGAGAAATTCGTAGAAATGTCTATAAAGCAGATAGAGATATCTCCAACTACACATCCCGAATATTTGTCCCTACATACTTCCCTAATTTTGTAAGATCCGCAATAAGGACATTCACAAAATCCCTTGGAAGAAACAATTATTAATATTTTACTTTTTTATAACAAAATTAGTAATAATTTTTTTTATCAATACATTTTGGCTCTAAGGCAAACTTTTTGTTCCCATTACCCAAGTACCCATCTAACGACACTAATTTTTTAGGTCAAATCTTCGACTAATACACCATCTTCAAGAATAACCAAACTATAGAATATAGTGTCAACATTAAAGTAACTTGTGTCAACTTAATCTGTATAGCATAGTCGATGACCTGAAGGGCAAGATTTGGCACATTGATAGAAATTGTGTCATTATGACTTGAAGATCCTAGGTTTGAATCCAAAAGGAAATGGTCTCTTTGCAAAGTAGGAAAAATTTGCATAAATTGATATTTCTTTAGAACTCATTACAATGCCAAGATCCTCATGCACTGAGTACACCATTTTTGTACATAAGAGTGACATGAAAAGCTTCCGCCCATCAGATCTCATCCTACTAACCTATAGTTTCTCAATAGTTCCTCAATGGTAGTTTTAGATCAAGTATTGAATTTTGTGTTTTGTTAATCGACACTTCATGTGAGAATTTTGAGTTATATTTGGTTTGTGATTCAAAACTTAGATACAATCCTAAAAGAAAATTTTAGGTAGGGTTTAATAGCTCTACTTGAGACGTCGAAAAGTAATAGAGATTAGAAAAGTTATGGTTTTTGAAGTATATGAGCCATTTATAGCTCTAATTAGCAGTAGACATATAACCTTTAAAGCAAATACTTTTTTGTCTTATAAATACATAGAAATACTCGAATTACTCATTGTGAAGCTTTTTTTTTGGCATTCTTCCCTATTACCCTCCAGAAGTTTAATTTATCTTTTATTAAAGAGAGTTAGTTTCAACATTAAAAAGGATAATGTTATGATTTGATCTTCCAACTAATCTCAATCGTTTGCATCATTTCTTACTTTTTTATCTATTCATCTTTTTTTGTTATTGCTCTTCTTCCAAATTTTTACTCTTCCCTACCAATAGCCCCATTTTTAACCAAGAGGGCTATGTTTATCCTTTCAATCTTATTTAAAGACATTTTTATCCTTTCTTAAAAAATTATTTATCTTAAAAATTGCTAAAAAATGTTAGTTAATATTTTATTTTTATTACAATAGAAAAAAAGTTACACTCAATGCATGAGTGTAGACAGTAGACACACTAATATATAAGAGATTAAACTTTTTCTATACATAAAGGTTCATTATAAACTTGAACTAGAGGTCACAGTAGAGTATAAGTATAGTTACAAGAAAAACCCTAGATAATAACATTTTTTATCATGTTCTTAAAAAAGCTAATTTCCTAAGTAAACTTAGAAAAAATTGTTTAGAATGTTGACTTTTTTACGTTTTGTGTATGCCCAAATACAAAAAATCGCATATGAATATGAAATTAGCCAAAGTACTACATACATGTATATAAACCCGACCGACGTGGGGCTATGAGGACTTAACATGGTTCCACATATCCAAGATGTTGCCTTTGGTTCGATACAACCCCACCCCACCCTCCCAAAAAAAAAAAAAGAAAAAAAAAAAAAAAAACCCACCCCCAACAAAACCCTCTCAAACACCTAGCAGATGTGGGAGTGGGACTAATTACAAACTTAAGCTAATCCAACATGCTAGATATATATGATTAGAAATCTGTTTGAATAGAGATGCTATTAAGTGTTTGACACATGATAATGCGGAAATGCAAATGGAAAAGAATAATATGCAAATAAGTAAAATATTTTTTTATTATTATTTAAAGTAATTTATCTTTATTTGGAGGCCAATTGTTTATTTTTGTAGGATTTTAATTTTTTACTAAAGAGTATTTTAGTTTCCAAATTGTAGTTGGATGAAAATTACGTATTTTGGATTCCTAAAAAGTTAGTTACATAATTGAAATTAGCATCGATTGATGATGTAATAAAAAAAAATCTTATTTATTGATTTCTTCTTTTCCAATCCTCTTCCCACTTTCTTCTCTTTCTTTCTTTCTTTTTTCTTCTTCTCAATCCTACATCACATGAGCAAGATGGGTGTTTGTGCACCGAGATTTTCACAAATGGAATAAAGGCAGAGGTTGTGTTCAGATTCCAATTTTTTCCTAGAAGAAAAATTAAAGATAATAATTTGAAAATATATATTGATTTATGCAGAAAAGGTCAAGAAAGTCCCAAGGTGACAGCTTAAAACCGAGTTGCCAAAAAGTTAGAACTACACCTAATTTATTTGACTTTCCAAGACTTTGCCTATGACTACGAGAGACCACCATTATGTAACACCTTTAAAAAGCAGCCAACCAAATTCAAGGAACAAGTGTAAAAGTTCTGCAAATTGAACATCTCAAAATAGCATGACTCCCCCTTAAATAAAAAGTCTGGACTTTCCAAAAACCCAATGTCTAGCTCTTTAAATTGCCTACTTTTCACAGCTACATTGGGTACAGTGCAAGGAGTTATATAACTATCAAAGTAATAGTGTCCCAAATCAATGCAACTAGTGATAATTCATGATTTTTATATAACTTCCAATTGTGTGCTATATAAGGATGGTATACCAAAATTAGATCTTTCAAATCTAATTGTAACAGAAATGCGAATAATAAGACCAATTAGTACAATGCAATAGAATAATTAAGACCAAAAATTAAAACATAAATTCAACCATATAAACTAAGATAAAAGATTATAACAAAAGATCATTTAAAAAAAACTAAGACCAAAAGTTATATAATAAATACCTTCCTGGAAGCAGCTGAGAACTGTTGACAAGACTCTTAGAACTACCAAGTCGCTTATTCCTACTTTCATGTTCTTTCTCTACACGCATGGCAGCTACCTCCTTCTCCATTGTGGCTACTTCCCTTCTCATCTTCTTGGCTTCAACCTCCATTGCTTTGGTCAATGTATCAACTTTCTTTGCTAACATCTAAGAACCACAATTAATTGCAACCAACTGTTAGCTTATATCACTAGTTATAAAATAGTTAGACCAAACAAGCAGTGCAACTCACCTCTATGGCATCATCTTTATCTTTAAGGCTTTGGTCTTTCTCATGGCCAGCTTTCCTCAAAGCTATAACCTCCTTTTGCAACATATCATATAATACACTAGAGACGCAATCCTCTGTGTCTACATTTGAAAACTCACTGGTTTTATCATCCAGATTTCCTTTCCAAGCATTATTTGACTCAATGTCTCGAGTTGCGTCAGTGGATTTATTGAGCGGATAATTTGGGCTTGTCCCATTTGAAAGCACTTTACTCCTATCTAATGATCTTGTACCTCCATCAAATGACTTTGATGTCCCCTTTGCATGCTTCAATACTGCACTTGTGCCAGAAGAAATTGAAGATCTCAATTGTGATGATGTTTTCCTGGACCAAAAACCATTGGATGTCAATTTGGAGACATTATCTGCTCCACCTAGCGACGCTCGGCGTGAAGGACCATTGCTTGCAGCTCTCCCTTCTGAGGCAGGGCGACTATTACCAGTTGAGGGTGCTTTCAAACCTTCTACTAGCACTTTGAGCCGAAGTTGATATTTTTCCTAGAAAAGAACAAAGAAAATTTCTAGCTTAAATGTAAAAAAGCAAAGGATGACCAGTAAGGTAGATACTAGACAGACACTAAACAAATGAACATCAGAAATTACTTTCAACTGTGCTTCAGATTTTGCAGTTCGCTCCGTGATAGCAAGTTTATCTCGAAGATGCTGCATTTCTCCCTGTAACAAAAGTTTCGGACATGATTAAGAAATAATCATACATATATGTTTTGACCGAGATGTGTGTGACAGAGAAACATAGATGCAGACCTGTAAGAATCTTCGCTCCTCGAGCCACTGTTTTACAGGCATTACTTTGTCATTAGCATCTTTCCATTCATTTGCAACCACTGTGGCTACCCTATTTGCAGTGACTTTTGCACGGGCCAATTCCCGGTCAAGAGTTTTCCTCTCCTCCTGTAGAATAGCAGTCAAACTATTTTTGAGAGTGTATCACACAACCCATAAAGCATGCAAAATGATTCAGAAACATAAGCAATTACAGAGCCCAGAGATTCATGTAGGTTAGGCATATTACATTCATTTCCTGAACTTTTCGCTGGTAATCCCTCACAGCATTTGCAGCTGCACCACCAGCAAGAACAGCTTCTTCCAGTTCCCGCACAGTTTGACTTAGTTTCTCCACCTCTGCAACCTTTTGGCGGTGCATTTTGTCTAAGATCTTATTCTCTTCCTAGTGCATGCAAACAGAAGAAATATATGTAAGCCTGAGCACCTGCTCACATTATACTTTGATTGATAGAAAGCAAAGATGAAGTTTGATGATCTTAAAGGAAAAAATGCACACGGAATATGTTACCTGGCAAATTTCAATTTGTTTCATCAATTCTTGGTTCTTATTCTGAAGATCATCCACCATAGAGGCCTTTGCCAATGCAACCTGCACTGTCCTTTCTGCTTCAAGTAATGCTGCTTCTTTTGATTTGGTAAGGCGATCTAACGCTTTGTTGTCATCCTGTAGCTTTGCTATCTGTAAATAAGGGATAGAGGTTATTAAAAATCATTCCTCCTCATTCTGAATGATTAGTGTGGTGGCAATGGAATAGTGGTAGATATTAGAAGAAATGGCACACTACCTCCAGCCGAGCAAGCTTGAGCTCGGCCTCCAGTGGTGCGAGAATGGCTTCAATGGGAGGCATGTCATCATCCTTTTGAGCAGCATGAACCCTTCGAAGTGTAGCTTCTGCTGCAAATTGAGCAGCCATGGATGCCTTCTTTTCATCATTAATTTTCTTGATTTCAAGATTCTACAAAAGCATTTCTGAAATCAATATGGCCACAACAGAACAAAGAAAAATCATAAAATAAGATCAAGAAGAATCATGCAAAACCTTGCTCTCAAGCAGAGATTCAGTCAATTTAAGCTTCTCATCCACCTTCGCCAATTCTTCAGTAAGCTGAGAAATAACCAACAATAATTGTTTAGAAATTAGGAAAAAGAAACACAACATATTAACAAAAGAGAAGATTTTAAACAACCCCTATGACGCACCAAACATTGCAAGATATCACCATTTTGGGACAATTACAGTAATGAATCGAAACCCTTTAAATCATATAAGAGAGCAACCAAAAAGTTCATCTTAACACAAATTTAATATGACACGAGATGAAACGGATACATTAAAAAAAAAAAAAAAAGTAATATTTCAGTCTCTCAGAAATGAGAATACATAAGGAGGATCAAGGCCTTGACGCTAGAAAAATCAATCAAATTAGGAAGATACTTGAAAAAGATCACTTAAAATCCAGCTCAATCTATAACAAAAATGAAGAAGCAATGGTCCAAGTAGTCAATTAATACAACTAAAAAGAGATTGGGTAAGGGGATTCTACCTTCTAAATAAGTTGGAATTAGGAACTAAAATTATGGTCCAATTAGTAGTGCCACTTTTGTCAATGAATGTTAAATTAAGAATTTGAAGAGCAAAAGGTTAAACTTAGTGCCTGGAAGATCCAAAATGCATTTAAGCCCAATGTAAACCGGATATATACTCAAACTCCAATATTATCTGATTATTTCACTTGAAAATAAGTAAACACATAACTGATCAATGAAAACTTCCATAAACGGAGCAAACTATCTAAAGAAAACTAAAGGGATTCAAAATTAACCTCTTCAACAGCTTTTTCTCTAAGGCGTTCCTTCAATCTCAATGCCTTGATCTCAGCCTGAGCTTCCCCTAATTCTCGGTCCTTATCTGCCAAAAAAAAAAAAAAAATTACAAAAACGAAACATCAAATTAAAACCTAAATATCTTTACAATAACTAGTGCAAAACGAGCAAAATATCTCGAAAAACCACCAGATCAAATCGCATTCTCACCTCTGACTTCATTCTCCAACCGATTGAGCTCAACCCTCACCGGATCCGACCCGTGCAACAGATTAATGAACTCATCAGCTTCCATGCTCGGCCGGACAGATGTCCTCCTCCGTCCACTCCTCCCTTCCTTAAACGAACCAGAAATCGTCAACGGAGGCGTCACCGTCACCGTTGCTGCCGGAGTCGCTTCATTCCCCGTCGACCGGCCATTGCTTCCACCACCGCCGTAGCTAAAGTCCGGCGTCATCATCGCCGATAATGCACCTTCACCTTCGCCGGGAAGATCCGCCATGAAGGATCTGCTTCATTCGCATCCAAATGAAACAAAATCCCTCAAATCTTCACAGACTTTTCTTATTCAAAATCGTTAGGGTTTTCCTTCGTTTTCTCTAGGGGTTTCAACAAATATCTACTCTCAGATTCAAAGAAAATAAAATAATAATAATAATCTATGCAACTGTGTTGAAGTCGTTTTCTCTCCTGTCTCTCTCTCTAAAAACAAAGCAAGTTTTCTGGGAACATTTTTCTTTATCTCGCTTTAAATCGTCTCCCTCCTCTCTCTAAAGAGGACCTTTGTTTGCCTTTTGTGTTTTTGTGTTTTGCTTTTGTTTTGTGCTCTCTCTTGTTTCTCTCTCTAAAATGGCGCAGAGAGAGAGAGAGAGAAGGGGATGAGTTTGAGAGTTTGAGAGTTTGAGTGTTTGAGTGAGTGAGTGAGTGAGTAAAGAGAAGGGGCGGTTTATTTACGTAGCTAAACGAGTGAGTGAGTAAAGAGAACAAATACATTGAGCTCAGACGCTTCGCTGTGAAGCAGCACCTACTGTCTGAACCTAAACAAATACATTGAGGTCAGACGCTTCGCTGTGAAGCAGCACCTACTGTCTGAACCGCAACTATGTGTCTATGCCTCTGTGATTAATTAATTAAACCACCTTATCCTTTGAATAAATCTGCAGCGACACCCTTGTATAGTTTATTAAATTAGGTAAAGCCCATATTCTTTTTCATTTGTTGAAGGCTTTATTATTAGGTTATTAAAATGCAAGTTTTTTTTTTTTTAGTTTTAGACCCTTAATTAATCTTCCTGTTACATATATATATATATGCCTTTTAAATCTTCCTGTTCACATGATTTAGTGTTTTTTTTTAAATATCATTTAATTGTCATGCATTATAGAATATTCCTGCTATTCTCCTTCTAAGTAAAATTAATTAGAGTTTTTTTTTTTATATCCAAAGTACTAAATACAAGTAACTATATCAAATTAATAAATGTAGTTTTATAGATTCAAATATCCAACATCAAACCCTTTTATATCAAATCTTGTCAAGGGTTCAAGTGACAATTATATCATAAATTGCTACATTATTTTTAACCATCTTCGTTTGTATTATTTTAATTTTTATACCGTTCCATTATTAATGTTTATTGATTTAAATACCACAATATATATAGCATGACATCATGTATATATATACAGAGAGAGAGAGATATACATAAGTACTAACAAACTTTAACATAAAAAATGAACATAATCAAGACAACATAACATTGTTAAACCTTAATACGACGAGAAACTCATATCTTCAAAGACATGTCTATTTTATCAAACCTTTATTTCTTTCTCAAGATTCATAGATCAATTCATGATAAAACGGGTTGGTTCGTTACTACGAGGTGCGGTTATTAGAGACTCATCACAAGTTCAAGTCCGTCCTTGTTTATTTCTGTTGAGAGAGATGTCTTTGTCCTTATAAATTTTTAAATTCGAAAGAATTAATTTTGCCCTAAACGAAAATAGGACACCCGTTACCAAACAAATATATTATTGAAATATATAGACAAATACTTTTATAAATATAAAAAATAAAAATAAAAAATTTATGAAAAATTTCAAGGGAGTGGGCCCAAAGTTCTTCCTACCTTATAAAAATCAAGCTTGTATTTTTGTAGCCGTTATAACGGTGGGTACAGCGAGCAGTGGCGGTGGACGTAAGATGAGTGAGCCCAAAAAGAAATTAAACGTTGGTGGTGGCGCATATGCTATTGCTACTCATTAATAGCATCACTTGCCCACTCCAAGATTTTTGATTGAACCGCGAAGTGACATGCACGAGCACGCATTGTTTTTTCTTTTCTTTTCATTGTCATTTTTTTCTTCTTCTTTTCTCTTCTCGGAGTTGAGTTTATTATACGACAGTTCTGTCTCGCTTCTCAACACGTGGCAGAGAAAAAATCAAGATTTTGTTAACATTCAATTTGTGCCACCTGGCAGTCGTTGTGTGCATGTGGAGTTCCATAGCTTTTTGACTCCGTTGCACCTGATGAAGCTGTTGATCCCCTAAAAACACGAATTGCCAGGGCTAAGTTGGGCCATGAACAATAAGGGCAAATGTTCAATGTCATCAACTATTTTTTCTCCTTTCATCCAAAGAAAATCGAATATGCTTATGGGTGGACAGAGTGTCACACTTCAGTACACAACACACCGCAGTGTTTAGTACCTACGAAATATGATGGGTAACTCATACCGAGCTTACCTCAGCCGTTATATACCACATAATATTGTCACATCCCAGTACACAGCCCACCACAGTGTCTAGTACCCCAGGATCATTTGTCCATATTATTCACTATATGTGGATAAATGATCTCGGGATACTAGACGCTGCGGTGAGCTGTGTACTGGAATGTGGCAATATTATGTGGTATATAACGACTGGGATAAGCTCGGTATGAGGTACCCATCATATCCTGCGGGTACTAAACATTACAGTGTGCTGTGTACTGGAGTGTGACACAGAACAAGGTGCGGACCAACTGAGCTACCGACTGATGCGCATTATGGTCCATAATTAGTTAGTTGCAAATTGACTTGTAGAGTTTTTGTTGGAATTTTTACACTTATAAATGCAAGTCTTTGTATGAATATAATTTACTTGTATTGTTCATTATAGCTACACGAATCTCTTTGCAGATTAAGTAGATTCATGTTGGTTGATCTTAGCAACCCTCCTTATCCTCACTTGGGACTCCAAATATGGAGTTGTTTTCTCTTCTATTTTTTTATAAAACTACTAATAGTAACATGAATCAAATGACCACTTTAATAACTCTATGTGAATCAAACAAATAGCTACTTAGTTTTCATTAATCACCATTAATGAATATGGTTACTGTGGAGGTTGTCTTAATGCGAGTAATTAAAGGAATGCATAAATGTGAAGAGTAATGTTAAACCAACGTTGATGTCAACGCTCAAGTCTAATGTTGGATCTGTTGGATGTTTGTCGAGATATGTTTATTGGGCATCTCCACAAACATCCAACAATTAATGAGTTCCAACATTAAACTTGAGCATTGGCATCGGTGTTAGTTTAGCATTACTTAAATGTATATTATGTATTTCAATTTAAAAATAATTAGATGGTTTAGCATTAATACTATTATTAATTAAGGACGTTTCATTGGTTTCATGGACGAAAGAAAATGTATGTTGGAACATTATATGTCCTATTGTCTCTCCTCCATCAACTTACTCTCTTTTCAACCTTATCTTAGTATCTTTAAACAACTCAATGAAAAGGGGCCCTAAAGACTAAAGTGGTGTAGTTTGGTTGGGAAGCCACGATGCTTTCTTAACTTCATTGTTGTTCAAATTTTGATAATACACATAATACGTGTCTTAGATAGACTTTTTAGTGTTAGAGAAGGAGAGATGTTAACATCATTTCCTTTACTTTTCATTATCATTTTTAGGGAAGATGACAAGAATAGAAGCAGTTTTCTACTGGTCATTTGACTCATTTCATCTTTTAACTTTTCCTAATCAATGTATTGTTCATCTCTTTCAAAATAAATTAAACTATTTCTACCTAATGGGTCATGAAAACTTTGTCTACTTTTCCGAAAAGAAGAAAAAAAGAAGGAAATTAATTTTCCAAAACCCTTTCTCATCAACTTAAATTTGTTCGTTTACAGATAAAAATTTAACTCAACTCAATTCAATAAAGATTTTTTTTTTAAGTAATAAAAGTGATTAAAGGGTGGAGGTGTTACGCACTCACCTAAAAAAAGTCACCCAATGCCAATGCAGTGCTCGTACGCAAATTAGTATTGTTCGAAAGACGTGGATACTACGTGGGGAATAAAATAAAATTCAATAAAAAAATTTCATAACTGCATACAATTAACCTAAGTAAATTGACTTCCACCACTTTGTTCTATTAAAGGATTTGAAGATTAAGGAAAAATATTTATAAATACTCTGAACTTTTTTTCCTACAACTCTTTTAATCTTTGAACTTACTTTTTAAGTACAATTTCTTCTCTTTTTTTTTTTTTTTTGTTTCACTCAATTTTTTACCATTTTCTACCCTGAATCTTATTTTCAAATGAAAGATTCATATCATTTGATCTCTATGGAAAGACATCAATACATTTCAATACATAGTAATAATAATAAATAAATAAATAAACTTTAAAATTTAAAACTTTAATCAAGAAACAATAAAAGCACGTGCACAAGTTAGTATAAAACGACATAAATAAAAGGGAGATGCTACAATGACCCTTAATGTGATTTCATTGTATAACAGTTACATAATTTTTATTTTTTTTTTAAAAAACCTACATATCATAAACACACTTTTAAAAGATTCATGCGATAGCAAACCAACCAGAGCCTTGGTCTTGCACCACCTTATCCTCTTACGAGTAGGGGTGTGCAAACCTTAGTTTGGTTCAATTTTTGGTAAAAATCAAAATTGAACCGAACTTAGTTCGGGTTGAGTTTTCTGAAACAGAAACCAAATCAAACTAATACTCAAATCGAATCGAACCAAATTTGTTCAGTTTGGTTTGATTTGGGTTGATCGGGTTAATAACGTTAATTTTACCGTTATAAATCTATTATTTTACATTTTCAAAACACATTCAATCTTTTAAAAAATATAATATATAATTTTATCATTACAATTAAAACACAAAATACATTATTACATTCAATAATAGGAATACTAAAAGAGATTGGCATGAAAAATTTATACATATTTTTCATTTAAAGCCTTTTTTAAAGCAATTTTTTTATGTACCTGCACATTAAATTTCAAGTATCCAATAGTTAAACAAATAAAATTTAAAAGCAAGTTCAAAAGATATTTTAATCATGTTCCTACATATTTAAAGATTGAAATGACAGTATTACCCTAAAATTCAGTTCGGTTCGGGTTATGATTTTTAAATGTCTAAATCGAAAATCGAACCGAACCGATCGATTTTTTCATTCCTTAAACCGAAAACCGAATCGAACTTCACAAAAACCGAACCAAACCGAACTGATCACATTGGTTTAGTTCAAGTTTTCGATTTGGTCGGTCTCGATGAACACCCCTACTCATGAGGGTAGGGTTTCACTCTCCCTTGAGAATAATAATAATAATGTTATGGTGCATCTCATTCCTTGATAGTTATCACTTGCCTAGGAGAGTTTTTCGAAAAGCATTTCTAAAAAAAAAAGTCGGTCAATCCCAACTTTTTCTAAAAGTAAAAAATTATTATTTTTCATCAAAGTTTAATTAAAAGTAGGTATTGTCAAACACTTTAAAAAATATTTTGTGTTCCAAAAGCTCTCTCAGCCTTTGTCTTATGAGGTGGGTTATGGTTGTTGTGCCCATGTCTGGTGTACTTAGACAAAAAAAAGGGGTAAAATTTATGTGGTAGACCGTAGAAGTCACTTTAAAAGTTATTATAACATTTTGTTGTGAATAAAATAACAGATTCATTGAAGCATTTTCCTAAACTAAATAACATGGGCTCTCTCAACATTTAAAAAAAAATCATAGAATTGCAACTTTAGAGCTTAATTTAATGCAACCAAAGAAAAGGTATTTGTGTAATTTCAAGAATAATTTAGGTGGGTGCTACACTTGGAACCTATCTTCTCGGAACCGGAAGATGATAATAATTACATGCGATGACACTATCATCCCTTGGCCCCACCCGTGGTCAAAGGCCCACCCGAGTCCGACCCACAACACTGACCACTCAATCCATTCGGGTCTTCCTCCCTGACCCACGTCACACAAAGTCCCTTGCCCTCCCTTAAAGAATCTCCCTGCCTTTTCTGCTGCAGCAGCAACTCATCAACAAGCATTTTAGAGATAGAAAGCCTAAAACTGAGAAACACCTCACATGCTTCTTTCTTTTTCTTTTTATCTTTTCTTTATTTTCTTATTTCGTATCTTGTAAGCGAAATATACATTTTCATGTAATTGTTGAGATTACTTTGTAAAAAATATTGTTCTCATGTTATAATTGATCTGATTAAGTTTTAGATTGACTATCAATTACTTAATGCAAACCTTCTTTTTTATTAATGCTTAAGACCTACTATATTTAAGGATTCTCAAATCTTAAAAACATGCAGTTATTATACATATAACTACGCAGTCATAAGCATTCCATAGCTATATATTTGACGTTAGCACTCATCCTCTTTTAGATGTTGCACAATATGTGTGCATCCAAAACATCTAGAGGTGTTGGATGCCAACATTAAAAAGTAGCGTTGACAACTTATGTGCCGAAAACATTTTTCTTTAAAAATTCTTTTTTAAGAAAAGTATCTTCACAGAAGCTGTAACTGCTAACATAGTTTGATGTATTTGGATACGTCCTCTTATTATTAAAGCCAATGAAAATCAGGTGCTTTGAGAAGCAGGCTAGTTAACTAATTCAAATATCACCATGTATGCCAAGTGGCATGGTTTTGATTCATAGGCCACAATGTGTATAAACCATCTGATTGGTAGATTATAGAGTATACAGGGAAGTGAGGGTGTCGGATGTTTGGAGGGCATAGCTGAAAACAAAGGGTGGAGATAAATTGGGAGCGGCAATTATGGATCACTGTAGAACTCATGTGTCGGTGGAGAGGTAGAAGAGAAGAGAAAAAACGAACCAAAGTTGAGATCAGAGTACTTAGTCCTTACTCTAAAAAGTCATTTTAAGAAAAAGGGCCTTGAGGGTATCACATGTTAAATGATTTTGAGGTGTTTTAGCTAGAGATGTAATTGATGAGATGACAAATAGATAGAGGGACACATAGCTTGAAGACCCTGTTGAATAGGGTGTGCCTAATTGACACATTCAATGCAATCCATGTCATTATTTTTCTTGGATTGGAGTAGATTAAAATACTAGGAGAAGCAGTAGGTAGTCTTTTTTTTTTTCGAGTGTTTTATCCTGATTAGTTGAATGAGACGTAGGTCCCATTTGAGAAAGTTTTTCTAAAGTATTTTTGAAGTCAAAACCTGCTTTTAACAAAATTACGATGAAAAAAATGCAATTTTCTACTTTTAGAAGAAGCGGGAAGATACCAGTTTTTCTTATAAGCGTTTCTCAAAAGAGCTCTACCAAACATGACTAAAACATGACTATAATCCATATGTTTTCACGCTATATCAATAGTAGCATTTGAGATATATATACATAGAGAGAACGACGCATGATACTCGCTAGGGATACGCCAATTGAAACTTAAAGTAAAAACACAAACCTCCCCAGTTGTTGTATCACAAGGGAATTGTGCAATTCGCACAAAGCTCCCTATGATCCCATATGAGAAGATTTGAGCAAAACCACCACACTCAATCGTGGTGAGTATTTCTTCTATACATTGTCAATTACAATATGCATAAGAATAATTACAAATCAAAGTTATAAATGCTAATTACAATAAAGATGGAAACAATGAATTAATCTATACAAATGAACCTCCTAAGGTCAATATGGCAAGTCATGTATTAAGGTAACGTGTCAAGGACCCCCCGCCCCCGCGCAACCTGAGCGTCGGATTTGAACGGACATGAAGCTTGGTACGAAAGAATTCAAAGAAAGGTCGAGAAACACTTTTGGTAAAGAGATCGGCAACCTGTAGATGAGAGGGCACATATTGAGTGCGAAGTTTGCCAACAACAACAAGTTCCCAAAGAAAATTATAATCTAATTCAACATGCTTGGCCCGTTTGTGGGAAACAGGATTGGAGCTTAAGAAGATCACACTTTTGTTGTCACATAAGAGAATGGGGCTTCTGTGAAATGGGAACCTTGAGATCATGAAGTAGATGGGTGAGCCAAAAGAGTTCAACTGTAGTAGTGGCAAGGGCGCGATACTCAAGACTCACAACTGGAACAGGAAATAATGGGTTGCTTCTTAGCACTCCAAGAGACCAAATTATCGCCAAGATAAATACAGTAGCCAGAGGTGGAGCAGCGAGTATCGGGACAACCAGCCCAGTCAGCATCAGAGTAAGCAACTAGGACACCAGAAGCAACAAAAGGGCAAAAAATAAGACCAAAGTGAAGTGTGCCCTTGACATAACGTAAAATGCGCTTAACAGCAAGAAAGTGATTTGTAGTAGGAGCGTGCAGGAACCAACTAACAAAATTAACAACATGAGCAATGTCAGGGCGAGTAATCGTTAAGTACTGAAGGGCACCAACTAGAGATCTATAGAGAGTGGGGTCCGAGAAAGCAGGACCATCGCCAGTCAGATGCTGAGAGACGACCATAGGAGTGTGAACAGGCTTACTGTCAAGTAACTCTGCTCTAGTCAGAATATCCTGAGCATATTTCAGCTGACTGATAAAGAGACCATCAGTAGTGTAAGTAGCTTCCAGACCAAGCAAGTAGATGAGGGCGCCTAAATTCTTGGTAGCAAACTCAAAATTGAGCTTGCGAGTGAAGCTGTCAAGAAGAGAAGAGTTGTTACTAGTAATGATAATATCATCATCATACAAAAGCAGATAAATAGTGTCAGACTGTTGATGAAAGACAAGGAGAGAGGTGTCCGCACGGTTGCAAGAAAACCCAAGGGTGAAAAAAAAAAGAACTGAAGCGCTGAAACCAGGCACGAGGAGCTTGTTTGAGGCCATAGAGAGCGTTCTTCAATAGGCAAACATGATTCGGGTACCGAGGATCAATGTACCCAAGAGGCTGTTCCATATAAACATTTTCGGTGGGAGTGACACTGAGAAATGCATTCTTCACATCAAGTTGACGGAAATGCCATTTGTTGGTAACAGCAAGAGACAGCAAAACGCGAACATTAGTAGCCTTGATAACAGGACTGAAAGTGTCAGTGTAGTCAAGACCAGATACCTGTGTAGCCTTTGGCCACAAGGCGAGCCTTGAGGCGCTCAATGGATCCATCAGGCATATATTTGGTCCGAAACACCCATTTGGAACCGACAATGTTGGTGTTGGCAGGTCTAGGGACCAAAATCCAAGTGCGGTTATGTTGTAGAGCTTGAACGTCTTCATCCATGGCAGCAAGCCATGCAGGATTCTTAGCAGCAGAATTGAATCCTTTAGGCTCAGTGGAGGCAAGAAGAGTAGAGAGTAGTCCAGAAGATCCCAATACGCCGGATGACGAGTCTTGAAAATGCCAACTTTGGCTCGTGTGAGCATGGGATGAGAACTCAACTGAGGAGCTGGAAGAGGAGTGGGATCAGTGAGAAGCGGAGCAACATTAGAGTCAACAGGAAGTGGTCGAGGCTCCTGAGACGGTGAATGGCGTCCTTGCCCAGAGTTTGAACGACCATTGCCATGGTTTGAAGAGGGATTTCGTCCCTGTTGGTTGCGGTTTGAGTGCTTGGGATTTGAGCGATTGGGGCTGCGATTTGTGGCTGTGAAAGCAACAGTTGGTGTACCAGAGGATTCAAGAGACCGCTGGAAAAGCTCAAAGCTTTCAGCCTTGGAGACCAAATCGCTAAAGGAAGGCAGGGGAGTTTGGGCCATTTGGGCGGTGGAAAAACTAGTGAACTCCGAACCCAGTCCTCGAAGGAACCAGTGAACCTTATCAGTGTCGTCGACGGGTCTTCCGATGGCATGGAGTTGATCACAAAGGGACTTGAACACTCGAGCATAGTCTGTTACCGATCGAGTCCCATGTTTCATCAATTGAAGGTCGTCCTTCAGACGAATTTCTCTGGCTTTTGAGCGGTGACTAAAGGTGTTTTCGAGTGCTAACTAGACCTCGCGTGAGGTGGAAAGGCCCACAACCTCGACCATGGCTTCCTCCGTGAGGGAGGAGAGCAAGAGACTCAAGAGGCGCTGGTCGGTGTTCTTCCACGCCAAGTGTTTGATGCTTGGCGTCTGAAAGCCCACAGGGTCAAAATATGGAAGGGGTCGAAGAGTTCCATCCACATGGCCACGTAGTTCTTGGCTTTCAAGTAGAGGAAGAAGCTGACTCTTCCATAGGAGATAATTGGAGGATGATAATTTAATGGTTACTATGTAATTCATGGCGTTGAAAGGGAGAAGGGTGGGTGAGGTGTTTTCGGCAGCCATTGAAACAAGAGGGATTGATACATGCTAATCCGAGAGGGCTTTGATACCATGAGAAGGTTTGAGCAAAACCACCACACTCAATCGTGGTAAGGTAACGTATCCTTGACACCATATATGTAAAGATCCAAGTTTCTACGTCGAGTTTGAGTGTCCGTTTAACAAACATATATATATATATATATATACATACATATATGGTTCTTTCTTATTTTTGCCAAACCTACAATAATATCTTTTAAATTTCATTTTTCTCTTTAATTTTTTGCTTTGATTTTAGAAGAAATTATATCTGTGCTTAAAAATTAACCACCATCAAACCCTTTCTCCATTCTCCTACTTTTTTTCTTTCCCTGGGAAATATATATAATCATACTTGTTGCAAAAATATAACAATAGGGCTTCTTCCTAGAACTTTAGATGTTAACAAAAGGGTTTCTTTATGTTATAGATAACATGAAGAAACCCTATTTCTGGGCAACATGAACGGTTTGTATAATCTTAAAAGTTCAAATATAAACCAATCAAGTCACATGCACGCCCTCCTATATAGGAATAAGATATAGATACTTAAATCGTATTAGGTTGATTATGAATTCATAAGAAGATGGTTCAAACAGCAAAACAAATTATTCCAACCAACTGATATATACATATATTTGGGGTGTTAGATTCAAATCATCTCCATCAATAATTTCTACCCATTAGTTTTAGTTGTTCTTTAAATACAAATAATTCTTGGGTAGACATCAAAGAAATTTTTTATATGAAGAATCCATAAAACATGGGGAATAATGACAACAGCCCATTGTAAAACACACAACCAGGAAAGAAACAAACAGAAACAGTGATAGAAGAGTTCAATCATGAACTATTTTATCTTAAGCACTAAATCCTATCTAATGGATTTGAAAAATGTCAAGAGGTTTGTGTTATGGCCCCAAGTCCGCCTTACAGCGGTGACCGCTTAAAGAAAGAAAGTGAGAGTTCTTAGTTCGAATCCCATATAAAGACAATCCAGTGCATGCAGATAAAGGAGTTTGCATTTGTCGTACAAATAATAACAAAGGCGACTTAGAATTGAAGCCCCTAGAATCTGTGAAGGGAAGGAAGCTTACATAAAGCAACCCCTTCATTCCTCATATGCATAATAGAAACCACTTGACCTAAAAGCTATAGTTGTCATATAAAGACCCAACTATGTATATATGAAGCAAAGATAGATAGATAGATATTAACACTCCCCCTCATATGCATAGTGACACGTGAACTTGACTTATAATAGGGAGGAAATATGTTGATTAATAAATGAGATAAACAAGCAAATATGTTTGTGAGAAGGTTTGAACATAAGACCTTTAGAATAAAATTGTTGTAATACCATTTTAGAAACCACTCAACTTAAAAGCTATAGTTGTCAGATAAAGGCCCAACTATGTATATATCAAGCGAAGATACATAGATATTAACAATGCAAAGTTATAATTATAAACCCATAAACCATCCTAAGGACAAGAGGAAAGCAATTGAGAGAAAAAAACATGTTAACCTCAGAGCAATTGAAACAAAAGAAGAAACCTTTAATCTAAGAGGGTCGAAAAAGGCATTAACGATGAGATTAATGAACAAAATTTCAGATAAAGGAATACACTAACCAGTCTATACATGCATGGAAGAGTACTTCGAGTTTGTGCTTAAATATGTTTCATTACAATAAATCTACATAAGCATGCTTATGAAAATGACTTTTAGACTCATCAAATGCCTTATGAAGGAAAGAATTTGCTTTTTCGCTTTTCCAAGAGATCAAGTAGCAATAAGTGATGCCAAGTATAGTGGTCCAATATGTGATTGTCTGAAATCAGGGATAGAAGTCATCTTAAAGGATTGTGCAAGATACAAGAACAGAAGGCAGTCTACTCATGAAAAGGCAAGTGATGTGAAGAACAAGAAGGATTTGAAAAAGGGTGATGTCACTAACTCTAAATTAAATTCTTTATATTGTCGATCAGAGTAAATAAACAACCTATTAGATTTAAAACCAAACGATACAATGTACATTAAGAGAAAATAACAGCGTGTTAAGGAATTCATGAACCAAGTGAGTCACCTGATCACGCAATAGTGGGTAAGACTCGGCCAAGATATCAAGAAATTCCCCGTGAGTTGAATTGTGGTGCATTCTAATTCAGCTTGTAAATGCTTCCACACTGACACTGCAGATCTTAACCAGTAAGTAACTGATCAGCTCGAACGCTCTCTACTTTGGATTATTTGAACTTGCAGATTCCACTTTAGAAAATGAAGCAATGGATGATCGACTATAGGACCCCTCCCAGTTTCTCCCGTCAAAATGTCTGATCTCAACATGATTAAGTGTCCCAGGATCCACACAGTTGACAGTGACTGAAATGCCGTCGGGGTTTGAACGGGGTATGTAGAATGAAGTTATGCCACAAAACTTGCAGAACATGTGCTTTGCTGTATGTGTGCCAAATGTGTAGGTAGTTAGGTACTGCTCGGAGCCTTCTACAAGCTTGAAATGTGCGGAAGGGACTATGAAATGAATGTTCCCTCTCATGGAACAATCAGAACAGGTGCACTTCCAAGCAACGACACTTGCTGGAGCTTGAACTTGCCATCGAACACGTCGACAGTGGCATCCTCCATGGTGAAGTATTGAGTCAAAATCCGTTCCAGCGGAACTCATTTCCATGACGGTTAGAGAGTGATGGAAGGACTCTTGAGTGTTTTCACTTTCAACAAGAATGATATTTGTTAATCAAATGGAAACAATTGCAAGGCTATGTTGCAAGCATATTCTACAGTCTCTTACTCCTAATTTATAGGGCACCTTTCTTTCTATTTCTCTGAAGGTACTGTGCCAAATGGTGATCGGAACTACGTAAGTTATATCAGCATTGCAAATACTGGTAAAAATAACACACACACACACACACACACAAAATGCCAATGGTAGTGTGGCATAAACAAAATCAAGCACAATAGAACTTAGTATATCAAAACTAATAATATAATTTGTTAAAGAAGCATCTACAATTTAACATCCTAAAACGCACGCCACTGTTACCACATCAAGTATGAGTTCAAGCGAACTTAAATATATAATCAGAGGGACATCTACTCCAACAATTTGAATATACGACTGGGGGGCGGGGGGGCGTTAAAAATACCATAGACAATAAGAAATCTCTTGTAGATATGGAAAAGCATGAACTTCCCTACAAAGCACTCAAAGTAACTTTTTTAGTATTTTGATAGGGTGTAAGTTGTTAGTTTTGAAGATTAAGCAATTAATGAAAAAACCACCCTGAAATTTTGGTTGTTACAAAAGCCAAATGCTAAAATAACACATCGTAACATACAATAAATCTTTGCAGTAAAAAGAGCAAGTTCCTCCATAAATAATCAGACCTATGAGATCGAGCAACAAGATTAGTAACAATCATACCTCAACAATTTTTTATTTTTATATAAACACAAAAACACAAGGTGGATTTGAAACAGGGGAATGCATCTAATTACATTACTTAGAACTTGTTAAATAATCGTGCTTCGGTTGTCGAGTTGCATAATCACCGAATAGACAATATTCTACAGATTTTTTTTGATTTATAGTAAAAGCCAACCAATCTAAACTCTTGGGAGCACTTCATTCCCTGACCAATGCATTTGTCCAAATTCATTAAAAAGGGAAGATTACTGCTTTCAACCCTCTTCAAGAAATTAATTTTTGGATTCACAGCAGTAAGAAACAGCCCTCATATATATATATCCTTGTACCTATATGACCAACTTCTTTACTTGAATTACTTACATTCAATATATTCTCTAACTTCTCCTTTAGCTGGAAATGGAATCACTAGAGACTGAAACAATTGTTCTAAACAAAGTATTATTTCAGCATTAATATTTGGTTTATTTATCAACAACAAAGTGATTAGAAACTTGAGACAGAGAGGAAAAAAAAAAAAAAATCAACGACAGCTGAAGAAAATAAAATCACAAAACCTTAAAACTTGGGCTTTAGCTGAAAAGATTGTATTGAAAAAATTAGGAAAAAATAAACAGAAATTAACAAGCTCGTATGAAATTACCCAAAGGAAACAAGTAGAATTTTAACAAAGAAGTACCTGCACTGCACTTACAGTAAAAGGAGAACTTTTCACAGTTGTTTTCCTCGAGTGGAAGAGAAGATGTTCCAACAATCTAGAACACCAGAAAAATATAGTCAAAGAGGTCGACAGATCTGTTTCAGCTCTACCACATCCAGGAATCAGAGTAACCGGAAAGAGAATAGTTCTAATTGGTTCTGATTCCCAAAATGCTGATTAAGACCAGCACTAGATGTTAGTGTAGCGGCACTGGTTTCTAATGATTTTTCTTTTTCTTTTTCAATAAGAAATTATATTTAAATATTGATGCTCTAAGGCCACATTTTCAAATGCCAAGGCGGGCCCATATATTTGATTGGTTAATTAGTCAAGTAACCAATGGTCGCTTAGCCAATTATTAAAAAAGAAGATAATTAATAAGTCAAGATGTATGACTAGTTTTATAGTGATAGTGGAATACTTAATGGATGAAGATAATTATGGTTGTCAAAAAAAAAAAAAAAAGATAATTATGAAAAATATAACTACTTATATTTAAATCTAGACTTAGTTATAATAAAAATGAGAGAATGGATTGATGTAGCTGACTCTCGTATAATAATAATAAAAAAATAGATATTGTTAAGTTAAGTCGAGTTGAAATAATAAAGGGCCAAGGATCTCAACTAACATATTATTAAAATATGGCATTTCTATTTTTTTTTGTGAGAATTTTGACGATTTTTCATTTCGATTAACATCATGAATCATTTGAAGAACATATAAACACAATTAATAACCTCCTAAAGGCCATAGAAATAAATGTGAGTGTATAAGCTCTACAAGAAAGTGGATAAATGCCTAAAAGCAAGATGGAATGACCCTTATAATATAAGATACATAAGTCCATACAACAAGGGCAATAGACCCACAACAAAAGTGCCTTTAATTAACAACTATAATTATCTTATTTATTGTGTTGATAAGAAGATTTGAACCTGAGACATGTGAAACATGTAAAAAAGAGACGTGTCAACCATCAAGCCAAGTACTCCTTAGCAATTTAGCAACTAGTATTATTACGATATTACCCTTACTTTAGTTTTTGTAATATATATATATTTGATGGTTATGAATGAAAAAGAGAGAAAAAGAGTAGAGAATTTATCATGATATCAGAGTCAAACCTTTCCTCTTCCGCACTTTAGAACGCTTGCCGCGAGCCCCTTATGAAGTTTCAGAGACACCATTGAAAATAATATGAGAATTAGGTTTGAAGGGTATGAAAATGACAGTACCCTAATTCTACAAGGCCAACAACTGTGAGTCAATAAGAGCTTAAACTATTAATACATTTGGATAAGCGTGGTACAACAAGAAGGGAAACCATACTAGAAGGATCAGGTCGTTCTAAGAGCATGGGCAGTATTCTAATAAGTTGAGCTTTGGGGAGGCATATTGTATGGGAAAATCCAAAAGAAATAATATTATTAATTAATGGAAGTGTGCTTGTGGTAGTAGTTGATGAGTCTAATTAATAAGCTCTAGGGTCTAAATCTGTAGTTGCAATGTACCACTCAAAGTGACCCACTTTTGGAATCTCCTTAGATCAGGTTTGACTGTTTTGGAGGCAATCATGCATGGCTAATCAATTTATGAATAGATGTAAGTGATTGTGATTATTCTTTAGTTGCAAAAACAAACAAATTAATAAAACATTAATCAACCATCATCTTTTTTTTAAAAAATAATATTAGTTATTAATTATATAATTACCCTCATCACCATATATATTTATATATATATATATATATAACATTTTCAATGGTATCATGTTAATTTCAGACCTATTCATTTTTTTTATTTTTTAAAATAAGACAGTAATAAAAATTAAACCTGAAACCTTTATCAATTTCGCTTACTCTTTTATGTCAATGATTGTTTGTCTCGATCTCTTATTAATTCCTTCTCACCTTTTTATAAAGTAGGTTGATTGATTACATGTTTAAGTTATTGACACGTATTTAAAGTTTATCCGTGAAGATCACATCATTTGCACATCATTTGTCATGGTTGATGTTGTTAATATATTGAGGATAATTATAAACGTGAAAGCACTCATATTCATGAATATTATTAAAGGTCTGCGTATTATTTTAATTATTTTTTCCTACCACAATAATTTGTCATTGTCTCACTATAATTGCTCGAATATTCTGTCAAATGAGAAATTAAAAAAAAAAAACAAAAAAGCTTTCCTAGTTGCTATCACATCTCAGTTAATTGGGCAATTAATTGTATTTTATTTTCTTATCATTTAAATTTCTCATTAGTTATTTGGATTTTGAATTTAGCTTCGAATTTCAATAGGACAACAAGCTTTTGTATATATTCAATTTTTTTTATTTTTTTTAAAAAGTATTATTTTCTAACGTTGACACTCAACCTTTTTTTATCAAACTAAAATTATAAGGCTAGTCGTTCAATGATTATCTGATGCCTCTTAAATGAAACTTCTAAACAATGTCATCTAATATATATTATTTCAAATAAAATAAAGTGAAAAAAGTAAATTCATATAATTGATTCTATGTAATTAAAAAAAAATTTAATTAAATTAAGTCGGAGTATACACATATTATTTCTATGAAACATATATACGTATGACATTCATACAAAACTGACTTAACTTAATAAAAAAAAAGTATTTGTTATTTTCATTAACAAACTGAGGAACCCAGTCCCAATAATTAACTAAACCACCGACCACAAAAAAGCAACTAAAAGATTTAATATTTTACCAGAATAGGACATCTGTCCCATACTATTTTTGGGCCCACAGCTTCTTTAGGCCCCACATTAGGCATTTTCTAGGTCAAAAAAATGGCCATGCTGATATATAATCATAATCGTCCATCTGTCTTGTTTTCTTTCGCAATGGGTCAAAAGGAGTTTGTCGATCCAGTCCAGATCACGTAAAGCATAAATATATATATATATATTTAAAAAAATTTAAATTTCTTAATATCACTCTTTCCTTTATCGTTTGAAATCTTTGTTACTATTATGCTCCATGGAGTTTTTTAGTTACGCAACTCCAACTTGATCCTCCTCCTATATATCAAACTCTCATCCATCATCGTTCACCTTCAATTCTCCTTCGTTAAAAGAAAAAATGAATTGATTTGATTTGAGTTGATATATTTGGATTTTTTGAATAATTTAGTTTTGGTTGCTTTTTGATATTATCTTCTTAGGCTCATTAATCCCTAAAAATGGAAATTAACAACTAAACTAAAAATATATATTTTAAGTTTTATGTAGTAATTTACCTTAAATAAGCCTTTTTATAAACTATATAAGGTATGTTGTTTTTAAATATGTACATTAATTTATTTTAATTTACAAAAAAGTTAAAATACATTACTTTAGCAATCATGAAAATAACATAATTACTACATAAGATTGTGTGTTTAATTTATAATTTTAAAAAAAAATTACATCATACTTACTCGATGATTAAGATTTATGTTATAATTCATTGAGTAAAATTTTATTATGATTGTCAACTACCCAATATAATCTTCTCCTTTATTAGAAAATAGTGGAGTTAAAAATTTATTTATTGTAATGATTTCAATTCAAAATGCTACTTTTTTTTTTAGATTACTAAAATTTTAGCGTTCAGGTGATGTTCTTTTTTTATTTTATGAAAAAATTAATCTACCTGAACTCGAAATAATTGTCGGACATTAGACATAGACCTTTTTCAATAAATTTTTTTACATTTACAAAAAATTAAAATGGAAACTTTTTACTTAAATTGACCGAAGGACCCTTCCCCCCATACGAACCCTATCGGGTAAAATGTTAGTTTCATTTGTACTAAAGTGGGTTACGGACTACTTAAAACTCAAACTAAACTTTTCTTGTTATCACTTCGAATGTTTATTCGAGCCATCCTCGTGTCGATTATTTAGATCACGACCGTCAGCCCCAAACACACGCCGTACTATGAAATCACAATTGACTTGTCGTTTTCAATGCTAGCTCTCGCCAAAACTCGCATAAACCCAAAGACGCGTTCGATCTTCGTTCTTCGAGACTTCCCTTCACCTATAAAATCCAACAAAAAACCCTCAAAAATCTCCACTGATCACATCTCCAATGGCTCCTTTCAACTCTCTCCTTCTTCTTCTTCTCACTCTTTCTTCTTTCTCATTCTCAACTCAAGAACCCACAAAAACTCCTCAAAACAACAACAACAACAACAACAAATTCTCACTTTCTCTGCCTCTCTCTGTAATCTCTCGTCACCATCACAACCCATCTTCTTCTGCAACTCATGAATCTCTCACTTCTTCTTCTTCTATACGCTCATCATCAAATCTTCCCAAAACGATCCCTTCTTTTCAATACAAATCTTCTTTCAGATATTCCATGGCTCTTATCATTTCTCTCCCTATAGGAACGCCTCCACAAACCCAACAAGTCGTTTTGGACACTGGAAGCCAGCTTTCTTGGATCAAATGCCATGAAAAATCTTCTTCATCTTCTTCGTTTAATCCTTCTCTTTCGTCTTCTTTCTCTGTTCTTCCTTGTACACATCCTGTATGTAAGCCCAGAACACCAGATTTCACTCTCCCAACTTCTTGTGACCAAAATCGCCTCTGCCACTACTCGTATTTCTACGCTGACGGCACTTTAGCCGAAGGCAATCTCGTCCGGGAAAAAATCGCTCTCTCGAATTCTCAAACCACCCCTCCGCTGATCCTCGGATGCACTCGCGACTCCAGCTCCACGGAGGGCATTTTGGGAATGAACCTCGGACGCCTCTCCTTCGCTTCCCAGACCAAAATCTCCAAGTTCTCGTACTGCGTTCCCGAACGCCGGAACCCTACCGGAGTCACGCCGCCGGGAGCCTTTTACTTCGGCGAGAATCCGAACTCCAGAGGGTTCCGGTACGTTGACCTTTTGACTTTCGATCAAAGCGGGCCGAACTTTGACCACCTGGCTTATACTGTTGGGGTCGAGGGTGTGAAAATTGGCGGGATAAGATTGAATATTTCCCGGTCGGTTTTCCGGCCAGACCACACCGGCGCCGGCCAGACGATAATTGATTCCGGCACGGAGTACACGTTTTTGACGGAGGGTGCGTATAGTAGAGTGAGGGAAGAGGTGGTGAAGAGAGTTGTGCGGGCGAATATCAAGAAGGGGTACGTGTACGGAGGAGCGTTGGATTTGTGTTATACGGGTGATGCGAGGGAGATCGGACGGACCGTAGGGGACTTGGTTTTTGAGTTGGAGAAAGGAGTTGAGATTACTGTGAAGAAAGAGATGGTTTTTGCTGACGTGGGTGGTGGGACCGCGTGCTTGAGCATAGGAAGGTCGGATTTGTTGGGTGTGGAGAGTAATATTATTGGGAACTTTCATCAGCAGAATCTATGGCTAGAGTACGATCTTGTAAACCGTAGGGTTGGGTTCGGTGCGGCAGATTGCAGCAGATCTGTCTGAAGTTAGATCAATCACAATCACGATGCTTTAATATAATTGATTTATTGTAAATATATATATTTGTTTAATAAACTAATGGTGATATTATGCTATGTGTTTAGTGTATTATAATAACTTTGATGTTTAAGTCATGTAAAATCATAACAATTTTGGTGACATGGAGGGTATCGTTGTCGTTATGTGTTCCTGCCGACATGAGTCTTAGGCGTGTTGGTTTTAGCAGGAAATATTCCCGACACGCAGAGACTTCAGAAGAAATATTTCTGACACGATCGTGTAAATAAAATAGAATAAGAAATGAATTAAAAAAGCTTTTTTTGTTTTTTTTTTTAAGAAATGAATTAAAATGGATGCCTCCTTAACATATAATTGCTGATTTATTTTTAAAGAAATGAAATAAAATAGAATAAGAAATAAGAAATGAATTAAAATAGAAAGAAAACATATTAAGAAATAAGAGATGAATTAAAATAGAAAGAAAACATAACCTATTATATTAAGAAACAAAATACAGAGGAGATGTCCCTCAATTATAATATCAATAATTAGAGGCCGATATCCTTTATCTAAATTTGTGGGTTATGACAACATAACTTTAGCCTATAATTCATTATGGGTTATTACATTCTCTTGTTAATGTTTGAATCAGTAAATTGGGCTATTTATAAAATAGAGACCTATAATCTTCAACCAGTTCACCAATTTTTGTGAACATTCGATAATCCTTATTGAGTTTGTTGATAATATCAACTGAATCAACTTTTAACACGTCAATGGGGATGCCTGTATCGGTTGCACACTCCAATCCAACACGCACTGCACAAAGCTCGGTTGCGTCAGCATGTATACACCCCAATTCATTGGCTGCAATGATTTGCCCTCGATGATCTCTTATAATGACCCCAACACCCACTTTACCTCTAGCGTCCAAACTAGCATCAATATTCATTTTCATTTTATTTAGGGGATGAGGTTGTCATCCTTGATCTCTATTAGCCCTTTTGACGGGTGATGTGTTACACCCTTGATGAAGTTATGATAGAGATATCATGACTTTATCAATAACTACTTCTTTAGATTCAAATTTCCCTTCCATGCAAATCTTGCTTTTAGATAGCCCATCAACATATCAACACTCTTTCCAAGTCACCCTTGCCGGCTTCCATTACACATCTTCTATTTTTCCCTCCACTACCTATAAGAGGCTCCAATAAAGACCAAATCGTATTGGTTCTCATGCATTTTGATATCACGTGAACAGCCATTTCCACTTTGTCTTGACATATTCTACATGTGGCATCTTCCATGACTTTCCTCTTTCATAAATTTTCACTTGATGAGATTATATTGTGAATGAACCTCCAAAAGAATAATCTCACTTTTGGAGGAACATTAGCAGCTCATATATTTGCCCATAACTTTCTATTTGCTTCACCAAGTTAACTCTTTCCTCTATCTGAATCTATCATTGCCAACTGATACCCACTTTTGACCGTGTACTACCCATTCGTTGTGAAGTGCCATAGTAAAACATCTGGAAGATTTCTTCTGCTCAAAGGAATTTTTATTATCTCTTCCACATCCATTGGAAACAAATGATCTCTTAGTCTCTCAATGTTCCATCTATGCTCCTGTGTGATGAACGATGCAACTGGACAGTCGATTTCTTTTTTTGGAGGCGAAATCAGCTTAAAAGAAGATGGATGAGGTAGCCAAGGGTCCTTGTGCATATTGATCGTCGAGCCATCACCCACCCTCGATCTAATCCCTTTTTTCAATAGGTCGCGACCCCATAGTACACTACGCCAGATATGAGAAGCCCTATTTTTCTTATTTGCCTCCCAAACTGGTGTATTCGGAAAATATTTTCCTTTTGGGTGCGGGCCAAAAGAGAGCTTGGGTAGTTATGGATTCTCCTTCCTTATTTTGGTAAAAGGGCTTGGTTATATGTTTCCACATCTCTAAATCCAATTCCACCAGAATTTTTTGCTTTGCACAATTTACTCCAACTCTTCTAATGAATTTTTTAAAAACCATTTGCATCTTCCCACCAGAAATGAGCAAGTATTAAATTTAATTGATTGCATAGAGATTTTGAAATTCTAAAACAACTCATAGGGTACATTGACTGGGCCTGTGCAACAACTTTTATAAGCACTTCCTTGGCACCAACGAAGAACAACTTCTACTTCCAATGTTGAGTTATTTTCCATAGCTTCTGTTTTACAAATTGAAACATCTTCATCGTGCTCCTATGTCTAAGGGAAGGAAGCCCAAGGTATATAGGCTGGTGCACACAATTATGAATACCAAGTCTTCCAGTAAACCATCCTCGAACTTCCTCACTGACATTTGGACCGAAAAATAATGAGGATTTGTTGAAATTTATCTTTTGGCTCGATGCATCCTCATAGTCTCTGAGTGCTGATTGGATAGAATAGCTGTTTAGAAAATTAGCTCTGCACAATATCAAAGAAGTATCATCAAATAACAAATGAGACAACATAAGGTTGTCTCGTGCAAGTTATGGGCCTTCCAACTGCCCCATTCTCTCAGCTTTCTTGAGAATGGTTGATAACCCCTCAGCACAAAGTAAGAAGAGGTATGGGGTTAACGGGTCACCCTGTCTCAGACCCCTAGATGAACGAATGCAACCATGTGCTTTCCCATTTATAATTATTAAGAAGGATACAAATGAAACACAATTTAAAACAAGATTGGTCCATTATTCAGGGAAACCTAATTTTAACATTATTGCTCTCATATGGGCCCATTCAGCCCTGTCATAGGCTTTACTCATGTCTAACTTAATTGCAGCATAGCCCTTAGATCTAGTTCTCAAATTTTTGATGTGATGAAGATGTTCAAAGGCCATAATTATGTTATTTGAAATCAAACGACCTTTTAAGAAGGCACATTGGTTTTCATATATCATTTAAGGAAGTATGGTATTCATTCTGTTAGTAATCATTTTTGCCATTATTTTGTAACTCACATTGCACAAACTTGTGGGCCTAAAATCATTAGGTGTGGCAGGCTTTTTGATTTTTGGAATTAAAGTTATGTATGTTTGACTAAATTTAGCAATATTCTCATTTCCATTCAAACAACATAAGCAAACATTACATAAAGACTCCCATACAATGTGTCAGTATTTTTGAAAAAATTGGGAGGTTAAGCCATCGGGGCCTGGACTCTTGAGGGGAGCCATTGAAAATAACGCATCTTTTACCTTCCTCGAGCAAAAAGGTGTCATCAGTTGCTAACACATCTCATTTGTGACGCTTCTTTCAATCCCCTCCAAAGTTGCTTCAATTCTTTCAGTCACGGGTTCATTTAAAGTAAAGATGTAGGCGAAATAATTGGTCAATATCTGTCCAATTTTGTTCTCGTCTTTTTCCCAATCCCCAGCTTCATTTCTCATCTTCCTAATTTCATTTGTTTTCTGTCTAGCTCTAGCTTTAGCATTGAAATATTTTGTGTTTTTATCCTCAAGCTTTAGCCGTGCAGTTTTCACTCTCTGCCCCCAAAACGCTTCTTCTTTCATTACAAGTTTTTCCAATTTGTTTTCAGGGATTTTATCACCTTCCACTCATTGGCGCCCATATCCCTTTCATAAAGCTCATTGAGATTCTTCCTGATTTGGTCACTCCGTTTTGGCTGACCGCCATATTTTTCCTTTCCCCAACTTATGAGATCGGTCATGCATATTTCAGATTAGACCAAAACTTGATCATCAGTATTTATCACGTCGCAAGATAACCAGGCTGCATGAATCACCTCTTCAGCTTCGTTGTCCCCGACCTAAAGAGCTTCAAAATGTCTTATTCTACCCTCCGGAGGCTGCAGAGCATAAGTTCACTCATGCTTAACAATGATCGGTCTATGGTCCGATGTCATATAGTCCAAATGGACACACTCAGCATTAGGAAAACGTAACTTCCAATAGGCGGAACAAAAAGCTTTATCGATTTTTTTGCGTACATTAACATTCCCCCATCTTCTATTATTCCACGTGAACCTTGGTCCATGGAACCCCATGTCAGAAACATCACAAGCCTCAATAGCTTCTCGGAACCTGTCCATGGTCGTATGAGAACGAGGGTTGCCCCCCTATTTTTCTGAAGAGACCAAGACTTCATTAAAATCACCTATAATAAGCCACTCTTGACAAGAAAGTCATTAAGTCTTTACATCAACTCCCACGTGAATCTTTCATTCCTCGAATCAGGTTCTTCGTATAACCCAGTAAGTCACCACCTAGAATCACTTCCATCATCGACCCACACGTCCAGATGACTTTTCAACATTGATTGAAAAGTAATCTGTTGAAAAGTAATCTGGATGTTCTGCTTACAAAAGAGGATGAGTCCACCATCTCTCCCAAAATTTAGAGATGCACACCTTCAAACCTGCTAATGTTCAGCAACGTCATGTCAGTCCCATCTTTGTCAGCTTGCCGGCCCGGTGCTCGGCTATCTGTCATCTCCTACGAGGTCCGATCACTCCCACTATTTTTGCTTGTGGTGAGTTCCACCCCAGGTTCCATTAGCTCTTCTTTGAACTTCCTTCCCCCCATGATTTTGTTTCTCAGCCACCCTCTATAGCCGAGCTTGGAACTCTTCATGGTTGGGTTGACAACTTCATTAAGGCCGCAACTCCTCAATATGTGATCAACTTTACCACACACTTAGCAAAATGCTAGTAAATTTTCATATTTTAGATCCACCCAAATTGGTTGATCATCATGATTAAGCTTCACCTTTATACCCCTCCTTAATGGCCTTGACATGTCCAATAAGACTCTCAATCTCAAAGAATTTTTCCAAAATTTACCTTCATAGTCATCACCCATTTCAACGAAGTGCCCAATCGCATTTCCAATTTTTTCATTGGTATTCCTATTCATGCTTATAATCGGCAGATTGAAAGCATGAATCCATAACTTGACCTCTGAAATACTCATCTCTTGAGCTCTTACATTTCCAGGTACTTCGGCCAGTGCAACAAGAGAGTTATCGAAATGCCACGGTTCATTAACGAGAACCCTCCTCCGATCCATTGTGTGGCTGAACTGTACCATAAAAATATCCCTTCCAACATCAATGAACGATATCTTTCTGGTTGGGGACCATGCTTGCTTCATCGTTCTTTTGAATGCATCTTTGTTGAATCTTCTAGACGTAATGACCTCAGAGTACAAACACAGATTAAGGTTTTCAACGTCTTCTTTAGATGAGCTCCCACCCAGCTCAACCACCTCAGTCTCATCCTCAGTGATTGCAAAAGTTTTCCATAAGCTCTCCACATCTCCTTCCATCATCCCACGCACCACCAATAATCAAGTAAAACACAACCCTGGAACTTCAATCTACCATGAGGTAGGAACAAAACTCACACACACAGAACGGAAACTCTCACAGGGAGAGAGCTTGAATTTAAGAATTAAAGACTTTTCCACTTAACTAAAAAAGCTTGAATCTATGTAGAATACAAGGAATAATTAAATACACGAGTAAATAAAATAGAATGAGAAATGGAAATAGCTTGATATCAAATACATTTAGGAGCTTATATAGTTAGGTAATTAGTTGGTACCAATTATATAAAGTTTTTCTTTACTCTATCTCTTATTAGATAAAGCATTTTCTTGTCTAATTATTTGAAGAGAAATGTTTTTTTTTTTTTTTATATATATATCAAAGGGTATCCAAGTATGTCCCGACCAATCCCTTGGACTCTTGGTTGCTCAAGCGGGAGACACCCATAAAAGAGAAATGCTTTTACAACTGTGACCTGTAAAATTTTGATGACCATTTTGTATTGACCTTGCTAGTTCATATTTGAAAATTGAAGGAACCAGCCTTCAATAATAAGATGATTTTGACACTTATAATAAAGATCTTTTAAAGTGTCAGTTGAGAAGAGTTACGGGCTCTTGATGATAATAAATTGAAGGAAGACTTAAAATAATATTGACAGAAATAGTAGTTAAAAAATAAATAATTACTTAAAATTTAAGTATATATTGACTTATAACCTTGATCAAGGAAGAGAATGAAATGGATTCATGCACATGAATGCTTAGTCGTTAAGAAAATGTTTAGTTGATTCCAGTACTCTTGTATTGATCTAGCTATTATATTATGGTGAAAAGTTTTCATGCAAAAAAAAAAAAAAAAAAAAGGCTTGGTAGCTATATTATTGTGATTTTAATTAATTAATGTTGTCTCTCCCTTTCTTTATATAAAAACTACACATAAAGGAGAAACTTTCATGAATTCATAGGGATTGCGTTTGAAGATAGGGTAAAAGGAGAGTCACGCTAAAATGGCAGTGAACGAACGCGTAGAACTTTGTTTTCTTCTACCTGATTGAATCTGTATTTATTATGAGGGGTCCCCGGCAAAAAAAAGAAAGTGCCTTGGTTGGCAGAACTAGGAAGATGGTCACATGACAAAGCAAAGCCAACAAAATAAAATAAAAAATCTTGATTTCAAACATAAATGTTGTATTGTGCAATGTACCAACCTCACTGAGTTATTGCTTATTTATATAGATATACCAACATTAAAATGGTAAATATATTGATGGAAAAAATTGTTTTAAATACAAAAGGTACAACTATAAGTGTAACTATACTATTATAATCATGAGTAATGTTAAATATATATTGAGTATCAATGCTATTTTCTGAAATATATTGTATATATGTATGCTAAATTGTTGAGATACTGCGTAATACGCGTATTCTTAAAATATTTAAAAGTGTTAAATATCAGTGTTAAAAAATAAAGTTGACACCCAATTCACGTAGAAAAAACATTTTTCTATAATCATTAGATATGAATATGATGATATATATCTAAGTTAATTAGGGCCTGTGACGAGAAACACATCACAGGGATATTGTTTGCTTAGAAGCCTTAGATGGTGACGCAATATAATAAACCCGCGCGTCTTTAGAACTTTTAATGTTTTTTCCATACGTGGAAAGGAACACCGACGGTAATAAGCAAACCGTGTGAAATCATGAAAAAGATCAAAAAGGTTCACAAAAGTAGTTAGCCAGTAGTTCCTGCAATATATATATATATACCTTCTTCGTAGCTGGTACGCAAATTTTGGTTGAGCTTCACCCACTCCACTCTTATTTTCAAAACTTTTTATATATTTTAGGGTCACGTTACTCCAAACAGAAAGTAAGTACTGTGTAATCATTTAAAATTAAAGTGATGATTTTTTTTTTATTTAGAAAAAATATTTTATATATGTTGGGTGTGTCAATGTTATTTTTTGACACTAACACTTAATTTTTTTAAATATTTTAAAAATACGTATGTATTGCGCAACATTCTCAACATTTAAAAAAACTGAGTGTCAGTATCAAAAAATAATAGTGACAACTAACGTCCCTTTAACATTATCCTTTATTTTATGATTATCTTATTTATTGCATCGCATTTTACTAAATTATCAACTTAGTTCATTAATATAATAAGGTTTAAGGTTTAAGATTTCGTTGTACTTATATTTATTCATGGGTGTGAGTGTACTATGTGTACATGCACACATATATTATATATGCTAAAAGAAAATGTTATACATCATATAATATACCATTAATTTTTCTCCAATTATAAACTACAAAATTGATTTTCTTGACAAAAAAAAAAAAAAAACCTACAAAATTGACTTAGGAAAGATCAATTGATGATGTATAATCAATCATTGATGTTTCTACTAATATTTCTTCATTATTTTTGTTGGCATAGTTTTATATAATCTAAGTATATATAGTTATGATAGGTAATATATAAGTTACGGACAACCCTTTTTTTACAAGCTAATTATATATTAATGTAGCATTACTCTTTTAATATAAAATTAAAATGTCAGAGAAATTAAAATTATCACACTATTTGTTATAAATCTGATTTATCAAGGTTCTATGTTAGATTTGTAATTTTTTTTAAAAGTGTATTATATTAATAAATTAATGTTAAAATCTGATGTGATAATAATTTGTAGTAAATAGTACGTAGATTTCAATACTTTTTAGTATTAGTATTGTTCTTTTAATATATGTTTCCCCAAACAAAAATGATCGGTGTTTTGAATCAATAAAAAGAAAAATGGAAAAAGATGAGAAAGAAAGAAAGGAAGGAAAAAGGAAAGAGCAGCAGCATCATGATTAGAAAGAGATACACCAAATAAACCAAGCATAATCAAGATCGACTTTGTCTTTTCTCTAAAGTACTTATGAACGAATTAACCCATGCAACAGCTGGGAATCGCCTGGCAAATGTTTGATTTAAAGCGTGCAATATATTAACCAAAAGGGTGTGCGAATTTAGAGCACTGTGCCATATATTAACCAAACAAAATATATATATATATATATATATAAATAAGGCGATATACTATACATACACATCAATCCAAAGCATCACTACTACAAGACAACCCGCAATTTCACTTTCCGCAAAGGTGGCCGACGACGTTGACAGCACTCATCGCATCGAGAGAAACAAACTGGTTGGTTATTAGCTACAGCTAATAGAGACGCACGCATATATATATATGAGCTGTTACAGAGATATATCAAGATCGAAGAAGTTTCTTATATATATATATATTTTTTATTTATTTTTTGTGAGGGGATCAGCTTGAAGTTGTTGTATGTGGTTGCCCTCGCAACTTGGGTGGTGGGTTGGCTTCCAACTTATCATTAATGATTAGTTTGAGAAACGAGAAGTACAGAGAGTGAGAGAGACATGTAGTTGACGAACTTGAATTGCAAGTTGGCTAAATTGTCTCCTTTGTGCGTGTTTGGTGATATTAAGCATGCTTAATTATTGGAGTCGTAATCAAAGTGTATTTAAGTTGAAGAACGGCCCCAGCGTCGATGTTCAGCGTTTGCGCCAGCATCCCTTAATATTTATTCTAAGTGGAATTCTACTGATATTCTACGCAATTGTATTCACAACATTGTGTTTGATTGGATGATAGAAACTGTGATTGACTTATTTTTTCTAGGCAACCACGGTTTTTTTATCGTTTTATTATTTATTACTTTGTTTAAAAATATGAGCAATATTATTGAAAAAAATATATTTAATTATATTTTTGTGTTCATCACTTCATAAATAAGGTGGATCGCCTCCCTCGTTAGTGTTGGGTCATTTTTCAAGTAAAAAATGTCAACTTGTGTCTCCAATTGAATTTCTATTTATACAGAAAGTAACTGTAGAAAAGGGAACGTTACAACTTAGTTGATTGAGGTGTGTAGAAGAACTGTCCTGAAGCGATTTTCTTCAATGTTCAGTACCACGATTTGGTAGGCACCTGTTCTTTAGGATACAATAATCATTCCAACCGAAGGATACTTCAATTGGATTGTTAAACTCAAACTTGATTTACAACAATTCTCTCTTGAGTGCAATGAATAACCTATTGATCAAGACAGAGAAAAAAATGAGAGTTAAAAAAACTCAAAATTCGATAGTGAAAGAATGGTGGAAACTAGAGTGTAACGAATTAGATTAGGTTAGGTTCGAGTCAAAACTCAATCTAACTTAAACTTTTCGAGATGGAAAAAATGAAATTTAATCTGAATCAAACTAGTTTTTGACCCAACCCAAACCATTTAGGTTGGTTATTCAAATTGAGATGACTTGATTTTTTTTATTTATGAAGATGTCTTGAACTTTAGATAAAAAAAAAAATTTAAAAAAAAATCCAAGAAGAAGAAGAAAAAAAGGATGGAAAAAGAAAAGAAACAAAGGTTGAGAGGTTTTATGTGGAAGGTAAAAAATGTTGCAATTTGGGTTTAAGACTTTAAGAGGTTTGTTAGCTTTGCAATTTAGTGGCTTTAGGGGATAAAAGATTTAAGGGTTAATGTCGTGTTCGGGTTGGGTTTAGTTGGGTTGAGTTCTAAGGGTATCAACCCATAACTCAACTTAAACCATTCAGGTTTGAATTTTTAAACTCAACCCAACCCAAGTACCTAAATCGACCGAACCCAACCCATTTGGTTGTGTTTGATTCGGTCGGGTTGGTTGAGTCGATCGGGTTGTGTCCTCATCATGAACTCTAAAAATCACAAGGAAGTGAAAAGGGTGCATTTGGGTTTTTAAGATGAGATGTGCTACAAAAACTCACAACGAAATTGATATGAACTTTCAATTACTTTTGTCATTTAAAGTTACAACACGACACTCTCTTGGTTTCTTCTTTAGATAAAGGCAAAAATGTCAGTTATCACTTAAAGTCACATTTTAGGTCATAACTAGTTGTAACTCGTATTGAATTGCGGGTTGTCTAAATTATTTTGTATATAAGGTATGTCTCTTACCAACTCAAGACAAAATAGAATAAAAGACCATATGTTTTTACAATGAAAGTATAAATTATGTTGTATCTAGAATAAATTAATAAAACAAACAAAAGGGAAAAAAAAACTTATATTAATGTTAAGCTTGAAACATAAAGCGACCACAAATATGTGCATCATCATGTAACTTCTTGTAAATAATGGCTTTGATAACAACCTTCATGGTAGAGAACTGGATGATATCTAACAATAACAACAACAATTTAAAAATAATAAGAAATAATTTCATAGAATTGTAGTAAACGAACCTTAAATTTTCTTTAGAATTCTTTATTTACCGACGGCCTTTTCAAACTGATTAAATAAAAAAAATCAATGCTTTTCAAATAAAATTTTAAATTTTAAGAACAAAAATGATAAAATATATAACATCAGCAGGACTTTCCTGATTTTATAATTAAATTGGAAAAAGTAAAAAAAAAACAATAAACTATACCAGTAGATAGAAAATAAAGAAGAAATGGAGGTGGAATATACAAAGAATCATTCACTCTCTAAGTTAGATTACGAAAAACTTCTTTAAACACAACATTCTTTGTACTATTATATGATTTTTCATCTTTGTCACAAATAAGGATCTTCAAATCAGTTTTGTTTTTCACTCTTGAAACATAAAGTTGGTCATGGCTGAAAGTAAAGTGTGGGAGATACAATCCAACATGTGACAAAGATTGACTTTGGCTCTCGTTGATTGTCATCGAAAAGCAAATCACCAATGAATATTGTCTTCATTGGAATTTAAAAGGTAATCTAAAATCTGATGGTGTTAAGGTCATTCGAGCTATAGAAACTCTATGTCTAACATTAGAATCATGAATAACTCTTATTTTTACCACATATTTCCCTAACCGAGTTATTATTAACCTTGTACCATTGCATGAACCAGAACATTGGTCTATGCTGCGAAACAACACGACGGGAACACCAACCTTCAGTGTCAACTTGTGATTTGGCATGCTAGAAGTATTAATGTTGTTGAGAAATTCTGGTGCATGTATATCTTCATGATTGTTTGAATTTTCATCCATTTGGCATACACTATCAGAGCTTAGATAAGTCACCTCCTCACCTGGCCATGTAGACATCACATACTCATTCACTTCATTTACAACATCAAGTGTAGGAGCAAAGATAGCACGTTTTTGCAAATAACTTCCATGATTGAATTTTTTCAACAAATTGGGATATGTATTCTCAACAATTGCTACAAGGGGATTGATAGGTTCGTCGATGAGAATGTCATCAGGGATCTCTACAACTGCATCACCATCGTTAGTTCCACCAATAATACCATTTCCAATTTTCAAAATCTATTCAAAAAATGTTTTCAACTCACCTGAATCGAAATTGGAACAACCAGATTGCAGTCTCATGTTTTGTGTCAATGTGAGAACTTTGCCAAAACTCTATAAATATAAAGAATTCAAAGTGACGAAAACTACATCTTGTCTGCTTGATTTGGGAATAACAAGCTATTTTTTACGAAAGTCACCACCAAAAACAACAACTTTGCCACCGAAGGGTAGATCCATGCTGTTAGGATTTGTAAACCTTAATACATCTCTTAGTGTTCTGTCAAAAGCTTCAAAATAATGTTTGTGTACCATTTGTAACGACCCTCATTTTCATAACATGAGACCTTAAGAATTTTTAAATATTATGTGGTATGTTCTTGTGATGTGAATTGCTTATGAATGTATGTATATTATGAATATATTATACATACCGTACCATTATACATACCACTATATTTTAGATAATGTATGTTATGAACATGGCTTAGAATACTATACATATCTTATTATCTAATAATAATAATAATCTGATGTGTAGTTGTATCCATATATTAGAGAATTTGAGTGGATGAAATAAAAAGATGAGGTGGTTACTTCCATGATATTAAATTAATTTAAAGTGGATAAAATGAGATACTTTATGATTTCCCTTAGCGAAGTAAATAAAGAATATGGAGGAGTTAGTTTGTTACACAAAGTTGAGATGCTCAAGTTAAGGTAGTTGAGAATAAAAGATTATTCACTTGCTCTCATTTCCTTTTATCTCTCCAACTTGTGTAAACAAGAAAAAGAAGAAAGAAAAGATAAAGAAGAACGTCCAGATAAGCAAAACGAGAAAGGAAAATAAAGGGTGAGGGTTTTGTGGCCAAATTCAACGTGTCAACATGTAATTTTCACTATTTTTTGTCATAAAATTGATCTTTAGCTAGTATACGACGATTCTAGTGGATTAATTTTTGCTATAAAACGTGTTTTGTAGAGTTTTCAAAAATGGGGTTTTGACCCACTTTAAATCGAAACACATAAAAATTATACACTATCACTCATATAATCGCGTAGATCGCAAATATGTAGTTTGTTTGCGTCCATGTATACTATTGGAAATTATTTAGACTGACCATCACGTGTCTGAGAGACTCAAATATAATTATGGGTCTGAATTGGACAGTTAGAACTTGATATAAAATTCTAATGTTGTATGAGCTGAAAATCTAGCTTAGTGCTTAAATCAAAAAATTTCCAAATTTTGGAATTAGTAAAAGAATTGGGGAAAATCAAGTTAGAAACATGTGAAATGAACTTAATTGAGGATTCCTATTGTTTCTAACATGGTTATAATTGACTTAAAAATGGGCAATTAATGAATTTTCCATGATTGGAAAGATAAACATAATTGGGGGTTTGTATGTAAATGTAAGAGGTTGATTTTGAAAATAAATTGAGATATTGGGTAATCATATTAATGTGAATGTGATAATATTTGCGGGATTTGAGTAGAAGTGTGGAGTGAGTTGGTACTGTGAGAAAATTAATCTGGCAATTTCGTTGTGAGTAGAATTTCAATTTTATTCATCATTTATGTCATCGTATTACGCGTAATTGAATGTTTATACGTGTGTATGATGATTGTTGCATGAGAAAAGGCAGGGATTGCATGTATTGACTGGTAAATCTATTGGAGCTAGACTTTTGGACATTCGAAGTAGGTTGAATTGCTCCCTACGAGAATAATCGGGTCTAGTGATCCTAGTTAGATTTAAAGGTCTATATGAGAATCTATTATGTTGGGAAGTGAGTCATTGTGCTAGTATTATTTGCGATGAAAGCTAATTAGGTTCAAAAAGGATAATGTTTTCTCGGAACTAAAATACGGTTACATTCATTCTTTAAAACAATTTTTAGTGCTCCTGGATAGTATATAGAACTAGACCACTTTACCATCTGACTGAAAGGTTATAGTTAGTACCTATTGACTATGTATTTACATAAGTCTTGGAAAAGCTCGCTAACATATGAATGAGAATGGATTGTTGTGATTACATATGAATGTGATTTACATGTTGTATTGAATGTGCATATATATATGGTTGTTTGCATGGTGTTTTATATAACATACACGAGCATGCATGATTATGTAGATGTGTAGATGATGGTATGATTGAATATTCTATTTCACTGGGCACCGTTGGCTCATTCTATTCCTATAATTTTTCAGGTAGTTCAGTGGCAGACAAGGGCAAAGGAATAACTTATCAGAGTTACAACTGTGCTTTGCCAGAAAAGCTATTTTGATGTAGGTTATTGAAGTGGTACATATCTTTTGTTTTTGTAAATATACGTATATAACCCCACATGTATAATTAAGTAGATGAACATGTTATAATAGTTAGTGACTGTTAAATGTTAACAAAGTATACAATTTAATAGTGGATATGATGATCCTTAGGTATGCGATGAAACATTTTTTATGGGGATGATGATAGATGTATATTTGGTTTGATGTGATGTATATATGTATTGATGATGATTTATATGAGATGTTTATTAGGTTGTTGAGATTGTGAGATATTTAGTTTACAGAAGAGACTCTGTCCGAGTCTCAGTTGAGGCTTACTCTAATGGTCTTATGGGTAATAGAATGGTTAAATTTCTGTGTCGGTCATGATGCCCTTGAGGATTATGAAAGGGGTCCTAACACCATTGGAGCTTCATTCCATTTAATAAGTCGAGTTTTGGCAAGCAACTCAACCAATTGACTTCCTTGTTTAATGTTGCATGTTGAATTTTTAATAACAACCAACAGAATCTCAAATCTAGAATAAGCAGTTTTACCTTAAGGAATAAGAAGAAAAGTACTCGATGCAACAATAAGTTATCATTCTCATATAATGATTACTGCAGACCAAACTAGCCATAGTATAGTTCAAAATATTTGATGAATCTAAATTTTCAAGCATTCACGTTTTGTATATTTAATTTTCAAATTTAACAACACAACTAATATATATATATATATATATATATATATATATATATATATATATATATATATATTTTGCATAGTTTTGCTAACAATTGGAATAATTTTTGACCTTGACAGATTTCAAAACATTGACATAATACTAAAAACAAATATTTTTGATACAACTGGTTCAAAATCACTTGGCTAATATCAATACCAACTGAGAAAATTTTAAAATTTAAAAGCCAACAAATAATAAATACCAATTAGCAAAGAATACAATATAATATTAAAAAAAACTAACAAAACAATACATAAAATAAAATATAACTAACAAAATTATATAAATGATTGATACATAGATTTGTGATGTCCAAAATGAGATTTTAAATAGAGGCCAATTTATTCAAATATTTTAAATAGATTTTAAATGAGATAATATTGCACTTCAATAGAAACAAAGTAGAAATAATTATTTTACTATAAAAACAAAAAGTTGAACGGATTGCTCAATATGTTTTTTAAAAACATAAAATGAATGTTTTAATGCAACTCCTTTAAAAAGATAAATATATTGTATGTTATTTACTTCCATGATATTTTAAAAAAGATAGCACAAATTTACAACATTTAACATTTTTGGTGGTAGACAATATAGAATTTAATGAGAGAATTTATTCTGCTTCATCAACAATAATGGGCTATTTACGCTTTGAGGTTGTAGGAGTGATGAAACTTTGTGAAGCACTCTCAATTGATTCAACAATGGACTGCATATCAAAAAATTATTATAACACAGAGATAAAGCAAAAAAATACACCATTTTACTCGTCTACTCATTCTGCAGCAAAATAATATGAATATAAAAAATATGATTGTGGAAATAACTTGAGTCTTATAAGCAAGGCTGCTGAAAGATTAAATAAGTTGTTTGTCTTCAGTAATTCTTGCAACAGTATATGATGTAAATGTCTCTTTCAAATTAAAAGAAGTGACTTTAATTTTAAAGATAAAAGTTTTATTCACCAAAGCATCCAATTCCTCCGAAAAACTATCAACGTCTCGATCCTTAAAGAAAATTAAATATAACATCAGTAATAGTACAAAGCATTGAAATTATAATAATATGCATTTAATGTCAGTAAAAGAAGTTTACAATTGTGATGTAACCTTCTCTAAATTTTCTTTAAGATCCGCAACTGATTTCCCTATCAATTGATGAGCCTCACGATCAAACAAAACAAATGAAACACTTGATGTATCATTTATGACTGTAATTTGAACCTTAAATCTGTTCAAATATTAAATTTAACAGGGTATATAAGTATTGTAAATGTTTTTCTGTGCATGAAAAAATAATTTAAATAAAATAGTATATCATATTAATACCTTTGCAAAACCCACTTGATATAATTATAATATTTTTTACACCAGTATTTCTCTCCGTCAGTTTTTACTTTTTTCCTACACTTCTTGTAGGAATTGTAGAACCAATTGTACTCGGTTTTTATACACAAAACAATTGCTAAAACTACACATGTACATTCCATTAATATCATTTAAAAAAAAAATTGTAAGCAGTCCATCATTTATTTTATGTCAACATATTACGTATGAATATATTAAAAAAAAAATTTGCAAGAATTTTCTAGAGAACAAACCTAATAATTTTCTAAAATGGAAATAAAAACCTAAATTCTTGAAATCTTAAATATTAAACATTTAATAGATAATCTATTTTTAAGAAAATTATATGATTTTTTATCTTTGTCTAAATTATGTAACTTTTGTCTGGGAAAGTATAAAAGGGTTTATTGATAGCAATAATGATTAATTGCTTTAAAATTATGCATTTAATGATTGGTTACTTTGGAAAGTTATATGATTTTAAAGAAAATCATATGATTATATGATTTTCCATTTTTGTGGAAAATGTAGATTTTTTCATCACAATTAATTAAATTATATGATTTAATAATGTTATTATTATTTTTTATCACAACTAATTAAAACCAGTTTTACTAGTTGAATTAAAATTAAGTTTATTAGTTTAATAAAAATACTTTATTGTTTGAAAATTGTTTTTTATTCTAAGTTTATATTATTAATAATAATTTCTTATATTTTCATGAAATATTCATTTTGTTATTTTTTAAAACTTCTTTTATTATTATTATTTTTTTAACACAACTATATTTATTATTTTTGATGAAAAACCAATTTTACTCTTTTGATTACTTTGAAAAATTATATGATTTTTTATATTTGCCCATTTTTTGCTTTGGAAAGTGTAGCTTTTAAAAATTAAAATTATTGAAATTTAAATATTAAATTTAATATAGATAATCCATTTTTCTCAAAATTATATGATTTTTCACCTTTGTTTAAATTGTGTAGCTTTTGTTTTGGAAAGTATAGATTTTTTTAAGGGGTTTTATTATTATGATATAGCATTTTTAAAAGGGTTTATTGGAAGCAATAAATTAATTACTAAATAAGCATTTACTGTTTGATTACTTTATATGATTTTCTATCTTTGTGAAAAATGTAGAGTTTTTTTTAAAAAGTTTATTGATAGTAAATATAATTCTCGATTTGTAAAAGGGTTTACTGGAAGCAATTTGGTTACAGATATGCATTTAATGATTGATTTTATGAACTTAATAATAATAATAATTTTTACATTTTAAGTAATATTCATTTTAGTATTTTTTAAAAAATATTGTTATTATTATTTTTTCGTCACATTAATAATGTTGATTATTTTATATAATTTTTTATCTTTGTGAAAAATGTAAATTTTTTAAAATGGTGATTTTTCATCTTTGTTTAAATTGTATAGCTTTTGTTTTATAAAATATAACTTTTTTGAAAGAGTTTATTATTATGATATAGATTTTTTAAACTGATTTATTGAAAGTAATAAATTAATTACTAAATAAGTATGCATTTAATGATTGATTACTTTAATTGTTTAGCATTTTGATGGCAATGTCTAGCAATTCAGTAAAATTAGCACAATCTTCCTCTGATTTGACCCGAGGATTGGGCCCAAACCCATGGACTCTAGTATGCGCACGTTAATGTTCGCTACTTCAACGAGAACCGGGTGCCCGCGGGGGTGCTAACATAATAACATTCGACCTCACTCGGTAAATAAAAAATATAAACACCGCGCCAAGCAGCTCTCACTCGCAATAGTTCACTCCTGTGGTCTGTCTCTTGCCTTCAGAGAAAACGAAGCATGGCGATCGAGTGTCTGGTTCTAGGTTAGGGTTTTTTTTTTGGTCTCTCCGATTCTCCTCTCGTTCCGCTCTTCTACCTCATTTTAATCACTAATCCATTCTTCATATATCTTGTTTGATCTGCAGGTGCGGGGCAAGAAGTAGGGAAGAGCTGCGTAGTGGTGTCTCTTGGCGGGAAGAGGATCATGTTCGATTGCGGGATGCATATGGGACATCTCGATCACCAGAGATATCCGGATTTCTCACTCATCTCTGAATCTGGCGATTATGATGAAGCGCTAACGTGCATTATCATAACTCATTTGTAAGAGCCAGATGATCGAGTTTGTGTTCTTTACGTTTTGGTTATGCGTCCAATCTCTCTGATTTCTGATATTGATGATCCTACAGATATGAGAATTTTTGATTCATTTTTTTTTTTTTTATATTGTTTCAGTCATTTGGATCACATTGGAGCTCTTGTGTACTTCACGGAGGTCTGTGGATATAATGGACCGATCTACATGACTGTAAGTTAATTTGCTTGTTTTTGGGACCTTGTAGTTATGAGTTTGTGATTTTGTGCTGGAGGATTAGCAGTTGGAGTGTTTTTTTTTGGCTCTGTTGGAGTAGATTGTTGCTTATCAGGATCCTAAATGGTTAATATATTTGAATTTTTGCATAGCTGCTTCTGTTGTTGTTGTTTCATTCTTAGGTTAGGAGTAAGAGTTATTCTATGGCTGCGCTTTAATAAATAGATGAAGGTAGAAACATCTGATGCCACAGGATGGTGACATGTAATGTACGAGGAAACTTCTATGTGCATATTCCATTTGATCTTTGATATGTCAAATATTTGTTGTACTTGGCATGAACATTTCTTAGGCAAATTTCTAACTCCTTTTATAGAAAAGCCAATCATTACCTTGGTTGATATTGCTAATTCATTATTGACATTGTGTTGTTTCTTCTGAATATTTTGGTCTTTAACTAATCATGGACGAAATGGGCTTTATTTGTCAAAAGCAAGCAAGTTTGGTGTCATTGTCACATTGATTTAATGTTTGTTTTGAAGCACGAGCTAGTTTTATCGACATATTTGAAATTACTCGCTAGATATTCTTTTAGACTTCGGATTCTAGATGTAAGCAGTTAGAGTTAGATGACTTTAAAGTTTGAACTATCTTAGGAATGATAATTTACAATTTTTAAGAGGTTTTACTGCCTTCTATTGTTTGGGAATACGAATGTTTATTTGAGAGAGTGGGTTTCTGGGATGAACTTGCTGCTCTTAGTTCATTTTGTGGGGACAACTGGTGTCTAGAGGGGGGATTTTAATGTTGCTCGAAATCTTGACGGCCTGATCAATGAGTTGCAATTAAAAGATCCTCTGCTTATTAACGCAAGGTTTACTTGGTCAACTATGAGGGATGATCCCATTTGTTGCAGGTTGGATAGATTTTTATTCTCGTTGGGTTGGGACACACTATTCCCCTGTCATCGCCAGTTCGTATTGCCTAGGGTGATTTTCGATCATTGCTCGGTGGTCATCGATACTGTTCTGATTCGGTGGGGCCCCTCCTCGTTTAGATTTGAGAATATGCGGATGGATCACCCTGATTTTTCCAGTTGCTTGGATGGTTGGTGGAGAGCCTCTAGTGCTTTCGGCAGGGAGGGTCATAAGTTCATGCTCAAGCTTAAAAATCTGAAATCGATACTGAAGAATTGGGATAGGGAGGTCTTTGGTAAAGTTGTTGTTAAGATGAAGGAACTGGAAAACTTGGTGTTGGAGTTGGATTCAATGGAAGCTCAACAAGGTTGGTCTTCAGAATTGGGTGTTTTTAGAAATTTGATCAAGGGCGTACTTGCCGATGTTTATGCAAGGGAGGAAAGAATGGCTATGCAAAAATTGAAGATTGTGTGGATACTAGAGGGAGATGTTAATTCAAAATTTTTCCATAGAATTTTGAATTCTAGAAAATCCAAGAATACTGTCTCTAAGGTAAAAAGATCCGATTGGAGTTTCATTATTGAGGAGGGGGCGATTGAGGAGGAGATAGTGGGTTTCTTTCGATCTTTGTATGCTTCCCATGGTGTTGAGACATGGGGTGTGGCGGGGATTCAGTGGAGTCCCATTGATCAGTTTAACCCATTGATCAGTTTAATAACAACATGCTTGAGCGTCCATTTTCTGAGAAGGAGGTCAGGGCGGCGGTGTTTGAGATCGATGGTAATAAGGCTCTGGGCCCAATGGTTTCTCCGTGGCTTTCTTTCAAAAATTTTGGGGGTTGGTTAAGGAGGAAGTAATGAAGGTTTTCGATGATTTTTAACACCATGGCAGAGTTAATATATCAATAAATGAGACCTATATATGTTTGTTGCCTAAGAAGCTCAACTCATGGAAAGTGTTTGATTTCAGGCCTATTAGTCTGGTGACCAGTTTGTACAAGATGATTTCTAAGGTCTTATCTCTTCGACTTAGAGCGAGACTTCATAAGACCATTGCAGAGATCCAAGCTGCCTTTGTTCATGGAAGACATATTTTGGATGTGGTGTTGATTGCTAATGAAGCAGTCGAGGAGTACAAAAGCCTTAAAAAACTGGGGGTAATGTTTAAGGTTGATTTTGCCAAAGCATACGATTCAGTGGATGGGCTTTTTTGGACCATGACTTAGCAAGGAAGGAGTTTGAGGTTCGATGGAGAAAGTGGATTCAAGGTTGCATTTCTTCAGTTACTTACTCCGTGATTATTAATGGAAGATCCAAAGGAAAATTTAATGGGGAAAGGGGTCTTTGTCACGGGGATCCTCTTTCTCCTTTCCTGTTCACGTTGGTGGCTGATGTGTTTAGTAGATTGATGTCCAATGCTAACCAGTGTGCAATCTCAAAAGGCTTTGTTATCGGTAAGGAATAAGGATGTTGTGGAGATATCACACCTTCAGTATGCCGACGACACTCTCCTCTTGCTTCACGGGTCTGAGCAGAATGTTATTCAATCAGTTGAGGTTCTTTTGAGTTTCTGTAGAGTTTCAGGTTTAAATATGGCAAAATGTAACATGGCCGGGATAAATATGAATCAGTCTGTTGTCTCGAGATTGGCCGCTGCGATTGGATGTTCGTTGGGATCTTGACTTGTGATGTATTTAGGTCTACCTCTGGGGGGTAATCCTCAGTTTATGTCATTTCGGGACGCAGTTGTTGCGAAGATTTCTAAGAGGTTGGGCGGATGGAAGAGAACTTTCCTATCTAGGGGAGGGAGGCTTTCGTTAATTCGGTCGGTTTTATCGGCTCTTCCTACTTATTATTTTTCAATCTTCATGATCCCGGCTTGCGTGGCAGACGGAATTGAGAAAAGAATGAGGGAGTTCTTGTGGAAAGGCGTGGATTCTGGTAGCGGCCCGCATTTGGTCAAGTGGGGGGTGGTACAAAGGTCAATTTCCAAGGGAGGTTTGGGCATTGGAAACATTAGTAAAAGGAATAAAGCTTTAGCAACCAAGTGGATGTGGAGACTTTATTCAGAACATTCTTCACTTTGGGCTCGGGTGATTCACAGTCGTCATGGCACATCGATGTTTGGCAGGGTGGTTAGCTTATCTGCTAGGGCAACGTACAAGAGTCCTTGGAAATTCATATCCTCCCTTCATTGTCTTATCTCGCCTCTCATTGACGCCGAAGTGGGCAATGGCGGTATCATTTGTTTTTGGGAGGATCCATGGTGTAACGAGCTGAATCTTTCTTCTCTTTGTCCTCATCTCTATAGATTATCCTCTGTTCATACTGCTCCTATCTCTTCTTTTGTTGGTCCTTCTTTGGGTAATGATTCTTCCTCTACATCTTGGAATTTTCATTTTTCAAGAAATCTCAGTTTGAGAGAATTGGATGACTTCCTTTTCTCTTAAACAAAGTGAATTCGGTTAATTTTGTGGTTAATAAAGCTGATAGATTCGTTTGGAAACTTGATACATCTAGTTCTTTTTCGTCCTCATCTCTTCTAGACTTCCTTTGCGATAATCCTTTGGTCTCTTCTTTTTACTTGGCATCCTTTATTTGGTCTGCTCAGGTTCCATCCAAGGTTAAGGTAATGGGCTGGTTGGTGGCGTTGAGTAGGCTAAGCACGTGTGATGTGCTACAGGCTCGCGTGAATTATCCTTTGTTCTCCCCAAATTGTTGTATTTTGTGTTATTTGGATGGGGAGTCTTCTGAACATATGTTGTTCCATTGTAATTTTGCTAAAAGGGTGTGGAATAGGTGGAGGGTCTGTTTATGCGAGAAGCTGGATAAGTCCTTTGAATGTTTTTCTTTGGATCACCTCACAGGTTGGTCAAGTCGTTTAAAGAATATGGGGAGGATTGTTTGTTTTGCTGTAATTTAGGCATTGTGGAAGGAAAGGAATCATAGGATTTTTGAGGGTGCTGTTTTGGATTCATCATCTGTGTGGGAATTCTCTTGGTTGATGGCTTGCTCTTGGATTTCATGCTCCAAGTTTGCTAGGGGTTTTTCCTTTGGGGACTGGTATAGGAATTAGGGGCATATTATGTTTTCTGACGTGGCTTAAAAGTAGGGGAGTCATTGTTTGAGGATTCTTGATGCTCTTTTGTATGTTGTTATGTTCTTCTTATTAATACATAAATATTTGTTTCTCTCTAAAAAAAAAAAAGTTTATCAGAGGTCTCTAAAATTTGAACACTTGGCTTGGAGGGATCCTATCATCCTTGTTGTAACGGATTCCATATTGTTAGTCGTACCTATTTCATTTAGTTCTTACATAGTCTTGATGCACACAAGAATCATAATAGAATTTCACCAAAAAATGAAATTGCCTATCCTATTCTCTGCTAAGGACCACTCCTCATTTCTTGGAAAATGAAGTGTTAAAATTTGTTAAACTCATCCATCATTTGACTAATGGAGGTGTGGATTTGTGGTAGGGAATCTATGGATACACCTTCCTCCATTGCTTGTTGCACCTTAGCCCTTTTGAATTCCTATCCTTGCATGATCCCATAAACGATTGAATACTGGCTGACAAGATTAGTGAGACCTTCCCCTTTAGATGTTGAATGCTATCAGGATGATTCATGCATGGAGGTTGTAGTGGTAAAACATTCATGATGCCAACACAAAGACCAATAGTCTATCTCTATATGTGAAAAGTTATTCTTATGAGCTTCTGTTTATTTATTTATTTATTTTCCTAATTTTTTCCAGGAAGCTTGTCAGTCCCATGTTAGATTTACGAGTTGTTTGTAATATATTTTTGAGTTTCTATCTAAACCAAAAGGTGTCGGATTCACCATTTATGTATTTTCTGTCAAGATCTTGTGATTCCAATGTTTGGACTCTATGCATGTTTCATAATAACTCTTAGTGTGCTCATTACTTTCTAAGAGAAAAAAAAAAACACAAAAACAAAATTGCAGTACCCAACAAAGGCTTTGGCTCCCTTGATGTTGGAGGATTATCGCAAAGTGATGGTAGATAGGAGAGGGGAGCAAGAGCAATTCAGCTATGAGCAAATTATGGAATGTATGAAAAAAGGTAATTTCTTATGTAGACATTTAAATGTTGAGTTTTTTTTTTTTCTTTTTCTTTTAATTTATTTATTTATCAATTGAATGTAGTCCACAACTTTTAAACTGCAAACATTTTTATATGCTTAAATGAGGAATAATCATGGTTGTTAGGATTGTTCTCCCAATGTATAAATCTTTTGATTTATGATTCAGTTTTGCTGAAAAGTAGTCAAATCATTAATTTGGATTCCAAGACTTATGAATTCCATTTGGGAATGTTAAAGATAATAGAATCTTGCAATTAATGTTTCTAGTCGTATGACTTAAGCAAGATCACTCTTTTAGATATTTTATATGCCAATTTGTAGAATATGGTTTGACAAGAGCATTTAGGCATGCCTTACAACCAAATGCTTTAAATGGATGTTTTTGTAATGATATTTATTTATTTGTATTAATTTATGCAATAATTTGATTAAGTTAAAGATTTCAAAACAAACTTAATCTCCAATTGGATGATGCCCTCAACTTGGATGAAAAAATCAACTTTTCTCTAGACCTTGGTTACTTCAAATTTGGAATTATGTTGGGGAAGTCTCATTCTATTTGGAGAACTTGCTTTCAAGTTTCAATATATGCTAAAGTAATCATAATAATACAATTAAAAATATTAAAATAAAATATAATGGTATGAAGTAGGATTTATAATCTCAATAATACTTACACTCATACTATGTGTGACTACTGAGTTAATTTTTGAATCTTCTAATTCTTATTATTATTTTTTATATAGTAAAACCTCAATAAATGAATGTTCGATAAATTAATAACCTTGACTAAATAATAAAATCTTCCAGTCCCGACTTGTGCTAATTTACCCAATTAATAACCTTGCTAAATGCATAAGATAATAATTTTTTTCAAATCCTTTAGGGCCCAACGAAAATATAAATTAATAATTGATCAAATACATTAAAAAAAATAACATATAAAATTTATAATATTAAGGTACTTTCTTCTAGACAACTTGTATTTTTTCAATTGAGCTCGTTGCCAAAATATGCTAAAGTTGTTTGTTTTTTCTTTGTATGTGAACTGATACTAAATTAATGATTATTTATATAGTTTATATTTTATGTACTTGAAGCATCTTGTAACACTTTATCTTCTAGGGCATTGAATTTGAAAACTACATTCATTGTATGTTTATGTAGTTTAAACTACATCCATTGTCATTTCTAAGATTTGTGTCACTAAATTCATTGCATGTCTTTATTTGGGCTATATGTACATAACATTTATTATTTTTTATGTATGTACATGATAACTTTTGAAATTCTATGTATATGCACACTAACTTTTGACCACATTCATTTTTTTTTATTTTTATTTATAACTCATACATGAATCTTGGTAAAAAAAATGCATGTACAAATAATTAAAACATAAAAACTCTTCTTAAATTAATAAATTATTCATTTATCGATAAATAAATAACCTCTATAAAATAATATTTTTTCTTAGTCCCAATAGTATTATTTTATAGAGGTTTTACTATAGTGATAATTTATATCCTTTATGTTCTTTTCTTCTTGCAGTCCGAGATTGATGTTAGAGTTTAAAAAATGTGTCCAAACCGTTTTACCGGGGTTCGTCCTTTTTATGGCAAATTAGCCAATTCGGGCAATGTGGCTACTTCTACTATTTTCCATATATATATATATATATATATATATATATTTTATTTTTTATTTTTTATTTTTTTTACATCTTAACATTTACTTCCATTGCAGATTTGAACTTATTTTATTAATGTGTACTCTTTCAATTTCCAAATATTGTGTTCCATAAATGTATGGATGGCCTAATAGCAGGGTTCCTTTTAACTTTGATGGGATGCATTAATCATATATTATTACAAAAAAACTCCTTCATTTAACCTTCATTTAACCTTCATTTGGATTGATATTCATAAATATTTAAACAAAGTTTTTATGGCCAAGTTAGTAGGAAAGGATTTATATGAGCCAATTGCTACTTCGATTTCTTGGACTATCCCTCAAGTGTACAGTTAAATACTTCTGTAGTAAGGAGTCAAATGTTAGATAATTCATTTATTATTGATATTGCTATTAAGAAGTTCGATAGTATAGTTGCAATTATTCCTTTGGTTGGATCGTCGGCTAAAGAGAAATTTTGTAAAGTATCATGGCATCCCATTAGTAAGCCAGCTCGGGCCGTTTCATCAAATTTTGATATTATTTATAGATTTGGGCGAATATACAAAAATATCTCTCATTATTATATTGGATTCTTAAAATGAAATAGTTTGTATCAAATAAAGTATAAACTTTGACTTAATGCTAGAACTTTGATAATTTTTTGGCTTAAGATGTTATCCTCAATTTGAAATGATAGTCTTGATACCATTATGCTTATTCCATGGTAAAAGCTCATTACCCATTGTCCATCTATTAATTAGTTTTTGAGGTTCTAAATTATTGTGATCTTAGCCCACATTTTTGAATGAGGTGATTCAATTAGGATTTTTTATCAACACTCTCATGCTTTGGCCCTAAGCCTTTAGAACCAGTGCGCCAGTGCCATCATTGTATGGTTATTCCATAGTACTATGAAGAATTCTTTTTGATACAATATTGAATATTTCAAATTAAGAATGAATTGATTCTTTCGTTTCTCCTTTTCCTTTGTCCCTTATTGCTTGCAATTCACACCAGGAATTTATTTAACCAAGTGTTTGAAAAATTAGGTGAGAAGAGGAACTTCTATCCCCTACTCACAAGACTGGTTGTAACTTATGTTATTCAAAGTCAAATTCTTTTGCAGTTCCTTGAAGCTGCATTTTCTTGAAGATGTTATTTGTTATTCTAGTTTATTTGTTTCACTTTCAGGTACTTGTTTTTGGTTTCTAAAATGCAGTTACAGCAGTGGATGTGAAGCAGACTGTGCAGGTTGATAAAGATCTTCAAATCCGTGCATACTATGCAGGGCATGTATGATCCTCAATTCATACTTATTTTTACATCTTTTTCGTATTTGCTAGTTTTATACGTTGCATCTCATTCCTTGTACATTCAATATATATGCATAGAGAAACATTATTTTCCTTAAAAAGAAACATGGTAAGTTTTAGCATTGACTGCATAATTAAACTAGAAATTTAAAAAATATTCATGTATTAATCAAGCATGAACCATAATCAACCCTTAAGCCGCATCGTGTCACTAGTTATTGATTCGAGCAAATTTCATGATGCATTCAAAATATAACTTGACTTTTGTTGAACATTATATCAAGATTGAAATTGAAATGGATTAAAAGATGATACATCTATTGGTTACCATTTAACTTTTACTTTTCCTATACATTAGGTTTTAAACTTACAAGTTACCAACATTGTGCATAGAAGTCATCTTTTGGCCCTTTAGTGAGCAAATACATGTAGTAAGTATTAGTTACTAAGTGAAAGAAAGGGGTTAAGAAATCCACCATACAAGCAAAAATAGAAGTTCGAGGGGGGAGCCTTGGCAAAAGACAACAATGGTTCCCTCCCAACAGGAATTGGAAAAATATCTTGAATCTGTTTGAAGAACTCCTACTTCTTCATTAAAAACTTAAGATACGGAGTTTTATAGAGCATTGGATTGCTGGCCAATTGAAAAGTATAATGCTTATTGTCAATAACCAACTCCGAAGCCCATACCCACTTTCAAATCCTGTATTTGTACTTCATATATTCTAGCTGATTGAAAATTATTTGGGATAGATTAGGAGTAGTTTATATATTCTATTCTACTTTATTTTCCAGGACCTTCTAGGTTAGGTTAGTGATTTCTTAAATTGCACACTACCATTTAATGGGAATTGAGTTTTTTTTTTTTATATAAATTTAAATGTGCACTGGAAGGTGTGGAAGGACGGGAAAGTACATTGAATGAACATATACAATAAGTAACACAATTGACAATGCACCTAATGTTAAGGGGATTGAGAATATGTGGCTGTTTTTATCATTTTATGATTAGATCTCCCTTTAGTTTCAATCTATTTTTGAGCTTTGACCTTTCCAAGATCCTATTTCTCAGGCTCAACATTTTTTTTTTGTATAAATATCACATCTTGGATATTCTTCTTGTTCAAATTCTTCATAAATGTTTAATTATAATGCTTTTGTCTTTTCCTCACTGACTTATGCCATGTCTATTAAATACTCACATATAATATAACAATATTTTGTTTAAGGTTCTTGGGGCTGCCATGTTCTATGCAAAGGTTGGAGACAGTGCTATTGTCTATACGGGTGATTATAATATGACACCTGATAGACATCTGGGTGCAGCTCAAATTGATCGATTGCAATTAGACCTATTGATAACAGAGTAAGAAAGATGTATTTATTATAATCTTTATATTCCCATTTTGTATGATTTGGCGAATGCCTTTCTGCCAAATTAGTGAAAACATTTTTTTTTTTTTTTAATAGTGCAAATATATTTAGTTGGAAAAACAAAGATTGAAGAAAGCATCTTAGTTGGGTCATTTCAAGAAAAGCACAAGAATCTCAATCAACCACTCTTTTGAATATTTATATAGTGAAATAATATTAGAATTTACAAGCATCTATAACCAAAGATACAAGAGAACCTAACTTTTTTGTGCATTGTAGTGACAAAATTTTGATTTCACTTTCATTTCCTTAAATTCCATTCAAATGCCCAGTTGACGGTGAACGGCAAAATGCAAGAACATAGTCACTTTCTTATGGAGAAGTATGATTCACGATTTATTCACCACAAAACAATTTGAATCAGGCTCCTGAATCGCTATATGTATGTGAATTGCAAGAAAATCAACTAGAATTGCTAGCTGAATTCTAATGAATGATATGAATCTTTTGCTAAATCAATTTGAATTGTTAATTAGCTGAAGAAACTCTAATGCCCTTGTAATTATATGGGTCTAAGATTCTCATTTGTTTTCTGAATCTGACTATTCACTAATCTAAATCCTAATCTGATTCACCAATTGCCAAAATATTCAATCCCAATTGACAATTTTGACAACAATGTTTTCACTTTTCAATCATAGTTCAACAAAAGGAAGCTGCTTTTGAGTGAATCTTCAACTCCCAAAGAGTAGAATCAATCCACGAGGATCTAGGAAGCATGTAAAGAAAGGGTGAAACATTTTAAGAAACAACTTGATCATAACTGTTGTAAACTTTAGTCTGTGCATACATATGGCTTCCATTGGAGAGACATGATAATGATTGACCATTCCCTTTGTGTGTGTGCATGCGCATGTGTGTGCTTACATTTTTTTTTTTGTAAACTCTTTATCAATTACATTACCTTGAAATGAATCAATGATATTTTTCCTACTCCTTTCGCATTTGAATTACCCTAATTGTTTAAATTCTCATGCCATCATCTGCCTAGTTATATTGAATTTTGGAAAAAAGGATATTTTCATTAATTTTTATCTTTTATTTTTTTAATAACCAAATTCCTTTTGGTTTTTCCTCACTTTTTGCACCCAAGAGTATGCCCTCATTTTTTATTGCTTCTGATGTGGTACAGGCTTTTTTTTTTGTCCTCAACTATGACTTCTTGGAGAATGACTTCTCAGTTCTCCAATGAGAATGAATTTTTCTTTTATCCTTGAAGTTCTTTTGATAGCAGAAGGGCAGGTCAACACAACGGTTGAGGTTGCTCTGCTCCATTGAATATTGAAACAATCTCTCCAACATGGAGGGAAGGCTGCGTACATCTTCCCTTCCCAAAATTCCACAATTGCAGAAGCCTCATGCATTGGTTATGCCTTTAAGTTCTTTTGAGAGAAGCGCAAGTTCCTCTAAATATTCTGACAAATCCATGTATCTATAGATTAAATAGATTAGGATCAATTTTGGAATTGAAATATTGTGCTGTCTTGAAAGTGAGGGAAAATGGTTTTGCTTTGTAGGTTTTTGTAGATTTATATTCTTCTACATGGCCTAGTACTTTCCTATAACAAAGTAGCATCTCTAATTAACATATTTGTAACCGGATCTAACTAGTGTTTGTTCTCCTAGTTAGTTAGAATTAGAACTTTCTTCATTCTTGATGCTATTGCTTTTTGATGTAATTCTTTAGAAAATGCTTGAAATATAATCAATATTGTATGTAGTGGATAATGAAAATCATAACAGACCTACAGTTTTCTTCGAAAACTAACATTTTCTTTGCTTGATGGAAAGGTATGATGAACAACCTTCACTTTTTTCGTTATATCTTACCAAAATGGTTTAAACAACTGTTTTGACCCAAAATAAAAACATTTATAAGCATTTTTCTGTCATAACATGCTGAAAGAATTGTCTAGAAGCTCTAGAATCTAATGCATTGGAATGAACTGTGATGATTTATAAATTAATGCTCATCGACCCTTGGGTAGATTCATATAAATCACTAACTTTTGGACATGATTGAGTTACTTTTGATCATTTGCCGACAACCACACTTTTGGCATAGAAACCTTTCCATTCTAGACCTCTCATTGCAAGATCAGGGGGGGTATCCTTTTGCTTTCTCCTGTTTTTATATTGTTTTCTTAACAATTTTCATTGTATTTTCCTGCAAAGGTCCACATATGCGACAACGACACGTGATTCAAAGTATGCTCGTGAGAGGGAATTTCTTAAGGCTGTATGTGAACTACTCCACTTTATGGAATCATGGAATAGTATAGGCAATCATCTAAAATTTATGTTTCAATTCTATCATAAAAATGGTTTTTGCTATTGTTTCATACCAATATTTGTAAAATTGTGGCTTCTTGTTGGATTATCAATTATGTACTTCGCCAAGTGGACAAGTCATATAATCTATCTAAGGTAATATTAGTTTCTGAAAAAAAAGAAGAAACGAAAAGAAACAATGGCTTTTGTGGATGGCATAAACAAACTAAATTTGCATTGGCAATTTGAGGGTTTCTAAGAGCTCTTGGTTGAGAAACAAAGCCTTTAATCTTTAAATATTCTTGAGCTTCATGACAAATTTGTAGATTGAGATCCTGTAAATGAAGTTTTTCTTTCCAAAAAGGCTAACAGTCTTAGGTTTGAACCATTAGTACAAATAAGTCATATAATGGATTGCAATTGTTGCTTTTGTCTTCCCAAAGTTTTTTTTTTTCATGGCAATTTATGTTTGTTTTGCAAGTAATTGCTAATATACAGTTGATGATAGGTTCATAAATGCATTGCTGCTGGAGGAAAGGTGCTAATTCCAACGTTTGCTTTGGGAAGGGCACAGGTATTGTCTGTAGCATTGATTTCTCAATAATGATGAAAAATGTTTTGTTGCAATGTTTGTTTGTCTTCTTCATTTAGAACTTATTGTTGATGCTTTAATGTTTTGGTTCATTTCTTAATAGCATTGGAAAATGTGCCACATATATTTATTTATTTATTGTGTATCTCATGAGGTTAAAAAGAAATTATCGAGACAATGGTCTACAATTTCTCTCATATCTTAATGTCTTCTTGTTGCTCGTTTGATTTGCCATTGTTCTTGTTTTCTTTCTTCTTCTTTTTTAATAAATTATGCAATGGTAAATGTTTTTTTTTTTTTTTTTGGACAAGAAACAATGTATATTATATAAATATAAAATGTAGCAGTAATACAGTTAAAGATATTTACAAGTGGACGAGTTGTCCATTAGCCCTCACTATGGGCAATCCAGAATAGGTCCCCACCCCCTCAGCCACTCACCTAGACCTAGGCCTTTTCCAATTTTTCTAGCACTATCCCACAACGAAGCCATAAAAAAAGATGACTCCCAAACCCCCAAAATGTGATTGTTTCTCTCCTTCCAAATTGACCATATTACAGAAAATACAATAACCCTCCAATCGTCATACATGTTACGTGGCCATGAATTGCACTCCAAAAATTCCCACAATTCATTGCCAATTGGGAGTGCCTCCTTTTGAAGATGAACCCTCCATTTCTCCCATAGAAGCCGTGTGAAGTGACATCGCATAAAGATGTGGGAACAGGATTCATTTGCCTGTTTGCACAAGCAACACCAGTTGGGGGATAGCATCATGTTCTGAAACTTTCGCTGCAACATAACAATTAAGCTTGCCATGTGCAATTGTCCAACCCAAATTTTTTGCTTTAGAAGGTACATGAGCTTTCCAAATGAAGTTATATGGAAAATTGGTCATAGTAGGGTGCAATGGTAAATGTTGCTTCATTGTGGAAGGCTACAAATTCAATTTGGAGATAGCCTCTTCACAAAGTGGGGGGCATCATCAAATATGCCTACTACCCTTGTTTTCTTAAGCACTTTTCTTTTTTTAAATATGAAATTTGGATATTTGGGAACCTTATCTATTTGTATTATTGAATTGCTTTTCTTTGGGATTGGAGTTCCTATTGTGGTAATTCTTGTATATTACGCAGCTGTGCTTCCATTAGTAAGATCCTTCCTTCCTAGTCCCTTTTTGTTTTTACTCCCAAGTTATTTGTGTTGTTAGCTTCCTCACTTTGCATCTAAATAACAGTGCACTTGGAAGTTGGAACTCTGTATAAAAGTATTTTCAACTGGAGCATGATTGTTATTGTCATTGCTAAGTGGTTGCACCATTGAATTTTGTGACCATCTTATAATTGGTTAACTAGGAACTTTGCATGCTATTGGATGATTATTGGGAGCGGATGAATCTCAATGTTCCTATTTATTTTTCTGCTGGTAAGTTACTGACATGTCCCACACCTTTTGCTTTTCTGAATAATGTGTTATTTTTTGTTCATTATTTAAGACATATGATTTGAATAATTGTTGAATTATCTTGTTGCAAAATTTATAATATATATTTCTTGTGCCTATGCTCTAGAGTTTTCATTGAAAATCGCTAAATTTTTGGCCACCAAATCCAAGTTGGATTGTTCATTTGTGATTGGTTGCAATATTTTATGATTTAAGAGGTCTTTGGTCAGATAAGATGATGGTTCGATAAATTTGGTTAAAAAATGGTTGGGTGTTAAGTAGGCATATCAGATTCAACAGATCCAATGCGATAAGCATATGATGCAAGCACTTAAAAAACCATCAAATTGTTGCATATTGATTTGCAATAATTTTGGGGCTGGTGCAATGATAAAGGTTGCTTCATTTTCACCTTGATGTCATAGGTTCAAATATGAAAATAACCTCTTTGCAATGCAAATGCAATGGTTAGGGTTCATATATCAAACTTTACCTAGACCTTGACAATTGGTGAGAGCCTCATGCATTTGGTATGACTTTTTAATTCATGTGATGATTGGAGGCAGACCTTGGCACAAAATGGTTGAGGTTGCTCCATTATGACATGGAGGCACAGGTTTGAATTTGGAAATAGGCTCTTCAATGTGGAGATAAGATTGCATACATTGTCCCTTCCTTAGAGCTTGAAATGGCGGGAGCCTCATGCATTGAGTATGTCCCCTTTTTTATTGATTCTTCTAGCCAATTTGAGCAGATTCAAGGAGAATGGATCATAACAAGAATGCTTGAAATTTAGATAAAAATTGTAGAGTTTAAGAGGAGTCCTTGCTTTTGCCAGATCATCAATACTAGATGGATTTACTTAAGACCCTTTAAACAATGTAACCAGGCTCTATTGTAAAGAGGCTCAAGTTTCAAAATTATTTGCCATCAGCCTCCAAGCAACTGCCATCTAAAATTATTTATACTTAAACAACTTTGAAATGTTTGTTGTCTTTGACTTCCTATGCATAATTAGAAAGATATCAACCAGCTTTTGAGGATGGTTGTGTACATGTTATTATTGGATTTCCAAACCCCATTGATGTCTAATCAAAAGGAAAATTGTCATAATGAATTATTACTCGTTTTAGAACTATTGTTTATGGACTTCAACTTTTCTTGCAAGTTTTTGATGAATTGGAATTGATTTTAAGTTGAAGTATTAGAAGATGTGAAGAAAATTTAATGACTCATAAGCTGTATTTGCTGATAATCTTTTTGGATTAATGTATCTTCAATGATTCTTCCATTTCCACTTGTGTTGTGGTTCTAATGTAGCTGTGCTTTGCTTCTTTGTACACGACATCTCTCAGGGTTGACAATTCAAGCTAATATGTATTATAAGATTCTTATTGGGTGGACTAGCCAAAAAGTCAAGGAGACGTATGCAACCCGCAACGCATTTGATTTTAAACATGGTAAATTTATATTGAGGTCTATGCGTTTTCCTAATTCATAAGCATGTAGATTTGCTTGTTGATTGAATTTGCAAGGTTGTTTATAATGTTAAGTAGACTCCTTTGATAATTCCAACATTAATAAGTTATAGTTATTTTGAGCTATTGTTTTTTGAGCAGAAACAATGCATATATTTTATAATTATAATACTGAGATATAAAGACAAAGTAGCACAAGCTATTTCATTTCATGCATTCAATGCCGTGGTCATTGTTGGAACTTCTTTGAAAACTGATGTTTGAAAATTTGTGTGGTGTGATTAAGGTGGTTTACTAATAAAAAGGTGAAATGTAAACCTAGAGAGAACAAGGTGTTACCTCATTTTTCTTTCCACATTTTGAAAACAAAAAAGTTATGAAAATTATAGTAAGAAATTCTGAATTATCCAATCACTAAAACATAGAGAAATATAAAAAATAATCAAACTAGAAATTAAGAAGTACGTACAAACTTTGTCTCGTGAGCTTGATGTTATTTTTTGGTTCTTGGTGGTGAAGGAATTGAACTCACTCTCCTAGTCAAATAAAGCGAGGGAGTCTAATTGCTTCTCCCCTCTCTCAATTCCACGCATAAGGGGGTGGGAGTTGGGTGTGCATTTGTGGCGACCCCAACCCCTGACCACTATCCACCTCGAGGACAACTTGTGGAATGTCGGGGCGAAACTCTCGGCGTAGGCGTTCCCAACCACCCCATCATCCATGGGATGTTCGGGACCCTACAAGCCTCAACTAGACTCTTCATAGAGTCCCTTCTCTTCTAATCAACCTAATAAAACTTGAATAGTTATACTATCCACAACTAAATAGTCTCTACAATTAAACCACAAGTAATTTAAACCCAATAGACAAAATGAGATCACATTCCATCATTAAAAGTCTAAATCCAAAACCATAATCCCAACATCCATGAATACATATATTCTCACCATCTAATCAGGTGTCAAAATATATACATAGTTCCAAAAATACAAAATACATACATAGATGTGTATAACCATTCAAACCACACAAAAGGGAAACGTTCCTCACATCTATGCTTACTCCACCACTGGCTAGGTCCTCAATGGGTAACAACCCCTTTGCCCTTATCCTGGGCTGTGGATCTTGTAAAAGGGAAATGAGAGTGAGCCTATGATGCCCAGTGAACATAATTTAGATATGCCATCAAATAATACTCATCAATAAAATACCATGTATGCATGAATATGCCACAAGATGATAAAAAGCATATAACACATATATAACAACCATTCATCATATAATCATGCAAGGAAAAGCCTATCATTTTCCATTTCTTCCATTCTCATTTCTTTCATTCTCATTTCTTTCATTCTCATGTTCTGGTCTAGACTTTCTTCGTGAGATCTAGTGTCGTAGCACTAGGATCCGGGACACATCCATTCCACATTTTATTCTCATATTTTAGTCCAAGCTTTCGCTTCAAAGTCAAACGTTGTTATCGTGATTCGGGACATAGAATGTTCAACATTTCATTTCCATATTCTGGTCCAGACTTTCATCCTGAGATCTAACGTCATAGCACTATGATCCGAGATATAGAATATTCAACGGAGTCTCTAGCTCATGTCCTTAGGATCATGGCTCTCTACTCACGTTCTCACCTCATTCGAAAACCCGCCTATGACATGGTCAAGTCTTCCTACTCGTATGCTAGCCTTGCTATGCCCCTTCGCAAGGAGTTCTCTTAGAGTGCGTTCCTCATTTGCTAGGATATACAAGCGCATAGCTTCTAAATAGTTGCAAGTCCAGCTAGGTCCTTTGTAATGGAGTTCTCCTACGGAGCGTTCCCCAGTTACAGGGCCTAAGACGTCACTCTTTCCAAATGCAAGACTCACCCAAGTCCATAGGGTTTTACACACATGCAATATCAATTTAACACATTTCATGATTTCAAACATACAACATATAGTTGATCATATGATGACATAAGAGATTTAAACATAAATGAATTCTACTCACAACCAAGCCAGTGAGAGCAATCCTATACACAAGATACCCAATCCAAATCAAGATCCTACAAGTACATTAATCCATACATATCAATATCCATATTCCATACTCTACATCAATTCACACAACACATAGAACCCATGCCTAATTTCTCAAGTGAAGGTGTCTACATAGCCAATTAGGCCAACTTCACCATTCACCATCCCAAATCATGTGGAATCATTATAATTCATCAAAACCCCTAATTCTACGTCATAGGTACAATATACAACACTCATACCTAAAATTAGGGTAAGGTCTCTACAAGGCCATATTGGGTCAATTACACTAATCATCTTCCAAATCATGTGAAAACATCAATTAACGTCATAAATCATGAAAACTCATCCAAATGAATGACATAAGTCACATGCACACTATTTGGAGAGCTACAAGTCCACTATTTAGGGTTTAGGTCAAATACATGACTTCACGTGTAAACCCAAGTAAAAATCATGTCAAATGTCTGTAAACTACCCAAAGACATCATAGAAATCCATAGAACATACATGCACCTCGGTTCTTAGGGTTCCCATTCGAAACCCTAACCTTAAACACCTCAAATACTGATATGCAAGGCTAACAAACACCATTTGGGCGTGGGTTTGGGTCAAAGGTCTCCATTCCTACCATTTCCAACCTATTTCGAACTAAAGACACCAAAACCCTAGTTTGGAAACATTCCAAACCGTCACCCATGGAGAAATCTAGCCCAAGAGAAAGCTCTCTTTCATCTCCATTAGTAATTTCATGAAGAAAATTAGAGGAGAAACACATACCTAGGGTGGATTTGGTGAAGAATCCACTTTGAAACCCTAACACTCCCCCTTTCTCCTCTCCTCAACTTGTTCTTAGCTCAAATGAGGGAAATAACAACTTTTCCCCCTTTTATAGTGCGTGCATCGGCCCGTGTTTAACTTAAAAAAACTGCCCAGAACGTGAGGAGCGCGCTCCTCCTTGCACTGAGACAGATTTCACCTCTCTGTTTCGTGCAAGGAGCGCACTTCTCCCAGCAGGAGCACACTTCTCCAGAACACCCAATTTGGTTTTTGACATCGGGGAGCGTGCTCCTCCCCACTGAAGCGAGCTCCATAGCTCCATTTCGTCATTTTCGACACTTTTCGACATCCGATGGGTTTTCGATCAATCCCATACTTTGTACACCCATAATACACCATAAAAACACGCTAAAACATGTACAAATTCGCATACATAACATCAACCAAGCAACAAACAACAACAATACTCATTTCACTAAGTGCTAGCACATAGAGTTGGTCTTCCAAATGGGGCATAGGCTAGACGAAAATTTTGGGGCGTTACAACATTGGACTCAAACTCCTTCCATCCCATATCCATATAAAGAGGTGTTAGGCACCCTCTAGGTTGTTAGTGAATTCATTTTGAAATTTATACGAGAAGAGAGAGCTCTTTGTTATTGGGATTTGCAATGTGACTTGTTTGCTGCAATTCAATGAATTCAACTTTGAAGAGCTCTTTTTCCCACCTAAATGCTTCAAGACATTGCTTTTATTCTCATAATTTCATAAACATTATCGATTAGCTAAGTGAGAAAATGTGAGTGATTCTCACTCAAAGTCAACCTGGTCAAAAGAATAAATTGTCTTCACCCAACTAATCCAACTATTGAGTGGGTCGGTTAGGTTTTCTATAACTGCCAAATCCAACATGAAAGGTTTATGAAAAAGAAGGGTTTAATGCCTTAGAGGGAGTAGGAGGGAGAGAAATAGACGAGAGAGCTACTAGAAATTTGGGGGGTGGGGGTCGATTGTCTTCTATAGAGGGGGGGGGGAGCCCCCTCTTCCCTGTCCTAGATGTGGGAGTGGGACTAAAGAGAAAGCCCTTTTTTGTCGCATTGCCAAATTCATTGTTGGAGGCTTGGGGACATCCCAACCTCTTGAGCCTCATTTTGAGTTCATTTAAGTCATTTCTTTTAATTTAAAAGTTTTTTTATAATTCATGGTATTAAATATTAATTATTATATATTTAATATGCTATTATTATTTTAAGCTTTCAACGTTGGGCAGGTCGGTTGTTGAGAATGTATTATTATACCTTATTTTTGAGATGACATTTCGGTGTTGATTATTAGTTACCTAATTGACCCACCATAAGAGTATAAACTTGACTCAACCCTTAACTTTTCTATCGGTTGCTTGGCTTTGGCGAGTGATCTAGTTTGGTGAACAACCATAGTTTGAATCCCATTTGTTACTTGTAGACCCAAAAAAAAAAAAAAGATTTTTGACTATTGAATAACTAATAATAACTAAATGGAAAAGACAAATGACAACTAGAAACATAGTACATAGAAGAATATAATAGTAAGTACGCAACCTTTTAATAGAAAAAAATAGAAAAAAGAGTACTTTAATTCTTGAAATGAAACTTGAAAATTAAAAATAAATGCATCCTTAAATAAGATCCAAGAACTTTCTTTTGAGGTTATATTTAAGATGTTTCTTTATAGAAGGTTTTTAACGACAACTGGCACTAAATTATAATTTGTAATGAGCATGCATGTCCATAGTTAGAACACTAATTTTGAAATTCCAAGACTTCAAATTTCCCGAATGACGAATATTAAGGCGTTAAGAACGATAAGGAATGAATCTTTTTGTTCTAATAAGAGATTAAGATAGTGTTTGGTAACTCTAATTCTAACTTGTGATTTTTTTAAAGTCTAATTGCAATAGAAATTGCTTAAAGGTAGACTGTTTGGCAACAATTTGATAACCTTTAAACCAAAAAAAACTTTGTTTTTTCTTGTAAGGGATCGTCCTCTACAAAAAGCAAACATGAGCTACTAATTCCAAATTTGCAAGTAATGATCAACATAGGATAGTTGGTCATTACTGTTAAATACTGATAAAAGACACAAAGATGTAACGTGGTTCGGCTCCAAGGCCTACGTCCACAGGAGAAAAGAGAAAAAATTTTCTTATTCTTGATGATGTCTTAATGGAGGGACACCATATATATAGACATACAGGGCTATGCACACATATAGTTATAATTACAATTTTAGTAACTGCTAAATAAAACGATTACTAAAATTATCATCTTTCCTTAAAGGAAATAAACCGTAAAGGAAATAAATCCTTAAAGAAAATAAATCCCACAAATTTTGCTCTTCTCCACAACACTCCCCCTCAAGCTGGTGAATAAAGGTTTACCATTCCCAGCTTGGACACATTTGCTTGAAATGCAGTATGGTTTAACCCTTTAGTGAGCACATCGGCGAGCTGATTATTGGTAGACACATATGGAGTATAGATCAACCCACTATCAAACTTCTCTTTAATAAAGTGTCTATCAATCTCTATATGCTTGGTTAGTTTGTTGTATGTAGGTTCCAGCTCTTGGCAATGCCCACACCATGGTGCATAGATCTCAAGAAGAACATCCTTTGACTCATCCAGTACAATGTCATCGAAGTTATTCCCAACCACGATTTTCACATCCCCATCATTAGTCTCTGGAATTGTATCACTTGAAGAAAGGCTTAAGATTGTCTTCCAAGAAATCCTTTCCAAACGTCTTAATACTGTCTAAGGTCACGTCACCATTAAGTATGAATTTCTTGGCATCCTCATTCCCTGTGTACCCAATAATCTGGGGACCATCACCAGTAACACCAAAATAATCTAAAACTGGTTTCCCAACATCTTCATTGTCCATTTCAACATAGACAAAGACGAGCTTGCCCTTGAAAAGTTTTGTTGACTCTTCAAATACCGGAATAACCTTTCTCTGAATCATTTGAAGTAGCAAAAAGCAAAAGTTGTTTCTTAATTGGGCTCTCAAAAATCATAGGAGCACTTTCCCTAGTAAATGTGGTCACTAAAGGCAGCTTGTTGCCAAAGACAAAATCTGCTATTGCTGACTTGGTGAAGTCACCATCAAAGTGGCTTAATTTTTCAGCCTCCTTTTTCAGCATGACCAAAGCATGGCACTTGGCTTTCGGATCAATGTGGAAAAGTTTTGCCACATCAGGATAGGTAGTTTGGTAGAAGTTGACATCGTCTTCAAGTCTTGAGGCAGCAGCAAGTTCGTTACTCTCAGGGCCCACCAAAGAGTCAAGAAATCCCACAACCAATTTATTTTCAATATTCAGTATATGTTCCGCATCTTCAGTCGTGGTTATGTTGGAAATCCCAGGTCCAGTTTTCTTCTTAATCCAAGTCACAATAGCTTATTTGCTCCTCGGGCCGTTATAAAGCTTATGAACTCCATCAACGAATAAATACACCGTAGGAAACCCCTGGACATCATACTTCTGCGCCAGCTCGTTCTCCACAGTTGCATCAACCTTTGCAAGCACCGCAACTCTTTTCAACTCCGTTGCAGCAGCAGCGTACTCAGGCGCAAGAGCCTCGCAATGTCCACACCACGGCGCATAGAACTCCACCATCACATACCTATTTTTCTCCACAAAGTCACTGAAATTCGCATCCTTCAGTACAACCACATCCTTTTCATCAACAACTAGTGTAGAATACTGTTCATTATCCGGATCCGCGCCTTTGAAATCTTCAAAATTGTCGAAATCTGCGTCGTCTTCATCGAATTGATCTTCGTCGTAATGATCTCCGTCTAGAGAATGATGCTTGGTGATCGAGGGTTCTGCTTCTTCTTCTTTCAGCAAGAAATTGAGATCTTCATCAAGATCTTCGTCTTTCTTTGTTGGCTCCTTGGAAGAAGATGCGAAGCTGGAAGCGTTGAAGAGCAGAAGAACTAAGATCGAGAGAAGGAGTAACAGTCGAGTAGCCATTGTTGCTACTTGATTTCGGACAGAAGAGCGTGAAGGTTGGATCTTTAGTTGGTGTTTTAGGGTTCTTCGATCTGAACCGAGATTTATTTTCTTGAGAGTAGAAACTTGAGAACGAGAGAGAGAGAGAGAGATACACAAGAGACGACGAAGATCAGCAATGGTGGGTTCGAGCAGCGGCGACTGAAACACAGTAGCAATGGAGACGAAGGCGTCGACGACGATTAGGATATTGGCAGTGCCGATGAGGAAGACGCAGTAGTAGATGGTGATATAGTAGCAGTGATGAAGACGTACGCACCAATCAGCAACACAAATAATGGCGATGAAGGCCAACGAGGAAGGTTCCGACAATGAAGGCCAAAATAAAACAATTTCGACGATGAAGATCAGAAGAAAAGAAAATTTTCTCAGTTGTTTCGACAAGATGATGTAAGTCAGACACAGCGACGACGATGAAGGCCGACCACAAAGATTCGGCGATGAAGGCCTGCACAAAAGATTTCGGCGATGAAGGCCGAAAAAAGTATTTCCAGTTGTACGAGCCTAAAGCTCTGATACCATGTTAAATACTAATAAAAGACACAAAGATGTAAGGTGGTTCGGCTCCAAGGCCTACGTCCACAGGAGAAAAGAGAAAATATTTTCTTATTTTTGATGATGTCTTCATGGAGGGACACCATATATATAGACATATAGGGCTATGCACACATATAGCTATAATTACAATTTTAGTAACTACTAAATAAAACGACTACTAAAATTATCATCTTTCCTTAAAGGAAATAAACCTTAAAGGAAATAAATCCCACAGATTTTGCTATTCTCCACAACGATTACTCAAGTCTAGTAAGTTATGAAAAATATACCATAATTTCTCATCCAACAAGTATGGCACATAATCACTTATATACCAACTAATTTTTATATTTTTGAGGTTTTGTGTTTCAAAGGTAAACAAATAATAATTTTATTATTATTATTTTTTTTTTAAAAATTAAGTATAATGTAAAACAAATAAAAATTTAATAATATTATATAATTTTTACATAATAAATAATTTTGTTACTAATGACAAAATTTAATAATATTATGAAAATATTTAAAAATTTAATCATTTAATCATTTAATATAATTATTACATAATCAATAATTTTTTTAGTTGAATTTAACTATTAATCTTATGTGTGTAAATGTTTTATAAATGAAGTAAATGCATTTTGATAAAAATAAAGGCGTTAAGACGTTGAGATTGTAGATTACAAACACTTTATCTCTGAAATAAAATGCAAAAGAAGTTGAAATATTGGTTACCGAATAACATGTTTAAAATAAGTTATTTTTAAATAAACTCTTATTAAATTAGAGCAACAAAATTAGTGCTAAATTTTTAGATGTAGAGTTACCAAATGCCACCCAAGTGGAGACATTTTCGAATATAAAAAAAAAGTTTTTAAATAAGGTACAGGTTGAGCTCCTTTTTTGATTGAAACAAGGTACTTTGACTCATTTAGGTGAGATGCAATCCCTCGCTAGACTTGTTGAGGCTTAACCTCATTGCTGTTTAGGCAATGAGGTGCTCCTTTACAGTTATTGGTTATTTGATATTTGAAAGAATGTTCTCAACTACCTTTTGTTGCTTTCAACCACCTTAAGTTCCCTATTTCTAGTTGTATTCAGGCTTATGACGTGGCTACTTAAAAAATGCCGTAATTTATTTCATCTAGTAGTTTAACTGTATTGTACCTTTTGGTGAAAATTTGGTTAGTGAGTTCTTGCCGCAAAGGAAGCATCGTCACTGATATCGAGTTCTTGTATTTCCTTATGCAAACAAGTTTAGCTAAAACTAGTGAAATAGATTAGAGTCTACGGCTATTATTCTTTGGTAATCTTTACCACTATTTACTTATACGGGTGTTGTTGTGTGGCAGTTTGCAGTTTTGATCGGTCTCTAATAAATGCTTCTGGACCCTGTGTTCTCTTTGCCACACCAGGAATGATTAGTGGTGGTTTTTCTCTTGAGGTTTTCAAGCAATGGGCTCCATCTGAAATGAATCTTATTGCACTCCCTGGGTAATTTACCACATTAAAATTTGTGCTTATTATTGAATTTCATGGTTTCTAAATTAAATATCTAAATGCTGTGGTGCACATATACTGGCCTTAGGAGCTGTTGTGCATCTGTAATTGTTAGGAATATTTAGCAATTTCCAATGTGTATATATTTACTTGCTTTTTTTTAAATTGACTGGAACTGGATAACTTGAGTAGCGGGTCAGCTCATGATATTATATGGCTCCAAAAGTCTTAATATTTGAAGCTTATGCTAATATGAAGATGGTGGATACTCAAGTCTAGTGTGATGACGAGTTGGGTTCATTCTTGATGTTAATTGTAGTAAATTGCTTATGTTAACTTTGGTAATCGGTATGCATTGAAAGTTGAAACCAGGCAGTGATTGAAGTTTAATTGATTTAGAATTTAAGAAAGCAACACTTTATGTTTCTTCGCTGATGTGATTCTCATGACATAAGAAGAGCTCAAAGGAAATAGTCTATTTTATGTTAAAATGAAATTCAGATTGAAGGCATGCCTGTTGTGTGTGTAAACATTGTGGTGAAATTGAGTTTCTGGTATAAGTGTTAAGACAATGCTTAGATAGAGATTCCAATTTGAGCCTTTGCTTCGCCAACTAGTGTTACGTCCTGAGCGGTCAACACACTGGGAATTGTTTGAGTACTATTTCTAAAGGTTGGCATGCTAGTTTTTTGATGGCAATTGTTAATGCATGTGTTACCTGTGGAAGTTACAGTGAGTATTTGAATCAAGAGGAATGGAAGGCCATTGAAAGTTACGTAGGGTCATATGTTGCCATTGGGAGATTTTTTTTTTTTGAGAAGAAATGAAATATATTGTATTATATTAAAGATACTGAGATCATAACATCCTCAGCAAGATAAAGCACCAGTAGTGCTCTAAACCAGTAGTGCTCTAAAAGCCAAATTGACCTACTCAAAAGCAGTTCATGAATTGGACTATGCTCCATGGCAACCATAGTCAACTTCTCCTAATGAAACTTAAATTCAACAAGTTGAGGTTAGTATCCCTCGTGTAAACAACTCGACCAATATAAACACCAGTTGGAGATAGAAAAACTGTTTGCCCATGGAGAGGCCACCACCCAAGAGTTAGCGACAAGCTTTATTTCATCCCAAATGATTGGAACGTCCTTTGAAGCATTGTTGAAAATTCTTTGATTCCGCTCGAGCCATATAGACCATAGCGTAATATATGATGCAATTAGCCCCACTTCTTTATCCATCTTCGATAATCTCGATATGTGATTGAAATATAAGCCTTCCTGATAAATGCACAGCGGTTGGTATTTGTTTCCTGAGAAAGCTAACCATTGTCCCCTAATACATTTAGCATAGGAGCATGTGAAGAATATGTGCTCAATTGACTTGGCTTCCTGTAAACAAAACGAACACGTTACCATTGGGAGTTATGAAAAGTATTTTGCAAGAGGAATGAAATGTCATTGAAAGATAAGATGTTTTGGATTTCCTATAGGTTTATCGTCTATTAAAAGTATCATCTACCCATTGGACAATCATAGAATGGTGTTGAGTGTTGTGGCCCTTGAATTCTTTTGTTTGCAGCCTGCAAGGTACTTTCAAAGAGAGTTCTGGGGGGCGACTGGGGACTTTTAATATATCTTTTGGGTTTTTTTTTTTTTTTAATATTTGCATTGTGATGTTTTCATGATGGGCCTTTTGGCCCAACTTTTTTCCCCTTTCGTAAGGCTAGCACATACCAAAAGAGGGATTGCATCAAAGATCTGAACTTAGTTGTTTCAGCTGATTCACTTGTTATTGAAAAATCAATTACTTCAAGGATTTGTTGATGAAACTTGAGAGGAAGGAGATTAGAAGCAGTTTTATACTTCTATGGAAGATGACCTTGACAACTAAGGAAGAAAGCGTAGAACTAGGATATATAGAGTGCAACTTTTGTCAGGACTAGGGCTATTTAAGGGTTATTTTGAATCAGTTTTGAACCAAATTCCCAACTAACTTGGGAATTTTGGGTGAATATTATATCCACCCCAAACTGATCTTAAACATAAAAAAGATCATCTGACAAATCCATCAGTCAAGTTGGATCAATAATTAAATGCTACTTATAAAAACTTTAACCAACCCAAGTGAATAAATGCCATTAGTTAAACTATAGAAAAAAATGGACATTAAAATTGTTAATGTCTATGTTTGCTTGATATAACAGTGGGCCTCTACTTATCAACTATAGCTTTTCAGTCAAACAGTTTCTACATGGTACCAGAGCTTTCTTATTTTGGAGGTCCTATGTTCTAAGCAATTATTTGCTTGTTTCTCTTATTTATCAATCATGTCTTTTCTTCCTATTATAAATCTAGTTCATCTGCCAGTGAGGGGGAGTGTTAATGTCTATGTTTGCTGGATACACAAGTGAGGGGGAGTATTAATGTCTATGTCCACTTGATATACATAGTTGGGCTGCTACTCATCAGCTATAACTTTTAGTCAAGAGGTTTCTAACCAAAAAAGAAAAAAACAACCTTCCAAAGGATGTGGGAGGGGATTTCTTCACAAAGGACAACCCTACTCTACTGGGAATGGAATGGAGAAGGGGAGTAGGGATCCTTTTGTAAGTGAGAAATGGGCATCTCTCCTCTTAGTCCCAATGGTCATATGACAATGAGGCTTCTCCCCTCTCCTTTAGTCTCGATGTGGGACTAAATGAGCAGAAAAAGGGGGTTTTAAGTGATTCAAGGTCACTCTTCATTATCTCAAATCAACTCAACTAAGCCTTTTTCTAACTACATGGTGTCAGCTACATGAATTTGCTTTCTCCACGCCACTTTATTTAAGGTCACTCTTTAACTAAATTTTAATACAAAAATAAGAAAAAATATTTAATATTTTATTTTTTTATTCCTACAACATTGAGCGGTCGAGTCAAACTAAACATATTGAACATGGACTAGGAATTTGACCCGTGGATTACTAAATTTTTAAGCAATGGAACCGTACTTCCCTTCAAAACCACTAGAATCCACCCTGATGGTTTGGTCTACTTCAATTGGGTGGTTTGGGTTCAATTTATTTTGAGCAGCTCTATCTGGGACTGCTCCAGGCCGAGGGCCATAGATCACTTCTATTTTTAAGTTTCAGCTATTTATAAAGATGGAGAAACTGGTGATACTGTTATACTTAAAAAATAACGTTGGAATGTTAAATAGGAGTGATTTTAATTTCCTTTGTGGTCAATGTGTACCAATCTCATTGAAGAAAAATTTTGCTGCTCACCATGAGCCTGCCATTTTAAGACTGGCCTTATATCTGTCACGAATCAAGATATGCATGGAATGGATGCCAAAAAGGTGAAAAATAATGCTGAAATGAAAGGAAATAACAACTTAAGTAATGAAAGCCTACAAGGCTGCAACAACAGTGGCTATGGTTTTCAGGATGCTGGTCATAGGCTCTGAAGGGAAGAAAAAGATTAATTGGCATCATATGGTGTTAGGCAGGATGTTAAAGGACATGGAATGCTGAATATTAGTTTTACAAGGGGACAACAATTTCATTACAGTGACATGGATTCTTGTTGCTAAGATTTGACTGCATTTGAGAACAACTACCTTGATACATTGTTGCTGTTCATGAAAAAATAATAATAATAATAATTTTCTTGATTGCATTTCTATAAGTTGTCACTTGCATATGGAGCTGAGTTACTAGCGCAATATATCATCTTGAATGAAGTGTATGAAATATACCTTGTTAAATGCAATATGAGGCCAAGGACTGGCAGCTCACTCGATTAGGCATCTACCTCTCCTTATATAAGGTGAAATGTTAGGATCTCCTCAGCCTCATATGAGAAGAGGAGTTGTTGGGTCCTATTGCATGCTTGTGGTGGTTCTATTGGGCCTAGGTGTGGGCATTTGTTCCCTTATTAGTAGTTAAGATGGGCCTTATCTTTGATTCATTTATCTGAAATGATTTCTATGTATATGATGATTCAATATAACAAATACTATATATTGACAAAAAAATATGCAATATGAGATTCAAATAATCAAGTTATTTTTCATCTTGACATGAACCACACTTTTTTTCCCATCTTTAATGAATTGATTTGACCCATGTTTGAAAATGTTTAGCATGTGTGAAAATACCTTGTCAGACAAACGATAACTTGTTGATTGCACTCCTGATCCTTGCTTTATTTTTTGTTTTTTTTTTTTTTTCAGTTACTGTGTGGCTGGAACAGTAGGGCACAAGTTGATGTCAGGCAAACCTACCAAAATTCATGTGGACAAAGACACTCTAGTTGATGTTCGCTGCCAGGTAGTTATTTACTTCTTGCCCTTTTATATTTGGAAGTATTTTTATTTATAAGAGAGGAAGTGGCAGAGTGGGGCTCTCTAGAATTTCTGAGAAAGACTTGCAATCTCCATGGCATGTCTATTTTGGAACTTCATTTCCTCTCTGAAAACATGAGCACTTGAACTGATTTAATCACTACATTTCAATACTTACACCTTATACACAGGACTAAGGCATGTAACATTTCATGTAATGTGAGCCACATATAATCGTCTATGATGCTTTCTCCATACAGGCTTTGTGATACAAGATCATTCCTAAACATTTCTTCTAATTAATTATAATGTAGTCGACCCCACATAGTTGGAAAAAAGGCTTTGTGAATTTTAGTGTTTCTTCTGACCTTGTTGCATTTGGAAATCAAGATGCAATAGATTTTATAAATAGCTCTGTACACTAACGAATGTGAAATTCTCTTATCAAAGGAAGTAATGGTTGTGAAATTTTTTATGCAGAAGGAGCTGTTTTCAACCAAAATACAAATAACTTATAGCATACTGTCTTCTTTCTTATTTGAAACTAACCTTCTCTCCAGTAAAGTTAAACCCTAGAATCTTATAATGTTCCATGTAAATAAAAGAACCCAGTGTTTGGTAATTTCTGATATAATAAACTTTCCATCATTCTTAACATTGCTCTTCGGCTGATTGAATATATCTTGCGGCCGCTTGGCAACTTTCTAGCAATAACATGGGTCTGAATGTGATCTTTGAATGCTTCGCTTATTCAGATGGTCTATTCACCTATTATTTCTATTGAATTTGGCACTTTAACAGTCTAAGTATTCTTTTTAAAGAAAAAAAGAAACAAGGAAGATACCGTTCTTTGTTCTTCCTGTGAATAATATGCAGATTTCTTTTTCCCTTTTTTTGTTTTCTCGTGTGCACCAAATACTTCTTATTCAAAGATGGGTTGTGTATGCTTCTTTTTAATGCTTTATTTTCTTCATTTGATTCTGACCAAATACTTTTATGTTGTAGATTCATCAGATGTCTTTTAGTCCACATACAGACGCCAAAGGGATTATGGATCTTACAAAATTTCTTTCTCCAAAGCATGTGATACTCGTCCATGGGGAGAAACCTAAGATGGCCTTGCTCAAAGAGAGAATCCAATCTGAACTGGGGATTCAATGCTATGATCCTGCAAATAATGCTACTGTCATTATACCCTCGACTCAAACTGTGAAAGTCGATGCAACAGAAACATTCATTCAAAACTGCTTGAATCCAAATTCGGATTTGTTGAAAAGTGTCGCAATGAGTAAGTCTGATTTGGGCTCCCAAGTGACCAATGCCTTGCCGCTCGAGCGAAATGAAGACACGAGAGTTGCTGAAGGAATCCTGGTCATGGACAAAACAAAAAGAGCCAAGGCAGTTCATCAAGATGAACTTCTGCCATTGCTGGGAGCAGATGAACATGCAATTGGGTTTGCTCATTGTTTTCCTGTTTATTTTGCTTGCTTACAAAATGCAGAAGTATTAAACTCTACACCTTCAGAAGAACCTAGGCCTCAGCAATTGCCACTGCCCAGTTCTCTCAAAGGCTCTTTACTTCATTTATTATTTGAGAAACTTACAAATGAGCTTGACCCACAGAACATCCAGAAATTTTCTGATCACTTGCGGATCAAATCAGTTCAAATCTCCATTTGTTCAAACAGTATGTGCCCTTACAGGATCAGCAGCTGTATTAGAGACAAATCAACAGTATTCTTTTGCTGCAATTGGTCTTTGGCCGATGAGAAGCTGGGATGGAAAGTAATTTCAATCATGAAACATATGGACTTCGATTCAATTGAAGACCTTTGCCCACAAGAGAAGTAACATAAGTGACTCATGACCCCCGTGTTTATTAGTTTCAGTGTCAGTGTAAATTCTAACTCTTTATTTACTAATTAAATTTCCTTGCCTTCCTATTTTGCATCTATTCTAAAACAGTTACTTAGACCACCTAACTACCAAAATGTGACAGCTTGTGTTGCTGGCAGGGTTCAACATCGCAAGAAGCTTCATGAAATCTCATGGGTGTAAATGTTAAGGACTATTGATTAACCAACATTAAATGAATTGTGAGTCAGAAATCACTTACTTAGCCAGTCAGGACAAAAGGAGGTGGTTTTGATTGAATGATAGAAAAGACTCATTTCTGCTACAACCTTAAGCGTCACGAGAACGTTGTGCGTCTTTCTCCACATTTAATACTGCTCTCTTCAAAACTTCAAGTTTCAAAGAGGCAATTCTTGTCTCTTGATCTTCCACGTCGTGCCTTTCCCTTGGGTTTCACTACACCGTAAGTGAAGCCGAGAGAAAATATCCAGTGCTCACACGAACCTTGATTCTTGTTACATTCTAATGCCACGCGTAACAAGATGAGCTTCGTTTCTGAGAGATGATCACAATTTAGAGAGGAAGGACTTGCGTGTCGGCTAGTCTCGTACTTCGCTGCAAAAAATAGATGTTTACATGTGAAGGCTCTGCTGTCTCTACTTAATTCCTGTCCCACCTGTTGCTCTCAATCAGATGGTACCACGTCATAACATGGCAAAGGATCGGGCCCAAGCCCATTTCTGTAATGGGCTGCATGAATTGGAGGCCCACAGATTGCCACATGGCACCATTTTGTTGCATTGTTTCGCAACTGAACTACAGCATGGAGTAGCAAATCCTTCTCCTTTTCTACAAATTTTTATTTTTCTATAACAATGACTCAAATGAATGATATATATGTTTTTAAATTACATATGCATTTGACACGTAAATTTAATACTCAGCCAAGCCAACGACGTTAACGTATACCAAACGTGGAGCAACAGCAGCTAGCAGCAGCAGTATTATCTCGCATTTGCCCTGCCCTCGGTGCGCCTAAACACCGAGCTATGCGCTCCCGTTCGCAGCCCATGCAACAATCTCGGCTCAACCACATCTCCCTTCGACCCACATATTGCTGTGTTCCTAAACCAAAACATACCCAACTTCTTCCTACTAGTACTCTTCCTCCGATCACCGGACTCCATCTCCGGCAGCACCCGTGTCACTGGACCCTTCATGCGAGCCTGATCACCGCTGTCATCCGATCCATGGTGATTCCTATCATTACTTGACTGAATTAAGCATTCCAATCGCTTGGAAATACTTTGGATTTCATATAGGTCAAGTAGCACTGAATTGTCTGATTTTGTAGGACTCAAAGTAAAGCTACTAGTAATTGGAGACTTTGATTCTTCTATGGAGTTCATCATCGATTCTAGCTTGAATCTAGAAACTCTTGGGGGTCTAAGCTTTCTTGTGACACCGAACTCTCTGATCATTGGCTTGCCTTCTGATCCTGAACCGTGTTGGTACCAAGCCCATGCTGCCGCTTTCACCACTGCTATTTCATCTGCCTTCTTTTTCTCCATTATTAAAGCTGAACAAGAAGAAGATTAAGAAGAAGAAGAACAACAACAAGAATAGAAGGTAGGAAAGAGAGAGGAAGGTGGTGTAATCTTATTATTCTTTTACCGTTGAAGGAGGGTTCGGTTTGTGAAAGGAAGGTATCTTAAATTATACTTAATCTCATGCAAGAGATGTTGCTAAGGTTTCTAAAAGGCGTTTGTTTATATTGGGAAGGATGGTCAGATTTGACTTGGGGGGCATTTATGTAAGAGGCCCCACAAGAGGTTCATCGTTAGGTGAGATCTCCATAATGTTGGAGGATGAGTTGAGAAATGGGCTCTCCTTTATTCATTTATGTTCTGTTGATACGGCCCACGTTAAGCTGTTCTTTACCTATACTCTTAACTGTGCAAATCCACCTCTTTTTTCTACCAAGTCAACTTAATCGAACTAAAAATGGATTGGCTACATGAATTAGCTGATGACTAACTACCCTTATAAAGAATAAGTCAATATTTAAATTATATTTAAGTCATTTTATAGTATAATTAAGTCATTTTATATTATATATCTAACAAAATTTTACCCTTATGACAATTAGTTAATACAATCTTTTTTTTCTTTATTTGAGTTTAAGATCATAGAGACATGAAAATATGTTTAGGTGGAGCTATCTTATTTTTTACACAATAAAGATTATAATGATAACTAATGTTTCGTTGGTTGAGTGGTTCAGGGTGCTCGTCTTAGAAAATGAAGTTACTAGTTTAACTCTCTACTAGTGTTGGTCACTGTGAGCGTCTCTCGCTCTAGCAATCAGGGGCCAAGAGATTAGTCGAAATCAAATACCCAGATATCCTCAATTATAAAATAAATAAAAATAAAAATTATGATGATACTTTAGGACTTGAAACAGTAAAATGCTAGGGATACGTGTTTTGAATCCTTTTGCCAATATTAGAAGCTTTGTGTTGATTTATATAGCTCCTTATAGTCTATAAAATTAATATAAATTGGATTTAGCTTTTGTTCATGTTTTTGTAGAAAAGACTAATAAATATTTTAATTAGTATGAATAAATAGTTAGGTATTTTATAACCACAAAAGTTGTGGGGTGTTTTGGGCCTACACGCATGTGAGAATTATAAGGTTTTGTTTGGATAATTGATTTTCCTTTTAAATTTACATTTACTAAAAACATTCTTTTTCTTATCCCTCTTTATAACAAACATTAATTATTATTTTCATCACATGCTTCAATTCAACGGTTTATATTGCTCCATCAAGATCATCATTCACCGCTTATCAAGACAACACGTACAAAGAATCGCCAGCGATAGTTCCAAGACCCATTACGATCGTGCCACGTGGGAATCTATCATTTCTCCCAAGATTAAACGTCAAACGTGTGCACGGAAACACCAAGTAAGACAGGATCGTGTCCGGAGGAATCCCACGTGCCATGAACCAGTCCTTATTTTACTAGGTCAGCGTGATCCTCTCCATCAAATCCGTGGAGATACGTAATTGTTAAAATCGACGAAATGTGAATGCTTAATAGTCTTTCGTACTATATAGAAAGACGAAGAACACGGACTTCCCGATGATGGTAATAATAATCTAATCTCAGTGTCTTCTTTTTGTCTTCGAAGTTACAAACCTTCTCTCAATTTCTTTTGTCATCATCTGCCTCTCAACCCAAGAGACAGAGAGAGACAGAGATTAGATTAGATTAGAAACTCCGAGAAATCGAACTATCGAAGAACCCTAGAAAGCTCCGAAAATGGCGTTTTCTTCTCGAAATTTCTTGCTCTGCAACGACTATATGAATTAGTAATGGCGGAAGTCACAGTTACAGGCAGCGATTCCTCGGTGGCGCCTCTTCTCCGGCCGAGGCAGGCCGGCGGCAATGGCGACGACTCGGCCGGTCGGGTCAACACGCTCGCGCTCTTGTTGAACCGAGCGACCGGCCGGCGCGGACCGTCGTCGCTTGTGCGCGAGACGGCCGCGATGCAGCTGGAGGAGCGGCGGGCTGATTGGGGTTACTCGAAGCCGGTTGTGGCGCTTGATATCGCGTGGAATCTAGCTTTTGCTGTTGTTTCTGTTGTGATGCTTGTTTCTACCTTGAATGAGAGACCTAACGCGCCGATCAGGGTTTGGATCTGCGGATACGCGTTTCAGTGCTTGGTTCACGTGGTGTTGGTGTGGTTGGAGTACCGGAGGAGGACTATGAGGAGGATGAGGAGTTCGGAAGATGGAGGAAGGTCATCAGATTCGGATGGGAATGATAGTGAGGATGAGAGTGGTGATGCTGTGGAGTATAGGAGTGAGAGTCGATCGAGGTGAGTTTTGCTTACTTTGAATACAACTTTTTTGGTTTTGGTTTTCATTTTTCCTCTGTTTCAGACTTTCGTGATTAATAAATTGACACACTCGTCATCTAACTCTCAAAACCTTAACCCGGTAACGTTTTAGACTCCAATAAGGAAGATGTGATAACATTGTTGTGCAGATGAAATCAGACAGTCGAATTGAGTGTGCTATCTTTAGACTTCCACTACGAGTGATTTTTTTTCTTCATATGTGCTCAATGTTTGCCGTACTGTGGAGATGTTATTGTAACCATTAATGAACAATCCTTGGTTTAATCAATGTTAAAAGATGGTTGAAGATATCGTCTTCTTTTGCAGCTTGAAATTTGTCAGTTTTTGGTAGAGAAGTTGACATCACCATATGCCTTTAACCAGAGAATGCGAAACTAAAAGTTTCAATATAGGTCTATCTGAGTACTCTTTGTTTTGTGATTTTGAAGTCCTTCCTCTCGTACATTTGTGTATTGTGTTGTTATTTGATGAAAAAATCAAAAATAGAAATTGAAGGGAGGTTTTGTAAAAAATTATTATGGTTGCAACTGAGGTCAACCTCCCTTTACTAAAATTCCTTCAAAACTTTGAAGTCCTTGTTGAATCCATTGTCTTCAAGGGTAGAAGACTTCTGTACACTATGATTTTCCTTGACAAATATGAAAGAAAATTAGTCACATACTAGACAATCTTGCTCTCTAAATCTCAACTCAACTCAACTCAACTCAACTCAATTTTTTTCCAACTAACATGGGGTCAGGTGCATGAATTTGCTACCTCCACTCTACTCTATTAAATGCTAAATCAATGCTTAAATTAAAGATGAGGATGTTCCAGCCATTTGTGTAGTCTGATTTAGTAGATTCATGTTATAATTGATTTGATAAAGTTTTATGTCAGCTCAGGGGCGTAGCTAATAATTTTATTTAGGGTGGGCTAAAAATATTTTTTAGACAAATCTCGACGGTACAAAGATATTTCATTGATTAAGATATGTAAAATCATCAATATTCAAAGGATAAGCATGTATAGTCACACACGTAGTTGCAACTTTTACAGTTAGATTATTATTTCTTTTACAGTAAGGAAAATACTAATCTAACTGCAAAAAAATTGTAACTACATGTGCAACTATGCATGTGTATCCATTGGATCATTTATTGCACACTTTAAGATATGTTAATTGCTAATATGTAAAGGATAAACATGTGTAGTTATTTTGAATCCATTTAAACATGATGATAAAAAAAGGGTCTAGCTAAACTTTTCGAAAATCATTTGACAGCCTTATCTTTAACGCTGTAAATCGAGAGGAGTGTGTTTTCAAGTGTTTTTATGTAAATTTTTTATTTGATTGTGATTATAATTTGTTGGATATTAGTCTTTGATAAATTAATATTTTTAATAATTTTCTTTTTATTTAATTAGATTATTTTAATTTCTTATGGAATTTGATAAATTAATGTTTAATCTCACCACTATTTAATTAGGGGTATGGATGTATTACTAACACTAACATGGATACAAACATTATTTCTGAAAAAATAATAACTTAATACTTAATATATTTGTATTTAATAAAATATTAATTATACTTTATATTTAATAATTATGTATTCCTATATATATAGGAGGACCTTTCACTGCTGGAGCCTAGGGTAGCGGTAAACAAGCTCCGCCCCTGTGTCAGCTGTCAGCTACTTAACACAACCCTCCTCTTTTATCTAAGCTTGACATCAACTGTATTTAGAGAAATGCAATATACTCAATATAGGCAAAGTTGCTTTCTCTATGTTTCTCTACTTTTATTCTCTTCTCTGTATTCCCCTTCGTTTATTTTTTTGGGATTAGTATGACATGCATGTTTTCAACCCGCCTCTTGTTTTATGTTATGAGATGATTCATAGACCATACATATTGAACGAGAGATGCTCGTGAAGGATTTAGCCCAATCCATAATTCCATACAGTGGCAGGCTACAATTACCCTTCTCCTTTAGGGATTGATTATCAATTTTAATCTCCATAATAATTATCTAAAGACTGGGTAATTAACTCTTCTTATTCTAAGGCCTCCTTGGTTGTTCTCAAGATAAATGGTTTTCTAATTAAAAACATTAAGCCATGTTAGTTTCTACATGGCATCCGATGGAAAGTGATGTATTTCATTTCGTGGACTTCTTGCTCCACTTTGTGGACTTCTTGATCTGCTCCACTTTGTGGACTTCTTGTTCGCTTAGCCTTTAGTCCTATTCTCCTTCATTTAATAATAAGTTCTGTTTCTTTTCAAAGAAAAAAAAAAGAATGCTGACATCTTACTTTTAAGTTTTGATAAACACCAATTCCTTTTATAGATGAGCTTTTCATAACTCGAGTGGTTCTTTTTTATAATCTCTTGACAACAAGGTGCATTGACGAATCTCAACACTAACCCGACAAACCCAACATAGATTGAAAATTCCCTGATGTTGTGGAAAGTTCTATTGAAATTCTTTGATTTTGTAATCATGAAATGTCAACCTTTGGCAAAATTGAACTTAGAGTGTAGGAATTTATTGCTTGCCACCTTTGTCTTTTTGTGTGACTTGATTTGGGCACTAACTTCGTTTTCCAATTTTAGCTTCTGAATTTTATTTACTTGCTAGGGGATTTCATTTACCTTTGCTCACCATCTATTTCTCTTATTTAAATATTATGCAATCTTATAAAATAAATGTCAGTTTATGTTGCCTAGTATTTCTGCGGTGTTTTTTGCGCTTTGTAAATTTTAGGATGTTGATGTCACATCCTTTAGGGACTAGGGCAGTTGATGGATACACTGTCAAACCATTCTCTTTATATAATCTCATCTTGTTTCTGATTTAAGTGGTGGTGTTTGGCTCAGTATTGCCAAGAGGTGTGAATCCATCAATACAATGGCATCTTTTCTCTGGTGGATAGTTGGATTCTATTGGATAATCTCTGGTGGTGAAGCCCTTACACAGAATGCTCCACGCTTGTATTGGTATCCCCTGAACTTCTCTTTATTGAAGAAATTCATTTGGTTTGCATCACCTAGTGGAATTAATTGTTCTGACTTCATTGAACTATAGATTTGAATAATGCTGTGGATTTGGATCACAGTTTTCATTGACTAATGTTTTTGTGATTTGTATAATCTGTAGTTACGTGAGCGAAAATTATAAGTTTATAGCAGATCTAGTGATAATTGCTTGAATAAACACAACCAAGGTGCTTTAGAACTTTCTACGGAAAATAAAAATCCCGTTACCTAAAAGTAAATTTTCACACCAGCATTAGAAGAATTGGCTAATAACTTCAGTCTTTTGGAACTTTAGTATAGAATAGAATAGATGTGCATCCATAAAAACACACATGCACATGCAACCTACTAACTGACAACCTACTGGTCCTGTGATTTGTGTCTTTGAATTGTCTTATTTGTTCAGACATGTGTTGCTGGTCCTAGCCATTACATTTGCTCTGGTCCTTTAGATTAATAAAGAAGCTTTCCCCCAAGTTATGTTCCAAAATGGGTTCCTTTTGAATGGGTAACAAAGAAATTAAGATTTAGATATGGTAGTTGTTAATTGATTGGCACAATGTTTGAAATATCTCATTTCTATACTTTTTTTTTTTTTAAAGGATAATATATAAAAGGGAGAACAAAGAACAAAGAGAAAACAAAAACAAAAAAACAACCAAGCCACAAAAGGCCACCAACATCAGACCCCCTCCATAGAGGAACAAGTCCCAAATCAGCAAGAAACAAAACAAAAGAAAACACGGCCAAACCAAAACAGCCACATTCAGGACCACTTCACCCACTCACATTCTCGTATACAGAGTGCCCCTAGCATCCAAATTAAGATTAAGCTCAAGCTCATGAGGAATCTGGTCATGGAGGAAATTCTCCTCATTCTCAGAAGAACATCTAGCAGCACACCAGTTCGCTGCAGCATTTGCTTCTCTCCACACATGCTTAATCAACCAACAACACCAATTCAACAGACGATCCATTATAAGATGGTAAAGAGGTCTAATTCTCCAAGGCACAGGAGACTTGCGTGAGCCGATGAGAGAAAGAAGCATCGAGTTAGTTTCAATAGACAGACCCACGCCATTCACATCACTAACCAGGTCCAAACCTCTAGCTAAAGCCATAGTTTCCACCTGAATCACACTCTTGGGGATCGTCCATCCAGCTAAAGCCTTGATTACCTTGGCCCTATGGCATCTAACCACACACCCAATGCCACCCCGAGAAGGGGAGAAATTGCCATCAACATTCAACTTCACCCAACTGACGTTCGGAGCATTCCAAGAGAATCTCCTAATGGGACGAGAATGAAGGAGGAAATTGCATTGCCAGGCATTTAGAACATGTTCAGACGAAGGATTCAGCTTGAGCACCTCTAGAACATTTTCAAAACTCCCCCGGATATCAGCAGAAATATCACACAAAATACCTTCAATGGATCTAGCGCATAATCTAAATTTCCTTAGATTACGCTCCCACCAAACGTGATAAACCGTGGCCGCAAAAGCTTTCTCAACAATCATCCCAATAATAGAGTCTCCACTATAAGAAGAAAGGATTCTTCCCATAATTCTCCTCCAACCATTAAGATTACCCATTATTTGGAAGCAACACCCTTCCAAATGAGATTAGGAAGAGCACACTAAAAAAAAAGATGGTCTTGGGTCTCTCTCCCATTCCAACCAAGAATACAAGCGTCATTCACCCTAAGGCCCCAATCATGCAATCTAGCAGAAGTAAGAAGCCTTTACCAACACAGTTTCCATAAGATAAAAGCATGGCGAGGGATATGGTTTTTGATCCAAACAAAATCGTGCCAAAGAACTTTCTGATCTCTCACTCGACAAGATCCCAAGCAGATTTAAAAGAAAACTCCCCACTAGCCTAGGCTTCCAAACAATTCTATCTGGCATGTCACCACTAAGGTGATTCTCCACATGAATAGAATTCCAAACCTGAGAAGGGTTGCCAATCGTCTTGGGAAAGATCCATAAATTTCCAGATCTAATAGAGCAAACCAAAGCATCTCTTCTAGATCCAGTTCTTCTTCTAGCTTCCCCATAGGAATTAACCAAAGAGCCTTCTCCCACCCAAGGGTCTAGCCATAATCTAGTGCCTTGACCATTACCAATTTGATGAAAGACCTGCTTCTCAATTAAGTGTCTATACTTCAGGACTTTCCTCTAAATCCAAGAGCAGTCCACAATCGAAGGGAAAGTCCAGATAGAATTAGCAGCAAGATATTTATCCTTAATCCATTTTACCCACAAACACTCCTTACCCGAAGCCACCCACCAAACAAGCTTCAAAATGCCAACAATATTTGAGTCCTTCACCCTTCTAATCCCCAATCCACCTTCAGACTTTGGCTTGCACACAGAGTCCCATTTAACAATGTGAACCCCCTTTTTTTCAACATCTCCTGCAAAGAGGAATTTGGACATCATAGCTTCAATCTTCCGCCTAATACTAGACGGAATAGCAAAAACTCCAGACCAGTAAAGATGAGAGGGTTGAATCACAGATTTAATAAGTTCGCATCTTCCGGCCATAGAAAGGTATCGCCACTTCCAACCTTGGAACCAGATATTCTACCTATCAATAATCGGATGGCAATCGGCGACAGAGAGCCTTGAAGCCGTGAGGGGAAGGCCCAGATATTTGAGTGGCAGAGAGTCCTTGCAGATACCAAGAAGACCCTCAAACTCATCAGCTTGGGATCGAGAGATACCTCTAAAAACAGCTCTAGATTTAGCTTTATTTGTGGCGACCCCGCACCCCGGACCACCAACCCCATAGGGAATGGCGTGCGGAATGCCGGGGCGGGATGCCCGGCGTAGGCATCTCCGACCACTCTTCAACTCCCGTGAGGTGGTTGAGACCTTACGAGCCTTATCTCAAACAACGACATAATATCAAAAGGTACTAAACAAAACTACCGACCGTATTAATCATCCAAAACAAGAGATAATCCATAAAAATGAATCATAAATAAAATCATAATCCTTACAGTCCATTAAAATTGACATACACATAAAGTCCAAAATTGTGGGTACAAATAAAACCGTCATATGCCCACATGGTCTATCTAACAAGCCCCAACTCACCCATACTACAATGTGGTAAGTGTTATAATTACATAATCCAAAATATAATACTTCATAATTTAAAACACAGTTCAATCAAAATGCCTCTCAACTCACATCGAGGCCTTGGATTCTCTCGCAGGCAAGGCCCTCAAGATATAACTACTCCTTTGCCCTTATTCGGGACAGAAGGACCTGAAAGAGGAAAATGAGGGTGAGCCAACGGTGCCCAGTGAATAGAATTCAAATATGCTATCTATACTCATCAATAAATATCATGTATGCATGTCAATGTGTAGCATGATTAAAAGCTCATAACATATAGATATCAAGCATTTATAATAAGTTCAATGCAAGTAAAAGCTTATCAATTTGGATCCACATTCCACATGCATTGGGGTACTAGTGCACGTCTATTTCACCGTACCGTTGATCCCAATCATGTTTATTTGGGGTCACTAGTGCACGTCTATTTCACTGTACCGTTGACCCCAATCATTTGCTTTTTAAAACCCTCCTATGACAAGGTTAAGTCCCCCTATTAGCCAGATAGATGGGCCCAACCAAAGTCATAAGGTTTTTTCAAATCAATGCATCATTCAAAACATTAGAACACATTCATGCTTTCAACATACAATATATATAAGTGATATGATGACATAAAAGATATAATCATAAATGAAGTCTACTCACAACCAAGCCTCGCGAGAGTATTTAACCACACACGACCACCAAATCGAATCAACCCAATCAAGATCCTGAAACATACATCAATATCCTACCATACATCAATTTCTATGCTCAATCACATAGACATTACACATCAACCCTAAATCAGCCCACATATAAACAATAGGCCTAAATCCCATCTAATCCCATCATTCAACTCAAATCACATGACTTAGGCCTCTAATGCATAGTTCTCATACATAAACCATTCTATTAATCAAAAATACTGATTTTCAATTCCTTTAGGCATAAACATGCCCAAATTGGGTCACTTGATCACAAGTAGGCCTAACCCATGATATGGTCACAACCACCAAATCAGTAGCATAATAAACCCTAATCATGCTTAATTAAACATAAGTTGCATCAATTCAATGATTTTAGGCCAAAAGCATCAAAAGCCCTAAAATATGAAATTTTCCATACTTAGGCCATATTGTCGATTTACACTAGGTCACCATGTTCAGCCATGTATATCACTGATTTTCCATCATGGGTTCATCAACAATGACAACTAGGTCAACATAGTTGACATGCAAGCTATTTGGAGAGGTCTAAGTTCATATTCTAAATTTAGGTCTAATACAAGCAACCCTACCAATTCTTCATTTACTATTCTGTTCAGATGTATCAATATACCAACAGAAATATGTAATCACAAAATCAACCGTACTGATTGAAGTATATGAAGAAACAAACCTTCTGTCCAAATATCAGCCCAATCCAACGGTGGACCGAAATATATTTGATGAACAAGTCTCTAATCAGACAATTTCTCCTTTCCCGCTGCAAATACTCAAACTCAGATGACTATATCACACAAAATACTAAACGCATAAACATCTCCACCGTTCAGAATACATAAGTATCAGTTATAAACTACATACCCAAATTTGATATCCATCCAACGGTAGATTGAGGAGATCTATAAGTTTGACCGAAACGGCGCGAGAAATCCAAACTTTCCGACCAGCTTTGTTTCAGAGGTTAGATCTCTCAGACAAAACCTCTAATCAAGATCTCCACTGTTCATAATACATAAATATCAGTTTTAGACGACATACCAAAATTTGATATCCATCCAACGGTAGATTGAGGAGATCTATAAGTTTGAGCGAAACGGCGCGAGAAATCCAGACTTTCCGACCAGCTTTGTTTGAGAGGTTAGATTTCTTAGACGAGACATCTGATCAAGATCTCCACCGACCAAAATGAATAACCATAAGCTACGAACTTGCTGACAAATTTTGAGCACAATCTGACCATATATCTCAAAGATCCAGCTCTTTGATGAAAACGTCGCAGAGATCTTCCTTCTGCAACTCCCTCTTTCTTTCCCTTCTTCTTTCCTTTCTCTTCTTTTCTTTTATTTTTTTCCTTTCTCTCCACTCACATCTCTTTCTAGCACTTCCTTGGTTCCCTCCTCCACTCACCTCACTTTCTAGCACATTCTTGGATTCTTTCCTCCACTCACCTCATTTTCTAGCACATTCTTGGATTCTCTCCTCCACTCACCTCACTTTCTAGCACATTCTTGGATTAGAGAAGTGGGCATGGGACACTTGTCCACTTTCATGCACCAACCTTCACATGTGTTGGTCTCATACTACCCATACCAACCACATGTACTTTAACCAATCTCATGCTTCCATGTATTTTAAATGTTCAATCCATTTAATACACCAAATTTTCATTTTCATTTATCCTTTTATTCAATCAATCCTAACTCATATCAATTTATGGTTTAATGGGTCCATGCATAAATAATAACATATGCATTATAATTTAATTTAACATGACCCATATACAATTTATGGTACACATATTTATATACATTATCAAGCATCAACTATACAAACATTAAACAACCATCAAACAAACACCAAACATATCAAGGCAACGCATAGAGTTTGGGCAAAGTGCAATTGGGTTATGGGCTAGATGAAATAATTTTCGGGGCGTCACATTATTGATCACGAGGCCAGTGAGATTTGAAAAATCATCAAGAATCTGCATAACATTTACAAGACTTCTCCTTTCAGCTGTGTAAAAAACAAGGTCATCTGCAAACATTAAGTGGGTAAAGAGATGAGACTTGTTCTTGTGAGGAGTAAGAAAGTATCCCTCAAAATACGCCTTCTCCAAGAGGCTAGAACACACTAGCATGACAAGGGTGAAAAGGATAGGGGAAAGAGGATCCCCTTGCCTCAGACCCCTTTTACCTTGGAAAAAGCCCACAGATGCCCCATTAACAAGGATGGAAAAGCTAGTTGTTGAGATACAGCCCATAATCCACTTGATGAAAATAGGGGGAAAATTCATCTTCAACAACATCATCTCAATAGCCCTCCAATCCACACTATCATAGGCTTTGCTGATATCCAATTTAAGCACAGACAAAGGGAAATGGGGCGAAAATCCCCTAGAGAGCAAGCCCCAACAGACTTTGGAATGAGAGCAATGAAGGTGTGATTAATTTCTTTGAGAAGGTGCCCAGATCTAAAGAAACTTTTCACACCAAAACAAACATCCTCACTCACCAAGGGCCAACTAGCCTTCAAGAAGGAGGCATTAAAGCCATCGGGCCCCGGGGATTTATCACCATTCATGCTCCATAGAGAGCTCTTAACATCCTCATCAGAAACTGGAAAAGTAAGGGCAAAAGAGTCATCATCATTGAGGAAGGGAAGATCCAGATCGTCCGGCCAGTCAATGGTCCCCCTAGAACAAGTTCCTAGAGCTTTTTGATAATAATCAGCCACAACACTCTTGATTTCCTCCTTTTTCTCAAGTTTAGACCCATTCTCATGGATGTGAAAGGATATTTGGTTTTTATTCCTCCTTCTATTAATCGCATTATGGAAAAATTTACTGTTTTTGTCTCCTAAGGAGAGCCGTAACATTCTAGATTTTTGTCTCAAGAAGTTCTCCTTCCTAGAATGAAGGACCACAAGCTTGCTTCTAAGATCCTTATCCTTTTCCCCCAACGGAATACTAAAAGGATCCAAATTCAACAAACTCTGAACCCCTTCAATCTCCTTGAGAACATTGGTAATATCATGAGAAGGATTGCCATAAGCAGATTTATTCCACTCCTTCAGCTTCGCCTTAACCGATTTCAGCTTTTGGGAGAGGATAAAAAGGCTACTTCCCCTTGAAGAACACAACCAACTCCCCTCAATAACATTATGGAAATCCGGATGGGAACTCCAAGCATTAATAAACCTGAACGGTTTGGGGCCAAAATTTAGATCATTCCACAGGGAAACGATTAAAGGAGCATTGTCAGATGCTATCATGGGTAAGGCATGAGTTTCAGAGCCATCGAAAACCTCAAACCACTTAGAATTGACCATGGCTCTATCCAATTTGCATTGAATCTTGTTTTCCCCAATTTGCTGATTAGTCCAGGTAACCATAGGACCCCTCCATTGGTGATCAATCATACCTGAATCATTTATACAATAATTCAGGTCCTCCATGGATTCAGTGCAAGGGGGATTCCCTCCCACTTTTTCATGAGAAAATCTATTGGCATTCAGATCACCCGTAAGAATCAATGGCTTGTCATTGCAAGCACGACTACACACACATTGCCAGAGAGTTTTCCGTTCACTAACAGAATTAGCCCCATAAACAGCCGAGAAAAGAAAACTTTTTTGAATAGAAAGCAAGTAATCTCCCCATGAATAAGTTGCTTGGAGACAAACAACGCCTGAAAATCAAAACAGTCTTCATTCCAGCCAACCCAGATCCTGGATTTAGAATCCAGGCCTGCGTTATCAATCCACTTCCAGCCCGGAATAAGCCCTTTTTGAATATCACTACAACTTACCTTAGCAATCTTAGTTTCAGAAATAACAACTACACCATAACCATACTTCTTAACAAGATTTCTCACTTCCATCTGCTTTGAAAGGCCATTCATACCCCTCGAGTTCTGGCAGAGAAGCTTCATATCACTAGTTCTGAGTTTAGATGACCCCTTTCGGAGTTTCCCACCAGTTTTAGCTGATTTCGCCTTACTACCATTCTTTTTTTTCTTCTTCTTCTGCTTCGAACCTTTTGACATTAAACGATCCAGGGCCTTTTCCTTCAAAGCCACATCATTTTCATCTTCATCCGAATCCTTAGTCACCTCTTAATTTTCCTGGATAAGCACAACAAAATGACTCATATCAAGTTCTTTGTTAATCACAATAGTCTCAACCACCGGCAGATCAGTCGAAACAGAGGAAGGCAATCCTTTGCTAATAGCTTGCCACACCTCGTTAGAGCCATTGACCAGCAGCTCCTCCTTTGAGGAAACTTCCTGCCTCACCACTTGGGTTTGCAAAGACATTCGTTGATCGTCAATCAAAGCAGCAGTTGGGATCTTATCAAGGGGGTCCACCATCTCCTCCAAAGGCTGGGGCGAGATCACCTTGGTAGAATGGTCAATACTAGAGTTTTTCGGGCATTGCGCGGCTGAATGCCCAAACACATTGCAACCCAGTCAATGGGAGGGTTTGAAATCAAAGGCAACTGGTTGATTTAGAATCCCACCCTCAGCACTAATCCTCACCGAAGACACCCATTGCCTCCCCAGGAACCTCAACACAGATTCGAGCAAAACCAAGTCTTGCCTTTACTCTTGTTGATTTATCCATCCTTATTGGTTTCCCAATAGCACTCCCAATACGACCAAGGCATTCAGCATTCCAGTAGTGCAGCGGGAGATGCGGCAACCTTACCCAAACCGGAACAAAATCCATCTCACAACAACTTAGATCAAGATTCTTGTCCCATTTTTGCAAGAAAAGGGGGACTTTGGGCCACCATCAAGAATCCTCTGTATGTCTTCATCCAAAGAGAATTGGAAAATATAAAATCCATTTCCAATAACCCTAACCATGACAGACCCTTTTAGCTTCCATAACCCTGAAAGTCTTTCCTCGACCATTTTGACAGGGAATTTCCTGCCCAAGAAATGGCCAACCAGACAATTGCTCCATTCCTTTGCTCCTTCCACCACTGGGGCAGTCGGAATAAGCACAACCTTCTCCCCATCTTCCACAGAAGGTTAAAAAAAAATCCAAAACCACCTCATCCTCCACATTTTCAGCACAAAACAGGGCGGACCAGCGTGGACGGCTGACCTCATTTGAAGAAGATTCCCCGCCGCTACCATCTCTTCGGCCAGGTGCATCCCACCCATCACCATTAGCCATCGCTTCCTCGTATAGTTGATCCCTACTATAGTTCATTTCTCTACTTGATTGCTTTGACTAAGCGAGCAACGGTGAAAAAATGGTTTATCTTGTTACACCATAAATTTTGGATTCTAAGCTCATTGTATTCCACTTAATGTTGAATCATCTGAGGAGATTTGGGTTCACTCTAACGTTAGAATATTGCATAGTCATACTCGTACGCTTGTATGAGTGGTTCTTTTCAGTTTAGCTCACTTTATGTTCTTTTATTTCTACTTTCTGGTGATTTGGTTGAAGTTCATTGTGTAGAAGAGAATGTAATTTTTTCTGCTGCTTAGATGGTCATAGTCTTGGATACAACATAGATCATCTTAATTATCTTCTGCAACTGATTCTCTATTATGTGTATCATAGGAAAGAAAAGATGCACTCACTCTTCTTCTTTTCTTTGGCGCTTCTTCCTACTTTTGATGTGAGGTCAATGGTCTTCCAAAGAATATGGTGGGTATTTCCAGTTCATGGGGATTCATTGGTTATTCTTGCATGCATATCCATTGAGATGAGTAGGGTTGCTTATAGGCCAATATGAATTGATTTTGAACAGTGTTATCAAGGCGTAAAGGCAATGTCTGGACAGTTGGTCCTATCAAGGCGAGGCGATGCTTAAGTGAGGCCTTGGCCATGCATATAATATTTATTTATAACTCTCTAAATAGTTAATTAATTAGTTTTATACATTCAAAATTTCAAACACTATTATGTATACGTATTCCATTGTATAAGAGTCAAATCTTGTGTAATAAAATATTAACTATATGTACACTCTTCGATGTCGTGTCCACAAATTAAAAATTAGAAAAACATATTTAAAAAAGAATGCAAGTCGGCATATAGTGAAAGCATAGCGATCTAAAGAGTCATGTTTGATGTAATACTTGTGACAAAAAAGAAAATATTTGCAACAATATAACAAAAATTAAATACTAATAAAATTAGAAAATAATAAAAAGAGAGATACAGTAAGACCTCTTTATAGTGATACTCTATGCAAGAATAACCTCCATGTAGTCATAAAAATTTATGGTCCCAACTTGGGCCAGTTATAAATAAGAATAAACTCCACATTGTAATAAGTTATAATTTTTCTAGGTTCCGTCTTAAGGAACTTGCTTCCATATAGTAATAATTATTTGTATATTGCAAAACAATATATATATATATATATATATATATATATATATATATATATATATATATATATATATATATATATACATGTTATGTTACATATAAATTTTAGGATGAAATAAAATATTTATCTGAAGTTGGTTGAGGATTACATGGGTTGTGTTAGACAATGTATTTATAGAATTTACATTGAGAGAAAAACATTAAAGAAAATGCAAAATTTTAGACTTTTATGATGACTTTGCATATTCCCAACACTACATGGATACATATACCAGTTTTTCAAAACTATGTCTATCTCTTTTATCAATGTCTATACCTTGGATTTGACATGCTCCATTAATTAATTATTAATGTAGTGCATACATTTTTTTTAGCATAAACGATTAATGTGTATATTACCAATGAAATATAAGATTTGATATTCCAACTAGGGGCGCACAAGGAGCGCGCCCTAGCCAAAACAAAAACACCCTAGACCAAAACATACAAGGTACCCCAACACCAATGTAAGAGAACCCACCCCTAACTATATTACAAATGATATAGGCGGCTACCCCAATCCAAAATCCAGTCCGAAAGAGAAGGGCCTCGAACAATGTCGGACACATGCACCCAAGAACTTGCCACAAACTTGATATCCTCCCATAACTTATTTACATCCTTACATCTATCATTGAAGATCCTATTATCCCTTGCTTAAGAAGAGGTGATGGTATTATGAGAAAGGGTCATGCAATCCTCAAGACGAGATGGAGGGAAGAACCTTCCTCCCGAAAAGCAACGCCATCTATCCCATAGACCTCTCACCACAAAACATTGTAAGAATAGGTGATCTGGGTTTTCTTTCGCCTGAAAACAAAGAACACAACACTGTGGAGACAAAAGCATATTAGGAAGGCGTCTTTGAAGTAGATCCATGGTGTTAATCTTCCTATGAGCCAAAAGCCAACCAAACACCTTAATTTTAGATGGAATATGTATTCTCCAAATGCTTGCCGCTAAAGGACAAGGTGGAATGAGATGGTTGGATGATGCTTTTAGGTGATCAACTAGTGATTTGCACGAAAATTCCCCATTTGGCTCAAGGGTCCATTTGAATTTATCTGGGCTAGATGAAATATTTATTGATTCTAGGATGGCTCAAGGGTCCATTTGAATTAATGTAGTGCATACTTTACCTTTATACCACTTGCATGAAGGATGACTAAGTCAAAATAATATTTTTTGTAACTACACCTCTATTAAGTTATAGCCTCCTCATAGTAATAAAATTAGTTTGGTCCCAACATTATGACTATAGAGAGGTTTTATTGTAACTTGCATAATGAAAATACAAGTATAACTCTAGACTTAAAATTTTTGTTATTAGAGACTATAAAATCACATATGTAATGATAGGAAGAACAAAGAACCTTACGCTTTATATATTTACACTGCCCCCTTCATACTTTTACAAAAATTTCAAAGAGCCTCATTGCTTGCCTTAAGTATATGACCTAAGTGATTTAGTTGTAAATGGCCTAGGGGATGGACTAGCCTATGCGTGGCCTAGACTAGGGGTATGAATGGGTTAGGTAGGGTCGAGTCAGGTTGGCCCAAAAATTAACCCAACCCAACACTATAGGGTGAAGAGATTCTTCACTCAAATCTGACAAGAAACTTTAATGTAATGATATATACTCAATCGACAAGGGTCAAATAGGGTCTTTTGAGTGTTCGGGTTTCGATTATTTAATCACAAACCCAACCTATCAAAATTATATTGCATTTAAAGTATGAAAGCGCCTCTAGTACAATAATATGAAGGGATTTAGAAAAAAAAAAGTTTATATATAATTACATATATATATAAACAGATAAATAAGGCAAAATTTTTTTCTTTAATAGGACTCCAAATCTGGAGACCCCATGGTCCTTACTCCAAGTCAATGGAATTATGGACATCAAATGAGAACAACCAACGTGAGACTAAAAGAGGGGGGAGAGTGGAGCCTCGATAAGCACTGTTGACAGGAAGATTCTGTCCCTTTTCATTCTCTATAGGGGTAAGAGTTTTATGCCAAATTTGGAGCCTCTAGATTTAGCATATATTTATTACTACAAATATGCGTATAATGTTCTCAATATAGTGGTGGGGTTACTTCTCTTTCTTAGGAAAGGAAGCCCCTTATTGAGTATATATGTTATTATATGATATAATCTATTAATGTTTATATTTGTGTTGGGCCAGTAGGGTTGTGATATGTTGAAAAAGTTTTCAGCCAAATTTCAACTCGACCATTTGAGTCTTAATAATTTGACTCGACCTACTTGCTTATAGGGGTTAAACCCAACCAACTGGCTTTGGGTTTGATCAATCGGGTTTGGCAAGTGGTCGGTATTTTGCTCACCCCTAGCCATAACAACACTGGTTTTGAACCAAAATCCTAACCAACCCGGGATTGTTAAATAGACTATAGATAGACTTAAACTTGATTTGACCCTACCACACAATTGATCTGATTGAATAATCAAGTTGATGGGACTGTTTAGTCGGTTTTCGGATGCATTAACTCATCCAACATAATCCTCCACATCAAAAAGTATTTTTAGTAAAAGAAATGTGAAATAATACAATTCATTCGAAATCTAAGAGGCTCTCTTGTAAGGAAAGCCTAACCCACCCTTCAATTAAGGATGGGAGGGAGATCCTAGAGGTGGGTTAAATGATGTTGGTGAAGGGGGGGGGGGGGGGGGAATACATTCTATAGGGGGAGTGCCTCCCCCCTAGTCCTGATGCGGGACAAAGCTACAAGAGTGGATAACCCCCTTTGCCTTCTCTATAATTTGCAAAGAGAGAAGGGGGTTCTTTTCACTGTCATTTAGTCCCACATTGGACTGAGAGTGGAGAGAATCCCCTCCTACTCCTCTACAAAAAAGTTTATATTGTCCCTTCTAAACATTTGCTCCACGGTCTCTATGTGGCTTCTTCATGTTGGCTAGAAGAGACAACATTAAGAAGTATGTATGTACTTCTATTTTGTGTGATATTATAGTGTCTTGTATTCATATATCGGGCTGGTTTGGGTCAATCATATAAGATTTAGAATGACTCAATATTCAACCTGACCTTGTCAGTTTGCTGTTTTTGTTGACCGACTCAACCAAAGTCATCCAAAGAATTGACCAAACCCTGGCGGTTTTTGGTTTATGGTAAGCAGCCCAAGAGATGAAGTGACTGCTACTTCGTCACTTACAACCAGGGTTAGTTGACTCATTTGTTTTTGCTTTGATACCATTACCATGAATACTTTAATGATTATGGAGTATTCTCCGATCTTTTTATGTCATGTTGAAGATATAAATTTTATTATTATTGTGGTGGGTGTTTTGCTAGGAATTCAAAATATTGTTGTTTTTTTATTGATATTTTCTATTATTTGCATAGTAAAGCTGAATCAATCTAGGGGATTTTATTCTGCACTGTAAATTAACTAACTTTCACTTGTATTGTTTCACCCTCATGTTCTTATATCATCTCATAGATGATATTATGGCTGAGTTGAAGTTTTTGCAACTTCTCTTTGGTATTGTTTCACCTTCATCTTCATGTTCTATTATCATCTTATAATAATCTTGTTTTGTATCTTTGGAATATTTGCAAGAGCTTGTCCCATAGAGTCTATTTACCTATTTCCTTATGTTATACAGGTTGGCTGTGGTATTTCTTGCATTTGACGTATTCTTTGCAATCTTTTGCATTGCTTTGGCATTTATGATTGGTGTTGCTCTCTGCTGCTGCTTGCCTTGCATTATTGCAATTCTTTATGCTGTGGCAGGCCAGGTATGAATGAAATATTAGCATAATGGAAAGGGAATTTTTAACTGCTTGCTTCTATTCTGGCTAAGCATTTCCAGGCATGATTAAACAGGAAGGTGCTACGGAATCAGATATTAGCATGCTTGCGAGATACAGATACCAAGAATGTGGAAATGATGAAAAGCCAAGTGCAGGAGCTGGATCAATGGTTCCTATAGGTGGTGAATTTGCTGTTGAGCGTGTGCTTTTATCCGAAGATGCGGTAATTATCTCTTTTTTTTTTTTTTTTTGAGAAGAAACATATAACTAATATTAAATGGAAAGTTAATAGAATCTGTACCTATTGCATCAGAGGTACAACCTGCAGCAACCAAGAATCGACAACAATAACCTCAACACAATCAGCTTGAACCCAATAACAATGACATCACTTAAGCACAACACAATCCATACACAAACAACCTCCAACTAACTGCAACAAAAAGATCATGAAATGCACGAAACCCAGTTAGTGAACCAGCAAGATATCTAGTATCCTTTCGACCAAGGAGAGGCGAACATCCAGGAGCTAGCAATTAATCTGACATCCTCCCACAGAGATGTCTCTTCTTTGGCCGTATTGTTGAAGATCCTCCGGTTTCGCTCAAGCCACAAAGACCACATAGTAGCAAAAGAGACAATCAACCCTATCTCCCTGTTCGACCTATTTAGGCTTGTGATATGGCTGAGGGAGATCCCCTCCACTGAGTTGCTGGGCTGAAGAATTTTGTTGCCTGAAATTGATTTCCAAAGACCCCAAATCTTTTTTGCATATCTGCAGCTGAATAATAAGTGTTTCATACCCTCCTGCAAGCATAGAGTACAACAATGGGGGGAAATGCATAAAGTAGGACATTGTCTCTGCAAGACATCAAAGGTGTTTGCCTTATTGTGAGCCACAAGCCACCCAAACACCTTTACTTTGAATGGACATGCACCTTCCATACACATGAAGCAAGGGGAAAGATGGGTAATAAGGGGCTGTCAATAAGTTTATCAAAGAATGATTTGCACAAGAAAGATCCTGATGAACACAGTGACCAAATAAGTGTCTGGGTTGTCACTAAAGTGGGTTTGCGCAAGCCTAGGAATAAGGAGGTCCAATGGCCTATGAGCCCTTCTTGTAAGGCCCCTAGATAAGTTAAGGTTCCAGGTTGGAGGGTTTGTATCAATGTGCGATTGGTTGGACAAGAATGATGCTATGGGGAAATTAAGTAAAGAGGAGGTTTGGAAAAGGGATGGGTTCGCGAGGGGTTTGGAATCCAACCACATATCCTCCCAAAATCGAAATGTGCACCCGTCTTTCACACGGTGCTGAACTTGTTGGTGAAAGACATTGGAGAGGGAGGAAATGAACCGCCAAGGACTTCGAAAAGATGATCTTCCACCTACCCCATTTACAACCTATGTTACCCGGACTCTTTACTTTAGCCCGACCTACCCGTGTCCTACACTTCATGATATGGCATGGGTATGAGATATGTGTCCGACACTTAAGATTTTAGAATATTACTATGTAAATTCTCCAATGGAAAGAAGAGAAAGTATGAAAGAAGATAATGACTAATAAGTGAAGTTCACTTAAATGGGAGAACAAAATGGACAACAAATGAGTGAAAAGAAGAAAAAAAAGAAATAATAACATATAATATTGTTGAGTCTCGGTATCGTAGAATTTGAGAATTAACAAGTTGGACCTCTAGATATGTACCCGTATCCGACACCCTTACTCGAGTCAAGGTAACATAGTTTACAACACCAATTTGACCCCCACCGCGTCTTCTATCAGCCACTTGGGCCCATAATGCTGACTCTCAGAAGCAAATCTCCACAACCACTTGGCACAGAACGCATTATTCCTCTGAGAAATGTTGTCAATACCTAGGCTGCATTTCACAATTGGTCTCTGAATCACCTCCCATCTAATAAGACTCTTCTTTGCACCTTCGCCAATACCTTTCCATAGAAATGACTTAAGCATCTTCTCAATCTTCTTAGCAACCCCATTGGGAACCCGAAATATGACAAGGAAGTATGAAGGGAGAGCCGAAAGCACTGAACGAATGAGGGCCAATCTACCCCCTTTTGCTCTCTTCCATCCCTCTAATCCGCTCGATATCTTGGTTATCACCGGTTCCCAAAATGTGGAGGCAAGTAGATTTTCCCCTAAAGGCAAGCCCAAATATTTTATTGGCCAAGTTCTCATTGAGCACCCCACTCTATCTGCAAGCTGGAGGACCACGTCACCCTCCATGTTAATCCCACACATTTGGCTCTTGCCCACATTCACCTTCAACCTTGACATCTCACTGAATCTTTGGAGTGTATTGATGGTATTAATCACATTTTCCTCATCGCCTTGTAACAAGAACAGAGTATCGTCAACGTATTGCAACAAAGAAACTTCCACCCTCTTGCTACCCACCAAGAAGCCTTTCACCATGTTGTTCTGCCTAGCCTAATTTATCAATTTAGCCAGCCCATCTGCCATTAGAGTAAATAAAAATGGTGAGAGTGGGTCCCCCTGTCTCAACCCTCGTTTGGCCATAATATTTCCCCTTGGTCGACCATTTATGACAATTGAGTAAGAGACTGAAGATACCCATCCCATGGTCCATCTAATCCATCTGTTGCCGAAATCACACTCCCGCATCACTAACACAAGAAAGTTCCATTCCACAGTATCGTAGGCTTTTGCAAAGTTCACTTTAAACACCACCCCAGTTTGCTTCCTAATTCTGTAGTCCTCAATGACTTCATTTGCTACTAGTACTCCATCCAAAATTTGTCTTCATTCTATAAATGCAGATTGGGAAACATCTATAAGCTTTGGAAGGATTGTTTTCAATCTCAAAGAGAGGATCTACGAGATAATTTTATACATGCTCGTGACCAAGCTGATGGGTCTATAATCCTTTATTTTGCAAGAATTACTTGTTTTAGGAATGAGGCACACATATGTCTCATTGGTAGCCGCATTTTTTTTTTTAAAGAAACTAAGAATGGTATATATGTATTAATGATGAATATGTAAGAGCTATACAATGGTAATTGCGAAATAAAGAGAAAGAAAGAAAAAGACCACTAACTCATTACCCTACAAGGGTACATGGTTGCCCCAGCTTCTAAGCCAATCCCCAAAGGTGTAACCCATGGACAATGAACTATTAGCAATCCAAAAAGAGGCTAACATTTGGGACATCTCCCACACTTTGGATGCAGAACAAAATTTTTCATAAAAGACTATTGTTCCTCTCTTTCCACAAAGACCAAAGAACCACCATGCATGCCACCTTCCAATGGTCCCTCCTCGAAGGTTGAACTGAGTTCATAAAAGGAAAGTTATCCAAATCATCAACTTTCATGGTAATATTGTCCATAACTGGAAAATGAGTAGCCACATTGACTACTCCATTTTGATAAAAATCATCCAACACCTTCATGATATCTTCCTTTAACACTTCCCATGACTTTTGGTAGAAAGCCGTAGAGAAGCCAGCGGGGCCCGGGGCCTTATTGCCATCGCAGCTGAACACGGCCCTTCTTGCCTCATCCACTGTAAATGGACTTTCGAAGAACCTACGATCCGCCTCATTAAGTCTTCCCCACTCCAAACCTTCCACCCATCTAGAACAGCCCGAGGAAGATGTGAAAAGGGTTTGAAAGAATGAGACAATCTCATCCACCACACTCTCATTGGAATCAATTATTGTGCCATTCGCCCTCTCAATTTTGGAAATGTAATTTTGTCTCCTCCGGCTATTCAAGATAGAGTGGAAGTATTTTGTATTTGCGTCTCCATCACTCAACCATTTTATTTTTGATCTTGTTCTCTCTTAATATTCAGTCTGGTCGTGGTGCCAATTTGGTTATCTTCACCTTCATCCCAACAGGAGATTACCTTTAGCTGAATCAAGATTTGCAAAGTTCTAATTTTATTTTCCTGTCTATTAATGAACACATGTAGTCTGCAAATAAATTGTGGTAAGCCTCCTTGAATGAGTGCTGAGATGTTGATATTGGTGGATGATTTGTGATAAAAGATAAGTCATTGAAGAGTCGTAGGGGCACTGCCAATGATTTGTGATAAAAGATAAGTCATTGAAGAGTCGTAGGGGCACTGCCAATTTGTCATAGAATTAATTAAAGTTGACTTCGGTGGTTTGGAGGTGATCAATGGGGCGGATAACTTTTCTGTTGTATGGTTCTCTTGGAAATCTCATTTAGGTTTTATTTCAGCTTGTGAGACAAACCGAGTGTGACTATTGTACGGCAGTCTATGATCAATCTTAGCCTGACCTGTTAGAAGTTAGAACTCTCACAATCAACATAATGGAGATTTGAACAAAATCCAGGAAAGAAGTAACTGCTATCTAAACAGTACTCTTTGGCATCTATTTCAAATTGGGAAATTGGGGGCTGGATGTTGGGACTAGTTCTTTCATCATAAGATCATGACTTCGTAGTTGATGGAAACATTTGAGAAAATGGCAAGTTTTGGAGACTGTCAGTTGTAAGGTGTCATAATTTGCAGCGTTGGTTATTGTTGATAGGCGGGTTCAGGTTTAGATGTATGTTTGTATTCAATAATCTGATCATAATCTTCAGAAAAAACTCATATGTCATAACTCCAGCATCTCTCTCTCTCTCTGCCTCACTATATTCTTTTTATTTGTCTCTTTTCAACCCAATCTTCTATGTCATTACAGGAATGCTGTATCTGTCTAAGCTCTTATGAGGATGGCACAGAGCTCCATGCCCTTCCATGCAGCCATCATTTCCACGCCACCTGCATTGTGAGATGGCTCAAGATCAATGCATCTTGTCCACTTTGCAAATACAATATCCTCAAGGGAAACAACGACCAGGTTTGAAAGGCAACAGGAGCAGAGGCCAGCGACTCCCAGTAATGGAATGTGTTTGTGTATATAATATAGATTGACATTTGAACATAGAAGTAAGTTTAGTTCCTCATCTCTATATTCTATCATATGTAAAAATGCAGCACTCAAAGGTGAGTGAGTTTTCAATTCATCTGTCTCTTGGGCTATTTAGGTGCTTCCTTCTTCTAATTACCATAGCTCGATATGATTTGGTAAAAGAGAGTAATCTAGTGGCTTGTTTTATCTATATATTCATTGTGTAATAATGTACAATGCCTCCAATCAGTATATTTTGTTTGAATGGTATGTATATATATATATTGAAGCATACTTGCCTGCCTGAAAGCATGTGTAATGTAAAGAAGATGAAGTCTTTCCTCTAGAATGGGAAGAACGGGGATGGGGCAAGGAGTCTAGTGAAGTGGGAGTGTGTGCAAAAATCAGTCTAGAAAGGTGGGCTTGGAATTGACAATATAGTAGCAAGGAACAGGGCATTGTGTGGGAAATGGGTATGGAGGCTATTACAGGATCAGAGTTCACTATGGGCAAAGGTGATTATAAGCAGTTATGGAAGACCCTTTTTCAGAGGGCGGAGAGAGTAGTAGGAGGACAAGGAGGGTCACCTACAGAAGTCCATGAGAGTTTATTGCATCCCTAATACCCATTGTGTTAGAGAATTGTAGACCTATAGTTTGTGACGAACATACATTTCACTTTTGGAAAGACATGGATGGGAAATAGACCCTTGATAGGAATATTCCCAAACCTGTATAGACTCTCCTCCTTACATAACCAACCCATCTCCTTTTACGTCTCATACGACACTTCATCCACCTCCCACTCTTTCCTGGAACCTATACCTATCTAGAGCCTTAACCCATAGGGGACAAGATGAAGCCTCCTCACTCATAACTAGCCTGGCCAATATAATCATATCCAACACACCAAATCAAATGGTTTGGTCAATATTCATGTAAATCATTATTCAATGCATTGTCCGACTCTCCCGCCAACCCAATATTCCCATTAGCCACATATATATATATATATATATTGAAGGTTCAAGTTTCATCTAAGGTAAAGTTATTTGGATGGCTTTTGGCTTTTAGAAGAATTAATACGCTTGATATCCTAAAGAGAAGAATACCTAAGTTATGTATCTCTCCAAATTGGTGCTCTTTATGTGGTTAGGATGGAGAAAGTATAGATCATATATCCTTTTCTTGCAACTTTGCTAGACGTGTTTGGAGCTTTCAGGAGGCAGATTTCCTTATCCAAGGAATATCAGTGAGGGACTATCTCTGTCTCATATGAATAATATATCCAGACAAATGAAAGGAACAGGACTGATTGCTACATATGCGACCTTGTGGTCATTATGGTTGGAACGCAACAATAGAATATTTAAAGCTCAAGTTAAGGGAGAGGATTAATTGGGGGAGTCAATAAAGTTGGTAGTCAGCTCTTGGATGCTTGTTTTCAAGTGGAATCCAGGATGTACTCTGTCGGATTGGTTGTAGGGATAAGATAGATGCCTTAAGTAAAAAAATTGACTTACAAAGCTTTTTTTTCATATAAGGCGGGCATTTGTAATTTCAATTATAGAGTCATGCACCTCTGGTGCATGTCAAGTTGTAATCAGGAAATATTTTATTAATTTCAATGATTACCTTATTCAAATTTTACAATATACTCCATCATCTAAAATCAACCATGAATTTGTTTGGTGGAATGCAATTCTTTACAACAATTACTTTCAGGGTACTGCTTGATCTTGGAAACAGTTGATGTAATTGCGCAAGCCCGAGCTGTATGGTTTGTGTGAAATGAAGTGGCTGGGTTTAGCTGCTTTTGGTTTATGGCCCACAAACGGATAAAAACTTTTAAAAAATAATTTATTATTTTTTCTTAGAGTAAAATTTTTGAAAACTGTTATGTGAATTTAATCATTTAAACACGTTTTACGTGTTTTCAAATTTGTAAAAATGCAAAAACTTATATTTGAATTATGTATCAAACAGAGTGTAAAAGTGCGAGGAAATACAAAAAAAAAAGAAAAGAGAATTCCTTGTCTTTGAGTTTCAACTTTATTTTCACTTGCTTGCTGGAAAAGCTTATTGTTTTCTGTCAGAAAACTTTGATGCACCGTTCCTTTTGCAATATACAAACATTAACAAAGAAGAGTCTAATCAATAAATGAATAGCACATGCTACCATGTCCTCGGATGTTTGGTAACATAAAGTAGTATTTTTAAGACATGAACGTTAATGGGGCTTTTGACATGATTACTCTTCAAAAAAATAATAATTTTACAAATGCCATTTAAATACAAATAATGACTTATTTGTCATATTTTACTGTTAAGTGCACAGTCAGCATGTCAAATAAGCGTCACGTGGGCGCGGATGTGGCGTTTAGTGAAGGGAAGGCGTCTTTTGAAAAGACGTCTTCCCTTTATAAATTTTTTCTTTTTAAAGTGAAGGGAAGGAACGTTAATGCCTACACAGGCTGACTATTAGGGGCCGAGGTAAGGAATATAGAATGGGACATTTTTATATATTAATAAATATTTTTTTTTTTTATAAATGTTGTAAATACCTTAAAATTTACAGAATTAATACAATAAAAAAGTTACAAAATTAATATAATAAAGTTATAAAATTAATACAATAAAATTACAAAATTAACTCAAATAAAAAATTATTTCAAATTTCATACAAATATGAAATAGTAACAAGTTTAAAAAAATATCGGTCTATTATTCAAACAACTTCAATATTGTACTTGTTGATAAAATTGTTGTACTTGATCCAAACATAAAATTATACAAAATTAGTAAACAAAAAAAAATATGATTGAATTATAGAAGTAGTTTTTTTTGAAAAAGCTCATAGAGAAGGTAGAAAAATGTAATTGAATTATAGTATAGAAGTAGTTAAAAAAAAAACAAGTGACTGGCGAATGGGGTAGTGCAAAATTCGAAAGAAGAACAACAATAAAGAGTCGCAAGCCATAGAATCGCTATCTCTTAACTTTTTATTTAAAATTACAGTTCTTTCAACACTTTAGAGTTTTAGATTGCGATAAGATTTATGGGATTTTCGTCGCCGAATTTCGTTGTCGGTCACAAGATTATGTTGCTAGATTTTCTATTTTAAATTTTTATAAAGAAAAAATAAAAAAATTACTATTTTTAAAATTTTAAATATTTTAAATAAATGATAAAATACTTAAATAAAAATTATGATATAATGAAATGAAAAATAAATAAATAAAAAATGGTATAAATAATTTAATACAAATTATAACATAATAAAAAAGAAATAAAAATTATGATATAAATAAGTAATGAATTAAAATTTTAAAAAAATTTATGTTATTTGTAAAGTATTGTCAATATTCAATATAATTATTATATAACTATTATTTTTAAGTTCAACTATTTTTATATAATAAAAAGTAAAAACAATAATTTAATTAGAAAAACCTTAAAAATGTTTAAACACGAGTTAAAATGATATTTAAAAATATAAAATATAAAATTAACCTATAAATGATACAATATATATATATATATAAAATATGGGCCCCCAAAGGGGGCCTGGGCCTTCGTCATGGTGGCCTTGTCCCAGGGCCGACACTAAGCTTACATATGAGATGACAAAACTACTCCAAATAAGATGTTTAACTGTCTAGTAATACCTAAAAAGTATACTTTTTTAACAACTTAACTGGACTTGAAGTGGAAAAAAAAAAAACAAAACTCTATAACTGGAATATTAGGTAGTTTTACTAAAAACTCTATGACTATAGACATATAGGGGGCAAACCACCTGTAGCCGAGGGGTTGCCCCTGCCCATGACTCTTCTAGAGGCCGTTTCAAGAAAGAATATTACTTGTTATGGGTTAATGCCCTTGTTGTCCATAAATTTATTTTGTTATCGGCTAGTATTATTATTCAAGGTTAATTTTGATTGTTGTGACTGATAAGGCTAGTTGTACTTAGACAAAAAATAAAAATAAAAAAGGCAGAGCAATACACTCACAAATCACAAATTACTCATTTCTTTTATTAACTTTACTCGACACTAGCCTATTACTTTTGACCAAGCTTTGGATACGCCATAGGGCATATAAATATAACCAAAAAACTAATCATAAACCGCGTTAAACAAACAAGTAAGATATACGATCAAAATCGTAGAAGCTCAAGCCACGATGAATCACCATCGCGATCGCTCTCTTTCCCAAGCACTCGCTCGCGCGTAGAAACTCACACTCTGAGCGTCACCGACAACGAAATTGACGAAATCGAACTTGTTTTTACAGATCTAACGCCACACGTTCTCGTACAATTTGGTTCCAATTACCTGAAACCTGATATAATTCTATATTTCCATTACTTTTTTGTCTGGCGAAATATCTCGGTTTTACAGATGAAATTGCCGTTTAGGATTAGAAAATCGGTGGTTGGAAGACGTAGATCCAGGGAGGTACGCGCGGTGGGAGCAAACAGTTGTAGTGTTGTCTCCTTGTAATTCCGCGATGTCATCGAATTTCGCTCCCGGTTCATCATTATCGTCGTCGTCTACAGAGTTGTCTTCGAATTCAGTTAGCAACGGTAATGGTGTGAACTACATCGAGCATCATGTTTCGAAGATGGATACTCTTGCCGGCGTTGCTATTAAGTATGGCGTTGAGGTATAGGAGCTTTTCATATATCTATCTATTATCAACTTATCATTTGCTTTTTGCGTGAATTACTATATGGTTCGGTGACTCTTTGTTATATTTTGTCGATTTTGGGTTTCAGTGGGTTGTATGCAACGGTGTTATGAATGTTTACGGGCTAAGATCAGTGGAGCTTTCCATTTTGAGGGAATAATAATTTGTAGAGTTCAATTGTAATGTTTTGGTGAACGTTCTTCGAAATCTTTTCGCGGTTGTGTTTAAGATTAAGGATTAACTAGTGCCGATTTTGCAAGTGTTCAAGGTACAACATAGAGAAATTAAGGAAAGAAGGATTCCAGGTACGGAGCAAATTAGTGCAAATAAGCATTAGTTTTAAGAATTTTGGCCCACAGTTTATAGATTGGAAGTGGGCTGTAGATTAGTAGTTGGTTCCTTAAGTCACCTTTTCGTCAATTAGTCTGTTTGAAGCCTAACTGGGGCACATAGTCTTCTGAAACCAGTCCAACATAGCTGAACTGCCCTGCCAACCTAGGGTGGATAGCAATTTTCTATCATGAAATAGTTTTTCTTGAGATTGAGGAATGTGGAAGATCTACTACGTGTTCTTCTTGTACTGCCGTGTCATGAATTTGTCACCATGAATTTGAATGCTGGCACATGTGAGTGAAATTTAGTCAACAAATGTTGGCATCGATGGTAGGTGATGGTATTTGCATGTAATACATTGGTTCCAAAATCTTTATTGACCATGGACACAAATGATCTCATTAAAAAATTGACCCTAGTGGTTTGATGTCATTAGTAAATAGATAGTACAACTTAACTCGACAAAGTCTTTTTCCTAACTATATGGGTTGACTACATGAATCCACTTCCTAAAATATTCAAGCCATAATTGATCTTATAAAGTTTTTGTTGGTTGACAGCAATCTAATCCAAACTTTCTCCTTTATCAATAAACACACATGAGATGAAAGTATATTCTCTCCATTTCTCTTACAATTTTTTATTTTTTTTGGTGATAGTTCATTTATAGAAATTGTCATTTGATGGATAGTATTGAAGTCAATTCACATGTTGACCAATGTCTACGTTAAAGTCCATGCTTCGCACTAATATTTGACAAACTTTTATGATCCAATAGTGTCAAGAGGAACATATTATTCAATTGTTTTCGTTTTGGAGATGGATTGGTTCCAAAAAGCACAAAACAATTTGTATTTTTTGGTTGAGTCATAACCATAAATCATTAGGCGCCACTAATATATTTTGTCATATTGATTTGAGGACACAATATTTGTGCAAATAGTAATTATGGATCCTAAACATGAGACACTCAGCCTTTTTGTTATGCTTCAGTGACTGTCTGTCCTAATCCTCTTGTTTTTGTTGCAAAATGCATGCTCTTGATGAGATTTTCATAGCTGAAACTTCAAGGTTTTGCGGCTTTGTATATTTTAGTAAGATATGAGATGGTTGGTTTACTTAATTGGGATAGAATTGGTTTATAATGTGCTAGGTGGCGGATATTAAAAGGATGAATGGCCTGGCTACAGATCTTCAAATGTTTGCTCTCAAGTCATTACAGATTCCGTTACCTGGGAGGCACCCACCATCTCCTATTCTGTCAAATGGTTCATCTACTCAAGGGTATTCTATCTTTATCTCTATATGTGTGTTTTTGAGTTGGAGGGGGGAAGTTATGATAAAATCCAGGACCGCTAGAACCTTAATGCATTTTAATATTTCAACTAGCAAAGCTCTTGGCTACTGTTCACTAACAAACCGCAAGTGTACGGTGTCAAGTTTTAATAGCAGAATGATGAGTAGAGTTATCGTCTTCGGGGATTGTAATTCAATTCTCACCAAATATTGTAATTAAAACAACCTTAACTTTATTTAGAAAATTAAAAAAAAAAAAGAATAAATCAATTAAACAACACCAAGTAAATAAAATAAACTCGAAATAAAATTTAGAAGAGATCAATGAATAGAGATTCTAGAGGTTCAATTTCACTTAGCTGTCAACTATGATTTTTCATGCCCAATTATTATTAATTAACTCTCCTAGTTTATAAGCCAAAAACCTTAATTTATCCTACTCCCTCTCCCGAGTACCAAGTCAGAAATATTCCTAAAATCCGATTTCAATATCCCTATAAAAATTAAGATATTAAGAACTCATTGAGTTTTGTGATTCTCTTAATTAACTTCAAAGGAATTATAGGCCTCCCAACTCTATAAAATCCTAGGCTGTATTTTCCAAGATCATATCTAAAATTCCCTCTCTCCCGAGTGTCGAACTCTAAATATAAAATCATCCAATTCATGGCCAGTTAAATTGGAAGCATTGAGAACAGAAAAATACAAATACACTAAAAGAAAATATCATAATATTAATCAAACAATCAATAGCATAGTATCAAGTATATGCTACATCGTTCCTCTGGACAAAGAAAATTAGTTCATAATGAAAAGTAGAAACACACAAATCATGTTCTTAAACATTGAAAAAGAGAAAAAACTAGATCTTGAGATTGAATGTTGCTTCTCCGTCTCCAAAGTTAGCCGCCTTTGACTCTCCAATATCTCCAATTTTACCTTAAAATATTCTTTATATAGGTTTTGAACTCAATAGGTAACTTGGAATTCGATTTGGAATAAAACTCTCCACGCCTATGAGCTACGACTCTCCTTTTCTAGCGTCGGGGCTCTACACTCAAATCTGAAATTTTCTTGTAGCGTCGTGGCTCTACACCTGCTACCTTGAATTATCTTCTCTAGAGCTGCGACTCTTGCTCTTAAGGGCTGTGACTCTTTCACCAATTATTTTGCAACATTAAACTTCTATAATTATCTATTTTTTCGAATTCCTTCACTTTTTCTATTTCCTACAAAACAAAATAAAAAGAAATTATAATTGTATAAAAACCTTCTAAGACTAATAAATTTATAAACAAAAAATACTAAAAATCGAAGTAACAAAAACGACTTATCACCTACTTATCGCTTTAATTAGACACCATTAATGACTTGCAATAGTTTCTGGTAGTCATTGGAAATTCCATTTAAAAACTTGGAGTTTCTGACATGCACCATTAGGAACTATTGCATTGTTTTTTCGAAAATTGTAGTGCAAGGTGATTTCTATATTGAAACTGTATTTCATCCACCCACTCATCTCTTCATATGTCCTAACTATTGCAGAGTCATTAACATGAGATTTACTATTGTTGATTATACATATGCTTCAAAAGTACCCACATTAAGCAGATGTATATAGGCATGTACATGAATCATGGTTGACTACACAATTTTTTGTGGAGAGAACCTGGATAAAGTGTGCTGGGATCGATCCATATTAAAGTTCTCTTTGTCAGTCACTTCTAGCCATTAGACGTGATCATATTTAAGCATTTCTGATCTTATATCTGGGTGTCAAATCTCTTCCAATCCATTCTGTTTCTATTTACTTTATGTTTTTTCATCCATAAGACTTTAATTAGATGTTACTCTTGCCAGATTGATATCTTGTTGATTCTTGAGTTGAACATCATCAAATAGTGTTCAATGGAAAGCAAAAGACTTTCTGAGAAGTTGTTTTGAGAATAATTAATAGGAGGTTTTAGTTATATAATAACTACTTTAAAAAGTTATAGTTTTCTTAACTGGGCTTCCTTTGTGTGTGTGGGTGGTGGTTGGTGGGGGATGGGGGTTGGGTCAAAGTTAGTCTAAATGGAGCTTAATCTGGGTCCAAGTTAACTTCTTGTGTTGAAATTTATTGCAGCGACTGCATCATAGATCAGATGCAGCCCCGCCGGGCGAGCACTGATGGCTTGGAACCCTTTCAATCTTACAGGTTGAAATCGCCCCAGCGGAGGGTTTCTCCAGCGATGAGCCGTTTGCAAGGTTACTATGGCCTCAAGCCTCCAAACCAGAGAAGTAAACCTCCAAACCCGAGAAGCGCAATGGAGGGCACAGAGATGGCGGTTTATAAAACAAGCAGTCCTCACCATTTAGAAGATGGAATGCTTCTTGAACCCTCTTTGTTTTCTGACCAAAGTCCAGACCTACATCAGGGTTATAAATGCTTAGTTAATGAATTCTCGCCCGAGAAAAGTGAATTCACTATGGATGGGCCAGGTGAAGGATCAAAGAATGGGGAGCATAGTAATTCAAATGAGAAATTCGTTTGCAGGCATCAAAAAACTGATGCCGACTACTCTCACACTCCTGAAATGCTATTAAAGGAAGAGAATAGTGGTGGCCCTGGCTTCTTGGCAAGAATCGGTAAGGGTTTAGCCCTGCGGCCCAAATCTGCCAGCCGAACTAATTTGGTTGCAGATGCTGATCTAGGGCAGCTGAAGCCTATTCCTGTTGGACCCGGAGACTCTTCCTTGGCAAATGGATTCAAGGGTGTCAGAAAATCATCAAGTACCTCAAATTTGCAGGACCAGAATGGTGACGCATCTATTTGGTCTACTTCCAAATGGAATTGGAAAACAGATTTGCAGGCACTTTCAGCAACACCTATCACTAGACCAATGTTTGATGGGTTGCCAAAGCCAATCTCTGGCCGTCGGAGCAAGGCTGCCCTTGATTAGCACAAGTTTTCTCCAAGTAAGCGAAGTTGGCATCTATATTTTTCCATCCATTCAGAACCAAATGGCATTTGATTCCTTCTGACAGGCCTTGAAGAATCAAAATCGTTACAATCTTAGATACAAGTATCAAGAGATTTTTTTGAGCTCTGTTGATAATGGTGTTATCTAAACCTGTTTCAAGTAAAGCTACTGGAAATTGTGAACTTGGAAGTTCAAAGCCAAGAGTTTTTTTGACAGAGCAAGGCGACCCGAATCGAGCTTTTAGTTGTAGTTTTTCTCAATACTTTGTAATTGCTCTCTCATACATATATATTTTTGGGTTGAAATTGGAATCCTATTGAGTTGATTCTACTGTCATCAGTTACTGAGGATGTTCCTTATATGCGTTGGAAAGCAGCAAGTGTTGATCAAGTTATAGCTGTGAATTTCATTTGCACGGAGGGTGTCACGCAGGATTAATGATTGTTACCCAGTGTATTGTTATATTTATTATTTGTATGAAATTGATTTGATGAATAAAATATAATTTATGGTGGCGTTTTGACTCTTGAGCTAAAATTTGACGTTTAATAGGGAGCTAAATTGAACTATCAATTTTTTTTTTACTACTTTAATTTATTAAATAAAAGTATTTTGTTGACAAATAAATGTCACAAACAATAGTACCAGAGAAGAAAAGAACAACTCCATCATATTTTATATCATAAAGAATAAGAAATTTTAGCAACAAGCCTACACGACCATTTTCCTCGTGTGTTCCATGCAAACTGTATTCAATCACGTATTAAAAGGAAATGTATAAATTATACAGTATTATGGACTCCACCCCCACAAAAATAATCTAAAAATAAATGTGGATGCAAGCATCGACACAAGAAACAATATTATGGGTGCAGGAGCTATAATCAGAGACTGCCAATGGAAATGTAATATCAGCCCAAGCGTTAAGAATTGAAGGATTTTACAATGCTGAAATGGCAGAAGCACTGCGCCTGAGACCAGGCCGCTTATTAGCACAAGAATTAGAAGTTCCAATAGAATTGATAGAAAGTGATATGGTTCAAGTGTTTTTTTTTTTTTTTTTTTTTTTTTATACTAATTTTTTGACCCCCGGTTCTTCTTTCCTTTGGAACGAAACTAATCTTTATGAATTTGAATATTTATAGGGGACAAAGACACCTTTTTCAACAAAAATAGGCGAGAATGGACTCAAACTCGTAATAAATCCTTCAATCAGCTCGAAGTTTGCTTCTCAAACTAGCCAACCAACCCTTGTTGGATAGAAGAAACTCCTATTGTAATTGAGGACATTGAAATTGTAACACTCCGTAATTTTAATGAAATACATACGTTGAAGTACGCGTATATCGAGATGTATAATACACGTATTTTATACGTATGAGCTAAATATATACATGATAATACACGTATTTGATATGTATGCGCTAAATATACACGTGTAATAAATAAAATTATGAAATAAAGATGATACATATGAGATCATCCTATTAAAAAAAAATAAAGTTGAATTAAATTGATTAATTTATGGGGTTGGTTAATTAAAAATGTGGATTTGAGTATGATTGAATGAATGAAAGTGAAATATTAAGATGAGGAGTTTGTTAACTATTGAGATTAAGGTGCATGGAATCATTTGTATATATAAATATAAAAATAAATAAATAAATTTCTCAAGCTCTAGTTGTTTCCAACGTGTGACAACTAGAATAAAAAAATAAAAAAAAAATAGAAATCAAAAAGGAGAATAGAAAGGAGTTGCTGAATCAAATAGAAAAGACGGACGGACGGAAGGAGAGAAACAGGGAGAAGAAGGAGAAGGAGAAAAAGGAAACGGCGGATTTGCAGCCAAATTCGACGTGCCGGTAAGCTATTTTTGCTATTTTTCGTCGTAAAATTACTATCTAAGCTAGATGTAACCTTTCTAGCGGAGTAAATTTTGTTGTGGGAGCCGTTTTACGGCGTTTTTAAAAAATTGGTGTTTTGACCCAACGTGAATGAAAATTCGCTAGAAAGGTAGAAAAATGTTCCCTGGACTGTCGGGACCCCGAATATGTGGTTAGATTCAATTTCATGATTTTTGAAGACCATTTGACAATTTTAATACAATTTATATCTTTCGGATGAATAGTAAATAGTATTGTAAACAATGATTTGAAATCATAGATTCGTAGAGAACTGAATTCCGGACGTTTCGATACGAAGATCATGATTTTTAGATATGATTTGATATTTTTAATAGCTACCGATACGATGATTCTCATGATAATCTATGGTTAATTTCAGTGTTTAAATTGAGAGCTTAAGGGCATGGATACATGCTCTTGAGGAAGCAATATTGTTGCTCGATTTTAGAGGTTGGCTTAGAAACCCCGTATAACCACTGTGAGTATAGTTTTTTTGATTTGGTTCTTGTATGACATTGTACGCATATAAAATGTTTGATTGTATGCGTGCTATATTTATATATAATGCATTGAGTTTTATGGATCATGCAAACTGATTTTAGCAATTGGAGTTTGTAATGATGAGGTTTTGCGAACCCTCATTGTCATTTCGTTAGGAATTAGACCCAGATGAGGTTTTGCGAGTCCTCATTGTCAGTAGGTCTGTCCTAATAAGGGTTGAGATCCTTGAAATGACTGTGAATTGGGTAATGAGAGGTTGTGTCTACCTTGTACGACCATACAAGGGTTAGACCCGCTCTCTTGCCTTGCGGAGGAGGGAGATTGTGCATTGTGTTATTGAAAACTCATGTAATTTATGTTGTTGACATGTATAATATATTTATTGAATGATGCATGTGTTGAATAAGTATTTGAAATGGATTTAAATGTCATATTTCTCTAAATGTATATAATTGACATCTCAAGAACTATATTCACTGAGTTGTTGTTTGCTCACCTCATTTCCTCCAATATTTTAGGTATTGAGTCAAAGGGAAAAGAAAAAATCCGTGAACCTTCGTCTGGTACGTGTATGTATGCTTGGAGGAAATAAATTATATTTTTGTTATTTTGATATGTATAATTCTCACACACTATATATATGTAATATCACCTAGATGGGTTGTGTGGTAATATTATATAATGCTTGGGATGATGAACTGAGATGATCATAGATATTTATCAGGTGAAAATTTAATTTGTGGAATGACTGGAATGATTATAAAGAGCTATATTAGATTTGATTTGTGGTATATTAGAAAAAAAAAATTACTGTAACTTTTGGGACTTATTATGAGACTACGTGAAGGCTGTGTATTATGTATTGTATATGTTTATGTACAGTGTATAGTACATTGTGCCGGTCATGACGTCAGCCTATGTCAGGGGCGTCGTGACAGAAATTGAAAGATGAATTATAAAATCCAAAAATGCAGGATAATATGTAGAAAAGTAAAAAAAAAAAAAAAAACATAACAATAATCAATAATAAAGAATTTTATTTTTTTTTCTTCTGCCTATGAGTCCACGGATCCGACGAACCTCGTCGACTCGCAGCACACGCACCACTTAGCGTTGTCAGGCTCTTAAGAATTGACTTCTTTTCTCGCTCCATGGGTATTGGGTATCTTACTCTTAGAGAGCCGAAGAATATGCCATTCGTTACGTGCCGAAGAGCGCAACATCATCGTTATAGTACCGACAGTACTAGTAATTATGTTCCAGGCAATAAAGATAGTGCGCTTAAGCCGCTGAAACTACGGTACCGTGCAATATCAATCGAAATAAACATGGCAGCTTTTGAGCTTTGAAATCTCAAATCTGGCGGATAATTTCTTCTGAAACGAGAAAGCATGAAAGAAGTGATTCGCGCGCGCAACATCAACGCGCTTCGCGCGTCGTCTTCGCTCTTGTGGAAATCGGTAACTTCTTTACAGTCTCTTTTCTCTCTTTCTTCTGTTTATTTGTTTGCTATCGCGTAATCGTATTAGTTTATAATTAATTGAACTGAACTGTGTTAGAAATGACTGCAGCTTCATTAAAACCCTAGTTTTAAGCGAGTTCTCTTCTCTTCTCTTCTCTTCTTGTTAACTAAACATTTATTCTCTATGTTTAAGCAATGGTCATGTGGGACCCATGAAAGTTACCCTTTTTTGCCCTTTAATTTTTGTAGTTCTACTTGCGTTTCTGTTTTGTGTGAATTAAAAAAAAAAGTAGGTGTTGGATGCTTTTTTTTGTCTGATTGGGAATGTTTTGCTACTCTGGATGGGGCAAGGCGGGTCCATGTTGCACAGCTTTGATATATCTTCCTTATAATAAAGATTTTTTTTTTTTTTAGTAGGAATCTGAGCTTAGGTGAACATCTACAGTGTTACCAGCAGGAAATTTAGTATTTGAAGAAGAAGAATTTCGTGGAGCTGAAACTGGACTGGTTTTGAAATAACTGGACTTGGAAATGATCCAAAGTTTCATTCAAACACTACCCTTTAACCGTAATTTCAACGACATTAACTGTCACTCCATTTACTGCTTCTTCTCACCCATACGAAAAGCAAAATTTAGATCTTCCTCAGTCAATCTCAGTTCTAGTTACCAAACCAGCACTGAAGTGAAATCCCATGGACGAATTGCTCCTACCCATCTCGTTATTCCATCCAAAAAACACCCTTCTTCTTATTCTTCACTCATCCAAGAATGCATCAATTCGGGCAAGTTTGAGCTTGGAAAGTCGGTTCATTCTCAAATGCTTTCTGATGGGCTTAAGCCCGACACATTCCTTCAGACCAAAATCATTATGCTTTATGCTAGGTCTGGTGACTTGGTGGACTTATTTGTTGCAAGAAAGCTATTTGATAATATGCCTGAAAGAAACTCAACGACTTGGAACACCATGATACTTGCTTACGCTAGAGTGGATGATTACATGGAAGTGTTGCAGCTATTTAATTTAATGCAAAAGTCGGGAATTTCACCAGATAAATTCACCTTCCCTAGCATAGTTAAGGCTTGCACAGCTCTAGAGGATTTTGATGGAATTCGTCAAGTTCATGGATTGATTTTGAAGACTTGTTTAAATGGTAATTTAGTTGTGGGTAGCTCTCTAGTTGATGGTTATGCTAGGTTTGGGTGGATGAATCATGCAGTCGGTGTATTTGAGGAAATTGATGAGAAGAATGTTATTAATTTTAATGCAGTTATTGGGGGATATGCGAGGGTGATGCAAGGGGAGGAAGCTTGGGGTTTCTTTCTTGAAATGCAGAAGCTCAGTGTGCTGCCTGATCATTTTACTTTCGCTACTGTTGTAAGGATTTGTAGTTCTTTCAGATGTCTAGAAAGAGGGAAGCAAGTGCATGCTAAGTTGATCATCTCTGGTTATGAGAGTGACGTTTTCGTGTGTAACTCTCTTATTGATATGTATGCAAAATGTGGGGATTCAGAGAGTTGTCTGCAAGTGTTTGGACTGATGGAAGAAAAAGATCAAGTTACTTGGAATTCAGTGATATCTGCAGAAGCTCAATCTGGGCATTTTCTTGAGGCATTGACAGTTTTTTCAAGAATGCACATTTTTGGTTATAAGAGTGACCGATTCAATTTAGCTAGTGCTCTTGCTGCTGGTGCTGGTTTGGCCTATGTTAAGACTGGTAAAGAGTTGCATGGATCCTTGGTGAGGATTTTTTTGGATTCTGACATTATTATTGGGAGTGCGTTGGTAGATATGTATTCAAAGTGTGGCTTTCCAGAAAAAGCTCGCCAAGTTTTTGAGAAGTTGGTGGAGAGGAATGAAGTGTCTTGGAATGCCCTAATTGCTGGATATGTTCAGGAGGGGAAAGTGGAGGAGGCAATTGAACTTTACCATGAGATGAAATTAGCTAAAAATATTGAACCTGATCAGTTTACGCTCACTTCTCTTCTAACCATTTGTGCTGATCAAAGGATTGTTGATCAGGGGAAGCAAATTCATGCACATCTTACAAGGATAGTTGGTGTGCAACACATAGTTGTAGAAACTGAACTGGTTCACATGTATGCAAAATGTGGAAGGTTGAATGATGCTCAAATAGTATTCAACCAGATGGCAGAGAGGAATTCCTACTCATGGAATTCACTGATTGAGGGTTATGAGCAAAATAACCAAGCTGAGAAGGCAATAGAACTCTTCAAATGTATGCAGCTCATGGGAATAAAACCTGATTGTTTCTCTCTGGCTAGTGCACTTTCTGCATGTATAAATCTTTCTGACGAGAGTAAGGGCAAGGGGATACATGGATTCATAGTAAGAAATGCCCTTGTGAAGCAAGGAATTCTACGATATTTGCTTCTTGATATGTATGCGAAGAATGGGAATATGGACTATGCATGCAAGTTCTACAATCATACAAGTGAAAAGGATGTAACCATCCTAAATGTAATGGTTTCTGCCTTTGTTGGCTGTGACCGGATCAATGATGCCAGGAAACTGTTTGACCAAATGGAAGAAAGAAATACAGTCTCGTGGAATTCTATTCTTATGGGTTGTGCTAAAAGTGGGTTAAAGGATGAAACCTTCTTACTCTTCCGAAGAATGCAAGAAGAGAACTTGGAGGTCGACTCTTTAACATTGGTGACATTAGTCAACTTTTGCGCGTGCCTACCTGCTCTTGCTCAAGGGGCACAATTGCACTCTCTTGGAATCAAGAAGTGTTTGATACATAATTCAGTGGTTTTGGGCAGTGCACTGGTTGATATGTATGCAAAGGCTGGGGCCATTGAGCAAGCAAGAAAATTCTTTGATAAGATGAATGATAGAAATACTGTTACCTGGAATGCAATGATCACTGGCTATTCAAAGCATGGCTGCAGTGAAGAAGTACTTTTCCTCTATGAGCAAATGCAGAATGAAGGAATATATCCTAATGACATCACCTTCCTTTCTGTTCTTTCAGTTTGTAGTCACACTGGGAAGGTAGAAGAAGGCTTAAAAATCTTCATCTCCATGTTGGAGGACCATAACATTCAAGCAAAAGTTGAGCACTACACTTGCATGGTCGATCTACTTGGCCGTGCAGGACGCCTCAAGGATGCCAAAGAAGTTATTGAGCGGATGCCAATGGAAGCAGAAGTGTCTACATGGGGAGCATTATTAGGAGCTTGTAGAATCCATCGTAATGTTGAGCTGGGGCGATTTGCTGCAGATCACCTTATTGAATTGGATCCACAAAATCCTGGACATTATGTTCTATTGTCCAACATCTATGCAGTAGCAGGAAAATGGGAGATGGTTGAGGAGGTTAGGAACATGATGAGAATAAGAGGAGTAAAGAAGGACCCGGGAGTTAGTTGGATTGAGATTGATAAAGAGATCCATAAGTTTTATGCTGGTTCCCAATCGCATCCCAAAAACAAAGAAATATATGCTATGCTAAAGCATTTAACCTTAAAAATGAGGGAACTGGGATATGTTCCAGACACTAGGTTTGTCCTTTCAAATGACAAAGACATAGAAGAGGAGGAATATTTTCTTCAACATAGTGAGAGATTGGCAATTGCATTGGGGCTAATAAGCTTGCCTAAGAAATCTACAATCCGAGTGTTTAAGAACCTCAGGATCTGTGGCGATTGCCATACTGCAGCTAAGTTCATTTCAAAGATTATGCATTGCCAGATCATTGTCAGAGATACCAATAGGTTTCACCATTTTGAAAATGGAGTATGCTCCTGTGGGGATTACTGGTAGGATAAACCTGCTTGATGTGCAGTTGTAGGAAAGAAAATCAGACAATTGACTATTGTATATATGCTTTAAATATATACACGTACAGCAATGACATGAATATAGATTAGTGTTTGCTCGTTTTCCTTTCTTACATCTTTGTATCATTTTTTCCCCCATTCCTAGTTCTTCTCCTCTCATTCATTTCTTCACGTACAGCAATGACATGAATATAGACTAGCGTTGTCTCAAATTGTTTAGCTTACCAATTGTTTTGGGACCCTCAAATGAAAGACTATTGGGTTTCTTCTAAAGTTAATGAAACCAAAATTCAATCTCACAACTGCTTAATATGCTTTGGTTGCAATACTAAAATAGTGGTGAAAGTGAAACCATGATTAGGTGCTTGCTTCCACTCGTTCTTTGTTTTTTTTTTCTTTTCTAATTGTGAGAATCAGAGTCTTATCGTCAATACAATTACTTGACATATTAGGTATTTCCACCCCCTTCTTCTCTTCTCTTCTTTCTAATTATGATTTGGTGCTTGCTTCCACTCGTTACTGAAATGATTTTATAATTGTATTTGGTATTCCAACCCCTTTCTCGCTTCTAAATAATACTTTCTTTTTTCTAAAAGGTAGCAGGGTTATTTGTTTATTATGGTGCAAATCAGTGTTGTTAAGGTGTTAAAGTGATCTTAGGTGATTCACTCTACTTAGGCAAAGTGGTGCCTAGGCAATAAAAATAATTGAATTGCATAATGTGTGTGTGTGTGTGTGTGTTATATATAGTATGAACTATTTTAATATTTTGGAACTTAAACAACCTAAGGGGAGCAGGGTATATTTGTTTATCAATCTCGTGGTAAATAAAAACATTAAGGTGCATTAAAATAATTGATTATAGAAAAACTTGAAACACACTACTTAGAAACTGCTTCATATATTGTCTTTGGTTGGAGAATCCTTGCTTGAAATATTGTTTTTCTCTCGGCAAACACCCAAAAACAAACTAACTTGGAAAGAACATGGAGATGGTGCTTTGAATTATGCCCAGTCAGTAGGAAGTTTTGGTCGTGGGCGCTGAAATTCAGTGACCTATCATATATAAATTTAGTTCTTCAATTTACAATTGAAAACATTTCCTACAATTCATATACAAAGTATCATTATTATACCATGTTTATAAGTTTCACTTGGATCAAAACTGGTTGCAGACTGGGAAGCTTCAACAAACTTTAGTTTCTGATATTGAAAGGCTGGGGAAAACACTTCATTCAGGTGCATCTTCGAGGATACAATTACTTCCAGCCATGGCAGGTGAAGGGAGATACTTTGTTTGTGGTGACCAACGCACAAAAATTCCTGCATCAGTTGATTTCATCACGGAAACTGTTCTTTGCACAACATTGGGTGACGACGGAGTGAAGATTCGAACTGTTGAGCACTTGCTTTCTGCCTTAGAGGCTTCTGGGGTTGATAATTGCCGAATTGAGATCGTTGGAGCTGATGAGGTATGTGTCTTAGGTCACTTGATCTTCTTCATTGTCTATGGAATTTGAGAAATGATGTTACCTGGAAAAACAGAACACAGCGCACTGGCAACTATCAAAATGGAGATTTTTCGACCAATAGATGTCAAGATGAAAAGGAAGATGCTGTATTCCTTCTCTCCTAGAATTTATAGTTTGAAAGGGGGTTAAAGAGTGTTAGAATCAAAAGCCCTAGAAAATAGGAATTCTGTATTAAACATTTTATTATAGCAACTCATCTTTAAGTTTCTATCTACGGAGGTATCTTACGATATCTATTACATACTAACAGACACAAGAAACATACAAATGCTTCTTTCTTTTCTTTTTCAAAATGTTTCCATTGGAAATGACGTTTGCATAATCTTCTCTAATTCTATAGTTGTTAATTCCCTTGTGGTTGGGGACAAGAGATCTTGAAGATCTGTAGAGCTGATATGGATACTGAGAGTTGAAGGCTCTTAGTTTTCATTTCAATTTATGGATTGATGCACAAGGAGAGGCGGGAGGGTGGTGTAAAACGTCCTAATTTTGTTATGTTTTTCTTTCTTTGTTTTGGCTTTATTTTTTTAGGCTCTAATGTAAATTTGGTTTGTTGTATGCTCGTGTATTGCTTCTTTTCTAGTAAATTTTGCTTTTGTTGCGTCCACCTTCCCTCGCCTCCACCAAAAGAAAAAGGCTAGAGAATGTGTAAGATCAGAGGACTAATGAGTTCCTTTGATTACTTTTAGGTTCCTTTCTTTGATGGGTCAGCAAGGGAATGGGTGGAGGCAATAAAGCTAGTTGGCTTACGTGTGGCCAAAGATCAGACCGGCAATAGCATGGAGAAATCAGCACCTTTTCTTATTGAACCAGTTCATGTGAGGAGGAATGATTCTTATATTGCTGCATTCCCATCTCCAAAGACACAAATTACTTGTGGAATCAACTTTCCCCAGGTATACTTTTGCTGGATGGGCATCAATATTCATCTTACATTCTTGAAAAATGAAATCAGGAAGTATCCTTGCTTCATGTGTTTTTGCAATTCTATGATAGAAAGTGACAACTGTGTGTGCAGCATATATGCGCATGTAATAAAAAAACTCATTGGGATTTTCATGAAAAATGTAGAAAACCAATGCCACCTTTGATTTTTATTAGACGCCCTTAAGCATTGCAAATATGTGAGATTGAAGCTCAATTTCATGTTAAACAGAGTCACCAAAGAAGAGAGCATCTTAGAGATAACCTACATGTTAAATCAAAAGATAAGTCATCAATTTATGTATGCTAAAAAAACATTATTTTATTTTATTAGTCACCATAAAGAGCATACCTAGTGTACGAGGCTATGCCATTATGGAGTTTTGGGAAGGAATGGTGCTTTACCTTCACAATGGGGAGGCTGTTTTTGGATTTAAAATCTTAGCTTTAAGTCGGCATATAGTAACTTCAACCCTTGCGCTAAGGATTTATTGGTCACCATAAAAATCGGAAAAATGGTTTATTAGAAATGAGTCAAGAGAGATGTTTAAATTTTTTACTCATGTTTACAGGTTACCTAAACATCGTAAGAAGTTTGCTTTGGAGTAGAAAAAAGATGATATTATTACTTCATTTCTGAAGGAAATATGATAGACAGGGTATTCCATTACCTATTTGAATTAATTTTTGTTATGTTTCTGAAACTTTATATTCAGTGTTCTCTATTTAATTCCCCCATCTTTCTGCAAATATTATGCTGTTGTTTATAATTTATAATTAATTATACAATTTATACTTGTCCAGAAATAAGTCAATTCTTGCTACAGAATATTTTAAGTTAATTAATGCTATGACCTCTGGAGTTAAAGAAAAGGATCGAGGAGCATCCTAACTGATGTTCAAACACTTTGATTTTAAATTTTTGCAGGTTCCAGCTATTGGCTGCCAGTGGTTCTCTTCTTTCCTTATGGAGTATGCTTTCTATGTGTCGGAAATTGCTTCTTCAAGAACTTTCTGTATCTATGAAGAGGTTCAATTCTAAGTTCCTCATATTAATAGGATTGTGATTTTTCTATTTCTTCAAATTCTTCTGGTCTTTATAATATTTGTAAAATCAAGGGTGACACCTTGTTCTGCCATGAGGTTGCTCACCTACATAAGGTAGCTAACATGAATGATATTTCCCTCAATCTTCTCTTGCATTGATGTTGTTGCAAAAATTGGAGTACGAGTTTTCTAAAATTTCATATTCTTTTATTTCTTTTTTTTTTTTATTTATTGGGGGGGGGGGGGGGGGGAGTTTGCACCGTATTATTTCTCATCTGAGCTTTCTTTCCACGCGGTAATTGTTAGACTGAAAGTGAAGACTAATTTCTTATTCATTATATTATTTTAGAATGAAATTGTCTGAAGCTTTGTGATGCGTTCTTCTAGGTGGAGAAATTGCGGAATTCTGGACTCATTCGAGGGGGGTCTGCAGAAAATGCCATTGTTTGTAGGTTTGATGCTCCAACATTTCTTATGCAATATCTTCTGCTTCTTTCTGTAACTTACTCTAATATGGATCAAACACTCTATTGTTGTTTTATTGTTGCTCGTATACTGGAAGTGATTGAGTTTCCACCCGCTTTTCAAGATAGATTTAGTTTTACAAGGATATATATAAATGCAGGATAGGAAGTCCTACAAGGATATGAAAACAAAAAAAAAAGATATAAGAAAAGCTATACATGACAGTTGACACTCAGCATGGCAAAAAAATTACAAAAAGTTTGTGAACAATGCAAATCTCCGACTCAAATAGTTTTTGTCAACATAGATGCAACCTGTTAATGTTGAGGACAGCTTTGTGAATCCACTTTGACCCTTGATGATTTTTAAGTTTTTTTGAAGCTGAAGAGTGTAAGCAATTGTGGAAGAAACCTGAAAAGTTGTCTCAAAGTTTTCCACCATTGTTCATTTACTAAGGTCCAAGATAGATCTCCTAGAAACAAAAATGTTGTGGACTAAAATCCCTTTCAAAGTGAGAATTATTTTATTTACTTTATTTTTCTGTAAACGATAACAACATTGGTTTTAAAAATTAGAAATAAAAATATGCAGTTGATCCAGTGACGTATACATATCTGCAGTATCATGACCATGGTTTCTTAACTAATTATTAATGATATACCAAATATGCCATTTTTGGGGTTGGGGGTGGGAACCTTAGTGACCCAATGGAAAGGGGCCAAAAAGATTGAAATGATGGAAAAAAAACATGATTTTTTCCCTTTTTGTGGGGGAGAGTGGGGGGTGTTCCCTTATAGCTCTGTGAAATGAAACAATAGAATCAATAGTTCATTCTATCTTCAATATGGAAAGAAAAACTAGTGCTGTGGATCCTCCCTCACCTTTTGATATAATTCTCGAATTCACCTTCGTATAATTTTAGAAAATTAGTGAGATAGAGTGGTTTTCTATGGGTTTCTACCATCTTCATTTGGAGTCATTCCTGAGGCCAAGACACAAAGTTCCCCAATGTTAGGCTATTTTTCTCTCTATAAACTTAAATTTTGATGTGATCCCCTCAAATAAGAGTGCATCAGACATTTCCATTACACCTGTGCAATAGTGCTGCAAAAAGTCTGATTCATATCTAGACCAATGAGACATATATATGCTTAGTTCCCAAAAAGTCTGATTCATGGAGCCTAAAGGATTTTCGTCCTATTAGTCTCGTAACCAGCTTGTATAAAATTATCTCAAAGGTGTTGGCAATACGGATAAGATCAATACTACATAAAACAATTGAGCCATACCAATCTGCTTTTATCGAAGGGAGACAGATTCTGGATGCGGTCCTCATCGCCAATGAGGTCGTGGAAGATTATAGACTTCGAGGAAAGAAGGGGGTGGTTTTCAAAGTCGATTTTGCCAAAGCATATGACTCAGTTGAGTGGGGTTTCATGGAATTCGTGATGAGGAAAAAGGGCTTCGGGAACAGATGGTTATCATGGATAATTGGGTGCATTTCCTCTGTCACCTACTCAGTTGTCATTAACGGTAGGCCAAGGGGAAAGTTCAATGCAGGGACTCGGGAGGAGTCTCAGGCAAGGGGATCCACTGTCCCCTTTCCTTTTCACCATTGTAGCCGATTGACTCGCGCGAGACAATACTCCTTGGTGCATGGTTTTGTGGTGGGCTGAGACAAGATCGAGATTTCTCATCTACAATATGCAGATGATACATTATTCTTTCTACAGGGGGAGGAAGAAAATGTTCTTAGTTGCCTCAGAGGATTGCAATGCTTTAGTGAATTATTTGGCTTGAGGGTGAACTTGTCCAAGAGTTAGATGGTTGGGATAAACATGTGTCCAGAGACCATCACCTACCTTGCAAATAAGGTTGGATGCTGAGTTGGGGTATGGCCCATGAAGTACGTTGGCTTCCCCTTGGAGGTAATCCACTGTCCTTTGATTTCTGGGAATTAGTCATGTCCAAAATCTCGAAAAGGCTAGATGGTTGCAAACGAGCTTTTTTGCCCTTGTCCGCTCTATTCTAATGGCAGTCCCATCATACTACATGTCTATGTTTAAGGTCCCAACGTTAGTGGTGGCCTGGATAGAGAAAAAAAAATCAAAAGCTTCTTCTGGGGGGAGCAGGATAAGGGGTCCTCAAACTTGATTAAATGGGCAGTGGTGCAAAGGCCAGTGGAAAAGGGGGGTCTGGGCATTGGTAACATCTCACTCAGGAATGTGGTGCTATGTTGCAAATGGATATGGAGATACATAACGGAACCGCAGTCATTGTGGCCCCGGGTCATAGCAAGTAGACACAAGGAGTTTACATTGGAAGGTGCAAGCAGTCGGGCTAGGTCCACTTACAGATGTCCATGGAAGTTCATCTCATCCCTATTGCCTCAGTTCTCTCCGCAATTGGTTCTCAAAGTCGGGAATGGACACACATTCAATTTCTGGGAGGACAGGTGGTTGGACAACTCCAAACTGGCTGATGCGTTCCCTCATCTTTTCCACCTATCTACCCTTCATAACCATCTCGTTGCGTCCTTCATTGTCCCCGACCCAAATGTATCCCCGCTAACCATTGCATGGAACCTTCACCTCCCTAGAGCCTTAACAAGGCGTGAAATTGATGAGGTTTGCACTCTCTTAAACAAACTTCAAAGGGTCACATTGTCTGTAGATCCGGATAGGGTCATGTGGTCCCTTGAAAATAGTACACCTATAGGTCCTTCCTCACAACCCTTATAGACAGACACCCTTTACCATTCTTCCCATGCTCTACTCATATTTGGTAGGCACATGTTCCATCCAAGGTTAAGTATTTGGGTGGATCCTGGTTGACAAGAAACTCAACACGATGGGGATGCTGCAAAGAAGAATGCCCAATTTGTGCTTATCACCTCATTGGTGTAGTCTATGTCAACAAGCAAGAGATTGTGTTGAACACATTTTCTTCCAATGTGATTATGCGAAGAAGATTTGGAAGGAATGGTTGGCATTTTCCGGAAACCGATTCCTCATCCCACAAGAGATGGAGGAGGGTCTCTCCTTATGCCATATTCCATCCCTATCATCGGAAGAGCGAGGTGTTGGTGTGATTGCATTTTATGCCACCCTTTGGATGTTTTGGTTAGAACGTAATAACAGAGTTTTTCATGATGTGGCTAAGACTAAAACACATTTATGGGAGGATATCAAGCTTAAGGCAAGCTCTTGGGTTTTTGCTTCGCCTCTAGCCAAGGTTTTTCTGTTTCAGATTGGTTGTTGAATTGGAATAATTGTATGTTTTTGGGGCGGAGATTCGCTCCTTAAAGAATTTTGTGATGAAGTTAGGCATCACGGTTGGTCTTGTCTTAGGGGTTGCCTTGGTGGCTGGGCTAGGGATTAGTACTTCTTACCTATTTCACCTTTGGTGATCATTTTCTAATGTACTTTTCTGTCATGAATCAATACGATCACAACTTGTTCCTGATCAAAAAAAAAAAGTAGTGCTGCAAACATTTGTATGACCTTCTGTGCAGGTTTTTTCTGTGTTGATCCTTTTAAGTTAGATAAAATTATTTTATCTTGCTTCTTAACGCTGTTATTTGATGGAATGTCTTTAGTTGATCTACAGTGCTCCAACTTATTGCAAGCTGAAATATTTGCATGCAACCGTGAAAGTCATATTTTCTGGTTCATTTTTAGCAGAAGATTGAAAAGAATCCTTGTTACTTAAGAAATTTACTGAAATGTCTTTATCTATTACTGATTCAGCTTTGTTACTATGAATCTATGATCATATCCTTTTAATTGTTTGTTTATTTTCTTCTGCAGTGCTTCTAAAGGTTGGTTGAATCCACCATTACGTTTCCCAGATGAACCTTGCCGCCATAAGATTTTAGATCTTATCGGGGACCTTTCTCTTCTTGCGCAGAATGGAAGCCAGGGGCTTCCGGTTGCACACATAGTTTCATATAAGGTATATTTGCTTCCCAATATACATTATTCTCTTTCTGACTTATAAAGGTTTTTTTTTTTGGTCTATATTTGGAATAGTGGGAAAAAAGACGCATGAAATTTGACTTGAGTTTTTTTGTACCAACAAATTATCCAGCCAATAAAACTTATTGCAAATCCAAAAAAAATGAATTTTTCGATCATCAAATCCTACCCAAAACATACTATCTCTAGTTGTAACAAAAGGATGACATATGTTTTTTATCTTGTAACCATATTTGCAATTATGTCCTACTGATTTTGGAAGAGATAAATTAAGTAAAGGAAGACACAGAAGAAATTTTCTAACATTTGAACAACTAAATTCAACGCATGCTATATAAGAGCAGATGAATCTTATCAGATGCTTTTGTGTTATTAATCACTCGATGCCTGAATGCTTCTTGCATGTTTATATCTCCCGCAAGATGGAACCCGTGACTCTTTTCATTTCATTTTCTTGCAAAATTCTCAAATATTTTTTTTTTATTTTTTACCTTGTCTTGGAGACTCATTATTCCTAGCTATCTACCAATTCTTTTAACACCTTCCTGGTTTCAATTAAATGCCATGCTTGAAGCTTGTTTTGTCCATAAGAATTTTAAGAACATAAACATATTGTTGTGATATTACAGGGTGGCCATTCATTGCACGCAGCATTCACACGTACTCTCGCTGGTCTGCTTTAAAATGAAATAAGCCAGAATCAGAGCTCCACAAGCAGTTGTGGCTGGTTGAAATGAGATTGACATGAAGAGCAGCAAATCTACCATGCACTTACAGAAGAACACTAGCCACTGGAATGACCGTATAATCGCGCAGCTATGCTGGCTTTTTTTCGGGGAATATTCCAGTGGTAGAGACCAATAGTATCATCCATTCTTTGATGATTTTTTTCTATTAGATCCGATCAATATTCCGCAATTCCTAAACTATATTTTACAACAAGTGATATAGAAAGAAAAAACAATTATTTGTTACCTGAGACCAGTTACTAGTTTCTTAAACAGTTATTTTTGAGAAGAATGTGATGCTTCATTGAGCCTGGAATCCTTCATTTACTTATTTATTTGTGTTAATAGGTTATTGATTACAGGTATAAATGGGATTTCTCCAGCTATTGCAATATTGCATTGTTTCCATGGCAAGTATAAGTAAGCTATATATGTAAGACAGTTAAAATGTTAGTGAGAGGAGCTGTAATAATGGTAATGAACTGTAAGCAATTGGTGGGAGAGGGGAAGCAAACTTATAACCACAATAGAAGTGACAATAAAGGTCGGATTCGATTCATTACAATTGAATTACAATGCCAATGTCACTGAATTGATGAATTGCATTTACATAAATGGAAATGCTTTGAGGACTTTGAAAGTATACTCGAGCACTCGAGGCCCTTAAATCAACACATGTCTGCATACATTGGGTTGCACAATTTTGATCTAAGGAACTTAGTTTCTTACAAAAACAAAAATGCCAGGGGGCTCGGGAAATATACAAGGTGACTCCATGTTAATATATTGAAGAAATATACTTAGAAAAACGTGCAGCACTATGGAGTCCATTAAATCAAAATAATGTATATATTAGGTGGATTCCATGTTAATTCAAGATAACATCTAAGTACATTTTTCGTTTCTTATGGATGTCCATACATCTTTTAGGTATATGACTAGTTTTCGTTCGAGGTGGAAGCGGAATGGTAGATCTTTCTCAATGAGAATGTCTAAAAAAATTGAACCTTGAAACTTTTACGGAAGAAAGACCTTAGGACTTAGTTCGCTTTCACTGAGCCAACCATTCGTTGGTCCAAGTAATGTACACTTATAGTCCCTCATGATTAAAAATAAATAAATTAATTAATTAAAAGGATATGTTTGAAATATCTGGTGGGCATTTTTAACCTTGAACATGAAAAGGTTGGTCAGCAAGTAAACAGGTGAGCCTAATTAGAAAGCTCACAGTTTCTAACTCCTCACACCTCACTGGGCTCTCCGTGTGGTGCATTTTTAAACCCTTTCCAACAAGAGCAAAGATTCTCTCTCGCTTGTTAGTTTTGTTTTCGCTATCTTGCGATACATAGGGTTTTATTTATTTATTTTTATTTTGGCTCAGAAATGCTTCTTCGCCAGGCATTTGGGTTGTTGAGGAGAATCAGGTCTCCGATTCAAACGACAATTACTAGTAGTTGCAGAAAAGCTGCTTCCAGTGCTTCTTCTCCCCCAGTTTTCAGTAAGTTCTTTCGATCAAATGCTGTTAATTCAGTAAGATATTTCAGTTCTAGATTCTTTCTAGTTTCTATGTACCCTGTCTTGTGCGTATACGACATTGTTTGATTGGGATTTTATGAATTAGTCACTCTGTCTTCGAGTTCAAACATTGTTGAATTGGATTGTTGGGAGTGCTTGATCATGGTTGCAAATTAAAAGATGATGAAGTTGAATCGGACGAGTATTTATATCAATTTAAGATGTTGATGCACTAGAAAAAAGAAGTAAAATAATTCTAAAAAAGAAACATCATGGATCCCCCTTCCCTCCTGTTATATCACTGTTTTGTGCACGAAAAACACAAGGGAAAGATCTTCATTACCAGCTTGATTAATACGAGAAGCATTATCGAATTTACAATTATTTATGTTCTCATATAAAACAAATTGAGTATAGATTATTTGAGTTAATCTCCATATGTGTAGCCTGACTCACACATAAAGTATAGGAATTGTTATTTTTTTTGTTTTGGTTGTACATACATTAGAGGACAAGCATGATATTTTCTCATTTGTGTTGCTTTTGTTATTTTCAGGTGATCAACCGTTTTCGCGACGATGCGATTTAAGATTTTCTGCATGGAGGAAAGATGATAATAGCTGCGATCTCTGGATTCTATATGGGCCGGCTGGTATTCACTTTGTCTTCTTGTATGAATTTCATGCCACTTATATTGGGGTCTAGAATCACTTCAGAGGAGTATTTCATTTGGTTGGATGACATCTTTAATTTAGATAAAATGTTATCTCTTGGTTGCTTAATTGACCATACGTGGAATTTCTATGAATTGTACTCTCTTTTTTAATCTTATATGAGTTTACCAGAAATGTTTTAATTTTCCCTTTATTCCAACGTTGAGATATAATTGGGCTCTTCCGTGTTTTTAGAACACGTAACACAAGGCAATTTATTTCTTATGGAAAAACTATATGGGGCTTTTATGACTGATGGTTATTTAGATTTCATGGACTAGAAATTTAAAGGCAATTGGAGAATTATAAGTGAACTCTGTTCATTCAACCTAATCTAATTCCTTATTGGTAATGGATTTACATGGAAATGAAATCCTAAGGAATGTTAGAACCTAAACTAATCTGGTTTATAAGTGCTTATGAATAATCTACTGGTAACTGTTAAGTTGGCAGTTACTTGACTTTCATTGGATACCTTTTCACGAGGCATCACCGTCACTTTTATCTCTTGTATAATAGAGATGAAAGAGATTCTCATCATGTATTATCACATGTGTTCGACATGCCAAACCATACCTATATTACTATGTCAAGCAAGATTTGGATTGATATTGGTTAGGATTACAGTAATGAGTAAATTATTAAGGTTTTTTTATTATATTTTTTGATAGGTAAGTGGTGGGATTTGAATCCATGACTTCAAGGCTTGCAATCCACTTGTCAAATCATTGAGCCAAGAATCCCCAGTAAATAATTAAGTTATATTAGTCTCCGATTGTGTATTATTAGGACTCTTTCTAACTTAAAACAGACCCTTGATAAAGGTTATTCTTATCATCCAATGTTTCAATAAAAACTGACATCACAAGGTAGTAGTGCTGAACCTGGTTATCAAGGTAGTGAACTGGAACTGAATCGTTTTGGGGGCTTTATAAAGCAAATTTGGATTCATATGTATGTGTATACCTGTGTGTGTGTATACATGTGCATACATGAGTTATGTGTACATGCATGTACACATGTATATAATAGTACACATACACTGTGTGCACAACAATCGAATTTTCATGTTAGATTATCCTTGTTTAACATTTGATTTTATGTATTATTCAAAATCATCAATATGCAACCACAAAAAGAGTTCAGACAAATGCAACATATTAATTTAGACAATCCTCTGTCTATTTCAGCTAACAATTCGTATAGATTCAAATCATTCACTAGTTATTCACATAGTTTCTTATTGTATCACAAACTTGAATTCTATTTATTTATGCCTTTATGGTAAAATCATACAAAGTTTTAGTTACTGAGTTAGTTACATTAATTTGGGTTTCTAAGTTGTAAATGGATTAATCTTCTTCGCATTGTTTTTCAGCAATCTTTCTGGGAGTCAATAGCAGTATTTCATTTTTAGAAGGTATCCATAATGAAGTGGACAATGGAAATCAGACAGGAGAGGATGGTTTAACTGGACTTCGCAGAATTGAAGATGGGTCTGTGGTATCAAATTTGCATACATCCAAGTGGCGGGTCTTTACAGATAATGGCAGGGACTTGTTTCTTCAGGCATGTAATCTGTTCTTGTTTCCTTGTTTAATTGTTGCTTCTTTGAAACACTTTTACAGTATGATTCATTTTATAATTTCATTTACTATTAGGGAAAACTCAAGGAAGCAGAAAACTACTTTTTGTTGGCACTGCAAGAAGCTAAAGAAGGTTTTGGACAGAGGGAACCACACGTTGCCTCTGCATGCAACAATTTGGTGCGATACTGACGCAGGCATTAGTTCTTTTGTTACTTATGTATCTTGTATTACCATTTGTTAATTTGATGAAGCTGGTTAATTCTGCTATTCTTCCTGGCCAAGCATGCTGCTTAAATTAAGCTACAAGCTGGAGATGCCAGGTTTATAAACAGTGGGTTGTATTAGAGTTAAGAACGATAAGAGGGACTAAGTTAGCTTGTATGTCAAATTTGAAGTTGTGACTTGTCATTATATTTACTATGAAGTTACCTTATAAATCAAATGGCTATCTCCTTGATATGCTTTACTCTTCTTCACATGCTACCTTTCATCAACAATAGTATAAAAAAGTGGTGCTAAAACATTAGACTAGCTTGATCAATATGGAGATTTTAAGAAAAAAAAAAATGATAAAATCGTTGGAAAGTGAATTTAGGTGTATTAATGCATATACTACAAAGTACAAAGAACTATGAATGCACCATGGAAGACCTATCAATGCACCATGAGGAAACCATAACTATTGCCCATTGGTTTGTGCCATGCACAAAAACGGATGGGAAGTCGGTTAATTATATCTTTGCAGTTTGCACATTACTCTTTGCATATGGGGGGAAAGCTTCATAGTGAGCTTCAAATGAACATAGCATCCTTCTCCATGTGAGGATATTCTTGGAGTCCCAATGATATTGATAGTCCGATCAATATTTAGATTCATCTAGTATACATTTCAGTGGTGGCCGTGATATGGTTGATATGGATTGGGAGGAATAAGAGGACTTTAGAAGACACTGAGGTGGATTCTCTTGGGATGTAATCAAGTTTAGATCTGCTTTTTTATTACATTTAGGATATAGGGATGCCCGTTTTGGTTTGTCTGATTGGATTAGGAGTTGTGCCTCCATAATTTAATTCATCTTTGGTCTTGTTAGTACAAATTGAGGATTTCTTATCCTCTGTTTCTTCATGTTGTCCTTTTCTGGAGAGCATAATCATTTTTCTTTTCTAATTCTAGCTCCTTTCGCATCTTTAGGTCATCAAGGTCATCCTTGAGTCAGGTTCTTCCTCAGCTCTCCATAGTCCATCCTGCAGCCCTTGTTTTCAGCAAGTTCCCTGCCCAAAAGTATTAAAAAATCACATTCACCCTAAACTTTTGTTGCTTAAAATTTAGAATTAATTTGGGGAAGTCTAATTCATTATGGATTTTTTCTTTTTGTTAATATTCACCATCTTAGAGAAGTTGTGAAGTTCATAGAATTTTATTTAAATGTTGGAAAGATCCATCTAGAAATTCTAAAGTTATCTCTTCAAACCTCTAATTTTGCATTATTCCGGATTTAGTTTCATTAATTTACATCATATCATTGACAAATAACATTAGATAGTGAACTTGAAGGCAATTCCTAGAATCCACTAGAAACCCAAATCATCTTCTAGGGATCCTCTTTGTTACACTTTGGATTCTCAAAGAACTTTATAATTAACAAATCACTTCTATCATCCAAGTATGGCCCCGTTTGAGGGAGCTTTTCTAAAAGCACTTTTCCGAGAAACGCTTCTAAGGAAAGCACTTTTCTTGAAAAAGAACTTTTCCAAAAAGCTCTACCTAACACATCTAAAGTTCTTTTTTGTGCATGTAAAGTGTTCGTAAAAGTGCTTTTGCTCAATGATGACAATTTTACCCTTTTATAATTAAAATAGTTGTATTTACATCAAAGTACCCCATATTACTACTACCTTTAACACCAATGACTTGATTTAATATCAAATAATTTGATAATTTATTTGTATAAAATATATTTTTTAAATTTTTTTGAAAAAATCTCAATTTATTTTATTATGTTTTATTTTTAAAATATATTTTTTAACTCATAAACATACTTGATTAGAATAAAGAAAGGACAAAATACAAGAAATGACAAAGTATAGAAAGTTATAATTTTTTGTTATTTTATTAATAAAAAATAAATCCTTACCTTTTAAGAGAAGCGAGAGGCCTCTGCAGAAAGTACAACAATTTTCAATTGACTTAACAACAAGAAGAGATAGGAAAGGGGTAGGGTTTTTAGGGTAAAATATGGAAAGGTTAGTTTAGGTATTTTAGAAAAAACATGGGGATAAAGTGGGAAATTAACTTGTAAACGCAAAAGTAAATAAAAAAAGCACCCAAGCTAGAGCTTTTGCGGAACACGGGTTTTTTGCGTTAGGACGAGAAACGCGAACAAGAAAATGAAGCACCAAATGTGCGTGCAGTGCGTTTCACTCTGTTTCGTGCCGCAACACATTTTTCAATGTCTTCCCAAGCAAGGCCTATATCCAACTGCATTTTTTTTTCTTTTGTGTTCCAAGATCTATTTAAAATTTTTTGCTTCTAAAAATTAAAATATTTATAGATTAAACCTTAACAATCACAATCTTTCAAATTCTTCGGATCAATCATGCGTTGTTTTTCTCTATGGATTATCAATCCTTAGATACTAGGATTAATCTATAAATCTATATAGTGTGGAAAATCAAACTTGAATTACTAGGGAAGTAAGGAGTAGTCAATCCTTGATTTTTTAACTTTCTGCCAAAAAGATCCTGATGGGTATCCTCATTGAAGTTCCTCTTGCTTTGCATCTTGAAATCAATTCTCTGCTAGTTTCAACATTTGATGGAAATATTGGTAAATAATAGTATTTTTGATAGGAGCATTTGTTGTATTAATTGAGATTAGAAACCTTTCTTATTTGCTATGTGTTATTATTTTTAGAATTGCTCTCTTTACGCTTCACTTCAAAAATGTATCCTATGTTTGATTTTATAATGATCCTTGTATTTTGTTAATTGTTCAAAATTGTTTAATTGTTAGCTTTTATTTTTTTTCATTCCATTTTTAGCAAATGTACAATGTAATTAAAACAAACCAAAAAAAAAAAGAAAAAACCTTGAGTTTGTTCTTTAGTGCTGATAATAAACATAATAGTTTGTTGAAGTTATCCCGTGATTTGTTAAATGTTTGCAGTTACATTTATTTCTTTTGTCATTGTTCCTAGACTACTTTTTTATGCAAGACTCGTTATCATGATCTGTAGGCAGAGTTGTATAGAGTGAAAAAGGAATTTGGTAAAGCTGAGCCATTGTATTTGGAGGCAATCAATATCTTGGAGGAGTCATTTGGACCTGAGGATGTACGGTAGAGTCTGATATTTGTTCCCTATAATGGAAATAACAGATTTAAAAGGCATTTATATTATTCATGGTGGCTATTATGTTGGTGCAAGCATAATTTAAATTTCCATATTTTTGCTAAGGTATCTACATTTACAAGTATATTAACTTAACTAATATATTCTTGTACGGTTCCCCATTACTTGCAAATTATGCAAGTGCTACTAATAAGTGATCACTAAAACTCATATTGTCCGCCAATGGTCAGTGTATGTGTTTATTTTTCTTTAGAAACTCCATTGCTCACAGGTGAGACTTAATACTTCATCTGAAGTCATTTGCAAACAAGAATATTTTTGTCAAATTAATTTGACTTGCACTACCTCTTGAAATACTAAAATAAGACAAGAAATTTTGTATTCTCTTATTTATTAATTAGAGTCTCAAATGTCTTTTTTTTTAATTATTAAATTGGATTTTTTTTCCCTTTCGACTTGTTTAAACCTTATGCTTCTGATTAATGGTAAGAACAAAGCTATTAGGAAGCCTTTTGAAAGTTTGAAACTGTTAACTGTGAAACTTTTTTTTTTCTTTGATTTATGTTTAGTTTTTTTAGGTATTTTTTCTTAATTGAACACTCTTTTTTATTTGACAATCTTGAGTTTGATTTAGTGGGTTCATGTAAAAGTTGATAGGCCAAATTTTATGCTATCTGAAAGCTACTCAACACAATCCTCATTGTTTGTTTGGACTTGGAATTGGCTGCATATAATGGTATAAAAATATTCTCAATGGAGGTGGAGTATGCTCAACATAAGCAGAGTTATAAGATCTATGATTGACACAATTTATTGAAGTTCAAAGAAAAATCTTATAAAACTGCTATTATGCCAAGCAATTGTGGTATGTGGAAAAGAATATTGGGAAATAAAGAAACAAAACGTTAACAAACTATGTGTAATCGAATTCTAATGTGAATAAGATGGATGTGTGGAAAAACAATGAATATATTCGAGAAATGGTAGGAGTAAACCAATTTGGAATTCAAATGAGAGAGAATCATTTTATATAATTTGGATACATAAAATTATGACCATAAGACGTGCTAGTTAGGAATGACCTGTTAACAATTAAAGTTAATGATAAAGGTACAAGAAGAGCTAAAATAACGTAAGGACCTTGATAGATACACACGGGAAGTGTACTCAAACACTTGAGTCCCTTGGATCAACATAGAACCACCCAATACACACATCTCTATGTTGATCCAAGGGATTTTGGCATTTGAGTACACTTGCAGAGTACTTTTTTTGAGGCTTTATAGCATTCCCCATAACATAAATAAAGATAATTGGAAGAGATGTAACTACTTGTAATATAATTGTCGCTTTAGTTGTTGAGCAGGGTGGAGGAAGCGAATTGATGTAGACCCTTTGTAGTTTGGAAGAAGGTTTTGTTGGTAGAGTTGATAATCATATGGAGTTCATGGTTGGAAAGTAACAAGGGGAATTTTAGAAGTCTAGATGACAACGAGCTCTTTTAGTTACCATTTCTATATGATGGTGTCATTGGCTAAGCAATTTTAGAATGTTATACTTTTCCCTTAACTTAGACATATTGTGATGAAACAAGCATCAAAACATGCTGTAAGCAATTAGCAATGTTATTTACTGACAAGCATATAAAATTCAAACATATGTCTATAATGATTTTTTATATGCTGGCTTAGGTGCATAAGCGCATAAAGGTCTGATTTTGAATAGGTGTAAATGGGATAATGGGAATGGTTATAATGATGCACTTTAAATAAATAAAAGCAGAATAAAGGGGGTGCAATAAATAGTGAGATTCGTTTTCACTTTCACTGACAACATGGCAGCTGACGAGTGTTGAGCAATTTTTGTTTGGCATTTCAAGAGTTTCTTAGTCTAAGGGCTAGAAATCTCAGTCTGGCTAGCTGAAGCAAATGCCTAAAACCAACTGTTGCAAAGATACACTAGACTCACAAATCAAAATATCTAAAATCTATTGGCAGAATTATCAAATTAGTATGGGGAAAAATCTCTGTAATTTGGATATGGGAACTTTTATTATGTGCTTCATTAAGCATATGTTAGAAGCTGCTCCACTGGCCAGGTGAACAATTAGAATCATAATTAACTTTTGGGGCATCAATTGGTCAGGTAGGTTGTAACATTACACCTTACAGTGGAAGGGAGTCAGGGTTTTACCTTACAGTGGAAGGATGGTAGGCCTTCAATAGAAGTTTTTAAATCGTAGGAAGCCATTTCTCTCAATCTCCATGTATACACGCACACACCAAAAGAAAGGGAAAAAAGAAGAGAACATCTCTTAGTTTCCCCTGTAATGGTCCATGGAGGTTTTGTTGTTCTTTATGTAGAATCATCAAGTATAGATAAGATATTTCATGGGCCAATGGGCCCAAATTTTCCACTGTTCCTTTACTGACTCATAAATCTGTATTTGTGCTTCGTCTATTGTGTACGATAGATTTTGGACAAAGGCTTCACTATTCATACATAATTTGTGCAGGACAATTGTGTGCATTATATATAAATCGTTCCTCTTTATACCAATTTTCACTAGTTGATGCATATGGTTTGGGCTTAATCATTTTAAATCACATACACATGAACATAGTCCTTCCATGTTTTTGGAAGAACCATTGATGTGGGTGTCTTGCTCTGTAACTGTTCTTCTGTCTATTTGTAAGTCCATCTTATTTTCATTTTTTATCTGATAAGAGATCCTGCTTGTACATATCACATTTTTGAATTAATCATTTTCACTATTCTTATGCAGTTTAGGAGTTGCTTACCACAATCTTGGACAATTTTATCTTGTACAGAGGAAACTTGAAGAAGCTCGCATATACTATGAGGTAGCATTGCATCAATGCTTGAGTTTCTCTCATTGTTTTTTCTCTTGTTTATTGGTTTTGGTGATTGCAGTTTTTATGAGATTATTAAAGATGTATCATTGGACAAATCAATTCTTGGTTTTAGTGTTGATTGTCTGTTCTGTTATTGAATCTTAGTTGCTCATTGAGTTCTTGAAGAGCTTCTAGTTTCTCCATCTTTCACTGTTGTACTGTTACAATGAAATGTGGTGGGTGGCTTCCAAGGTTGAAACCTTTTTTCATATTGTTAATTTGTTTACATAACCAGAGAGGCTGCTGGAAATAGGTAATCTGGTTTAGTGTACATGAATAATATTTGGTTGCCACAACAATTTCAAGTTGTTGGGTCTAGTTAGAATTGTTTATATTCTGATTTATTAAGAGCATTGAGGCTACTATAATGGATAGGTAAGCTTAGAAGCTGCTTACATGCATCGTAACCCCCCCAAAAAAATTTCTCTACATAGGGACCAAAAGGACTTTTCAAGGGCCTGTTATTTTTTACTTTTCTTCATTTTAGGAATGAGGGCCGTCTTTCAACTTTGGCTTCTGTTTGTAGTTGTGATATGCATTTGTCCTGTTATATAGTGAGGTTATTTGCTTATGGTCTAAATTTGTTTTTTCTTCTTTGTTGGATTTCTTTGGCTGCCTTAGTCCCTCTATATGTTCCTTTGTTTTGAATTATATTCCAGATATGTTTATTACTTTGTGGGCCCAGATTTGAATTTATTGCATAGATCTATAAACTTTGTGCATAATAGTTCCTAGAATTTTGTTTCTATTTGTTTAATCTTTCACTAGGATTTAATTAAATACTATTTGGTAGATATGACTCCTATTTGATATGAGTCTTATCCTTATCCATTTACATTATATTATTCTTACTGCGGTTCCTAATTGGTTGTTCATATTTACTATGCTTCCTTGTCTGTGGACTAATACTTGGTCTTTTCGTTGTTTCTTTCTTTGATTAGAAATTTTGGATATTTTAACTTGGTTTGTGTGACTGCTGATGCCTTCCACTGATAGTTGCCTTTTTTTTTTGTCATGTCATCTGGCAGTTGGCTTTGAAGGTATGAACCCAAACCTTGAGGCATTTTTTATTGTCACTTTATGTTGTTGTCTTCTCAAATTTTCTACTTGGATTAAATTTCAAACTCAAAACACTCGTTGCTATAGTGTCATTGAAATTCTTGATTATGAATTTCAAACTGATAAATTTGCTTATAATTTGTAGATAAAGGGACGAGTTCTTGGACATGGTCATTCAGATTATGCAGACACAATGTATCATCTTGGGACGGTAGCTTGTCAAACCTCTGATTGGTTATTTCTTGTTGACACAAATAATGCTACTGCTATTGTTATTGGTAGTAACAGTGTTGTTATTGCTGTTATTCTAAATACTTGTGTCTTTTTCTATGTGCTTCTAATTTATTATTCTACTCAGAACATGGGATATAATTTGAAGGACTTAGATGTGCTATATTATGATGAAGTGTTAAAGTTTTCAATGTCGTTGGCCCACCTTTTGCTTATCCAGTTTCCCACATTCTATCTTCATTCACCTCTGTTGATTAGTTTGCAAGCCTTATGCCATATGATACTGTTCATAGATAAACCTGAAAAGAAAGGCTCTGCAATAGAAGGTGGTTAGTGAACGAGGAAAGATAATTTTTATTAGAAAATTTCAGCATTTTTTGGGTTTAAAATCTATTCTTTTGATCCTATGCAGCAGCATTATCCATGTTATAAGGGGCAACACCAGTTTCGGTTCTATCCATGTTGATATGTTAAATTTCTTTGATTAGGGTGTTCCTTGGGATAGGAGTAGATTTTCCCGCAAATATCTATAGACTTCTCTTTCATGTGCAAACCCAGGGAGGAGGTTGGAACAAACAATTTGATGATAGTAATGAAGCAATCTGACTTTGTCAACTATTTAGAAATTAGAATTCTTTTCATCTGATAGATTGCTTCTTTAATCTTTTCCAATCAAAAAGTAAAAAAAAATTAATGATGTGGATGTTAGAATCATTAATTAATTTTTCCTTCAATCACATGCTACACATGCCCTGGAGGTGAGGCATGCATCTTATTTAAGACGACAACTTGTCACATGCCTTGGCAATAAAGCATACATGCACCTCCATTATCAACACCCTGTTTATTTCTTTTCTTTTTCTTTTTATTTCTTGGGTGGGAGGAGGAGGAGTAATTTGTGGTGTATGCTTTAAGGAGTTGGTCCTAGGCCTCAGTATATGCTTCAAATTCAATTGAAATCTTCTTTTTTTTTATGATGCTTCAACTTTATCAACTGAATTTCCATTGCTGGAGTTGAAGCATTTCTACTTTATTTCATTTCACATGGATTAGATATAATTGAATGGAGAAAAGATTCATTCAACCAAACCTAGATGTCAGGGATGAGGCTTTGCTGATGTTAAGTCTAGCATGATTTGCCATCTTATTTAAAGCTTGTTCTGTTGCCTTCGGGCAATAATGGATCCAAGTATAATGAGCTTGGGAATATCGAACCATTCATTAATTATTCCAGATTTGAACTTGCATACATGTATTCTGCTCTTGTTGTAATAGTTGTAAGTCACGTGATTGTAATTTCTCACACCGATCTAATGCTTGCTGTGGAAATACAAGGTTTGGTTGGTAGTGTTGGATAAGTTGACTAAAGGTCAACTTTTTGATGCTTAAGCAAAGATGACATACATCAACATAATGGCTATCTCAACTACTTAGATTTGGCTGCATTTCATGCAAGATTCATGCTTTGGGTTGACATTATTTTATGCTGGTTGTCAACCTTATGCAATCCTCCTCTTTTGTGTAGGCTTGGTTTGCAATGCAAGTTTGGCCTTTACGTGAAAAATATGTTTATAAGATTTGACTGATAGTGAAGTTGGAAATTATTTTATTGGTTACTCAATCTAATAACAACCATAAAGTGTTCAAATTTTATAATAAGAATGATGAACTCTTGGATGGAATTAGTTTATATTGCTGTTACTTTTCTTGTAACAAGTGTTCTTTTCCTGTGGTTCAGAGACTTTAAATTGGCAATTTCCCACAGTGAAGAGACTGATAACCTGCAATATCAATTTTGTTCTCAGGTGCTGTATCTTCAAGGGAAAGAGAAGGATTCTGAGGCCCTTGTTCAGGATTCCATTAGAATCTTGGAGGTTATAATTTTCATTTTTTATGTTCCCATATATCATCAGATTTTTGGGTTGTGTTGTATTTCATTGACCTTGCTGATTTCTGAGTTTTTGTTATTATTTTAGGAAGCTGGGCAGGGGGAATCAGTTACATCTTTACGGAGATTACGCTACCTTTCTCATGTAATGCATATTTCAGATTAACTATTCCTGCAGATTTTATAGACGTTTGCTGCATAGCTTTTGTGATTGCTTTCTATATGATTGGTCATTCTGTACAACAATCACATCTTATGCAACATCTGCCTTTCGATTTTTTTTTTTTTATCTTTCCTTTTTCATCTTTTTCTTTTCTATCTCTCTCTCATTGGCACTCTTTCCATCTGACCACTCCCCACTCACTGTAATTTTCTCCCCAGCTTTATGCAATTTCCTACTCTCTCTCCTACCACTTTCAGCTCCCCAGCCAAACTCTCTCCCATTTTATTGACATGCCTTTTCTTCCCAACTTGTCACTTGAAGGCTAGGTCAGTTGGGGTTTTGGCCAAAAGCTGACTCAGTTTGACCCATAAACACTTGCACCCTTCTCCTAGTTACCAGGTGCAATATTATTGAGAATCTCTAGGCGAATCATTTAATTATATTCATTTTTGCAAGCCATTGCCAAAATGAATCGGAAATTATTCTTTCCTGATTCTGAAATTCCTATTCCTCTTCTTTCTATTATTTCAAACGATAGGAAGAGAAATAGATAGTTTATGTGCCTTCCTTTGTATTCTTCCATTGTAGCTCTTTTTCTTCTTTTTAATGATAACCATTAATTTACTGATAAAATTAAGTAATTTAATGTCTCAGCGAAAGTATATAATTGCTAAATGTTTACAGATAATGATATACTACACCATTTAAGGTGCATATGCACCTTTGTGTTGTATTCGTACTAGGTGTTACCATTTCTTTATGCTATTTTTTTAGTGGTGATATAAATTATATTTAATTTTGATTACTCCCTCTCACCCTCTCCTCCCCAAGAAAAAGAAATTTCTAAGTAATAATCTGTTGTATCTTATTTGATTGTTTGTTTGTATTTTCAAATATTGGTTCTAAGATTTTTTCATTATATTGCCTTTTTGTAGATCTTTTTAAAGTCCAATCGGCTTAAGGAGGCAGAAACTGTACAGAGAAAGATCCTGCACATTATGGAATTGTCTAAGGTTATTTTTGTTATTTTGCACGGGGAACTTTTTCTATTGATCATTTATAGTGGAAAATGTCTCAAGGATGTGAATATAACTGTACAGATGACTTGCCCAATTTGATTGACTCGACCCAACAATCATGAGTTGGGTTGGGTTAAGACTCTTGGAGGGTCAGTTAGGTCTAAAATATGAAGGCCCAAAATGTCGAGTTGATATTCGAGTAAAAAATATTTCACTCAATTTAAACTTGACTTGTCTGACTTGTTAAAAAGTGATACTAAAACTATATATAATATTATCGTATTGATACAAAATAAAAAATATCTTCCTTAAGGGACCTCCTTGGTGAGGAGACCCCATGAAATGAGAAAGAATGCGGAATGGAAAGTGGGGGGAAGGTGCAACCTGGTTCTAGGTTCCAACAGCTTCAGCCTCCAGCTCTAGCCTCTAGTTGTGTCTTCTTTCTTTCTTTCTTTCTTTCTTCTTCTTCTTCTCCTTTTTTTTCTCCTTCCTCTTTTCTTTTATTTATTTATTTATTTTTACTTTTTTGGGAAAAAGGGTTGCAACACTCTCAACCTGTTGGTGCAGGTGCAATAGTAAGAGGGTATTGTTGGAGCCCCCTCTTGCTGCAGCAGTAGTAACAACAGCAACAAGAGGACTAACATGATTATTGGATGGCTTAATTAGGAAGTGGCCTATGAACAATCCATAATGATGATAAAGGCAGAGGAGGACCTAAAATAACATAGACAAAGATTTAAGAAAGATTAAACTACTTTTAATAAATGTCAACTTAGCCCTTGATAGAGTGAAGTGTAGGAAGCAAATTCATGTAGCTGACCAATGGTAGGGAAAAATGCTTTGTTGAGTTGAGTTGAGGCATAACATGTCAATGGTACTTTTTTTTTTCTTCAAACAATTTGTAATTTTGTTCTTAATAAAAAAAAAATCACACACAAATACGTTAGAGGAATTTAGGATGGCTTTTACGCCTAGAAATGCAAACCTACCACAACTAGGTTTCTTCATGTGGATGTGAATTAATCTATAGATTCAGAACCACTTGATTGGTTGTTCTAATGATGGAAAACAACTGTTGTTGTCCTTGCCTTGGTATTTTAACGACTTCTTTCTGTTCTTTGCTGGCGGGTTGTTAGTGTCATGTAGTAACATGCTTACTTTCTTCTTACTATTGTGTTTCTCAACCTTGCCATTGAATATTGACCCTTAGGGTTGGAATTCCTTGGACACCATCATTGCAGCAGAAGGCCTAGCCTTAACTTTGCAGTCCTTTGGGAGCTTAAAGGATGCGTGGGAACTACTAGAGCGGTGAGTCATTGGTCAAGTCCCAATATGTTTTTATGATTCATGATTGGCAAAAGAAAGACATTCTAAATCATTTGCCACCACAGGTGTCTTGAAGCCAGACGATCCATTCTACACCAAGACCATATCCAGGTTTTTATTTTCACTATTATGCTACTTCGAAATTTTTTTCAAAGCTTATGCTTCTCTAAAGTCAAAATGATATTTCCTGGTTTGTGGTGCCTTGATTTATGTTGGTGCTTATCTTCTTGTACAATGTCTTTGCTCCTCACTAGCATTACTGTATACAATATGTGTGATCTAATGCTTAGCGTGAGAAAGTAAAATATATTATTTGTTGACCAATACTAACTTGATATAAATACACCCTTCCATCCCCCCCAACCCACAAAAAAAAAAAAAAGAAAAAAAGAAAAAAGAATTCTTTTTCTCCCATTTTGAGAATATGAGGAACATGAGTGAAGGGGAGCCTTGGCGCCAGGGCCGATCCTGACTATATATTTCAAATTTCACACAAAGATCAAATAATAACAAGTTTAAGAAAACACCAGTCCACTATTCTGACAACTTCAACCTTGTGCTTGTTGATAAAATTGTTGTACTTGATCCAAATATAAAATTTTACAAAATCAACAAACAAAAAAAAAAGATTGAATTGTAGAAGTTTTTTTCTTTTTTAAAAAGGGGGGTTGGCAGACAGAGATAGTGGCCGGCGAACAAGGTAAAAAAAATTTTGATTAACTTATAATGTATAAGTAGTTAAAAAATAAAAAATAAATAAAGAAGTAGCTAGTAGATAGGGCAGAACAAAAATCAGAAGAAAAAGAAGAAGAAGAAGAAGAAGAAGAAGAAGAAGAAGAAGAAGAAGAGGGAGTCGTTGGTTAGGGGATCGCCGTCACCGAATTTTTTATTTGAAATCGCAGTTCTCTCGTCACCTTAGGGCTTTGGATTGCGATAAGATTTACGTGATCGTCGTTGCCGGTCACAGGATTGTCGTTGCCAAATTTCTTATTTTAATATTTTATAAAAATAAGAAATACAAATTTTTAATATTTTTTAAAAATTAAATATTTTATAAATTATAAATAAATAAATAAAAATTATGATATAATAAAATTAAAAATTAATAACTGAAAAATTATATATATAAATTAATAAATATTTTAATAAAAAATATAACATAATAAATAAATAAATAAAAATTATGATATAAATAAGTAATGAATTAAAATTTAAATAAATTTATGTTATAATAAATAATTTTATTTATTGTTGTAAAGTAGGTCAACATTTAATATAATTATTATATATAAATATTATTTTTAAGTTCAACTATTTGGAAAAAAAATTATCTTTAAAATAAAATTAAAATAAGAGGTTGGACTAGTTACCAAACTATATGTTTAATATAAGCTCTTATTAGAGTAGAGCACCGGCGAGTTCAAACAAACTCTCCTTAGTGCGTTAGTACGCATTAACCATCGCATGTTAACATGTGCACGACACACACATACATTATATATATATATATATGGGGCCCCAAATTTTTGAGGGCTTGGGGTAGTTGCCCTGTGGGGCCGGCCCTGCTTGGTGCAACGGTAAAAGTTGTTTTCCTGTGACCATGTGGTCACGAGTTGAACTTATGGAAACAGCCTCTTGCGAAGCAAGATAAGACTTCGTACAATAGATCAAAATGTGGTCTGACTCTTCCCTGAGACCTCGCATAGGTGGGTGTTTCGTGCACTAGGCTGCCTTTTTTTAATTTTAATACCAAGAGTACTTGAATGCACCTAGCTCATTAATTTCAGCTCTTGATATCTTGCTTGTTGGTTCTTGGTGGTCTCGGTTTGTTGGGCTTTGTGGACCTGATATTTTTATTTTTATTTTTATTTTTGGATAAAATAGGAATAAAGATATGGTTGAGATAATGCTCCATTGCTCCTATTTCGTTCTATCAATAAACCTAATTTGTTCCAAATGAAGGTGGTGAAAGAAGTTTAAAACTTTATTCACAGTTAAAAATAAAACTTAAATGCACCTTAGATGAGGTTTACATATTTGTGTCCTTCCTTTCTTCTTTTTCTTCTTCTTCTTTATTTTTATTTTTTGTGTGTGTGTGTAGATTGGTGCGAACATGCTTCATATGGCTAGGGTGGCAATGCTCAAGAGTAACCAGTTGATGAAGGTAGATTTTTCAGAAGCAAGGGAAGAGGTCAACAGGGCAAAAGTTCTTTTAGAAAACTCCATGAGGTTCGTCAATTTGCATATTTATATATGTCCACACATCACAATGTGGAGAATAAATTCTTATCCTGACTATGTATGTACATATGCGCCTCCATCCATACATGCATGTATTATTAGGTTAGAATCATCCTTCTAGTATCTTGCGATGCATTTCTTGTGGTTAGCTTTCTGTGTTGGTGGCAGTTGGCACTTGGCAATTGGTTTTAAGTGGTAGAGTCCCTTTGCTTTTTCTTGCTTCTCCTTTTTGTTTAGTTGGCAGGTCATCTCAACCAACTATTTTCAAGGCAATTTTTTTTAAATAAGATACCATATACATATGATAAGATAGGAAATCATATATTAATTATATATAGAAAGATAAAGAAGAGAATAGGTAGCTAAAACAATGAGTCCTCCAACAATCCTCCATGATGAATTACTCCAAGGAAATTTATACTTGCTCTTAATTTCGGTTAGATCGATTCCTATTCTCGGTAGGATGGGAAGAGTTGTTTTCGTTCCAAAGGCAGGAGGCCCTTACCAGAACTACTTCAGACCACAAACCCATCACTTTGGACACCAATGTGGTGAAATGGGGACTGTCGCCATTCAGATTCGAGAATGAATGGTTCTCACATCATGATTTTAGGAACAGGGTGCAATCACGGTGGCACTCTTCTATTGCCTATGGTTGGGAAGGACATAGATTTATGACCAAACTAAGGAAACTGAGGGACTCTTTAAAATAGTGGGACAAGGAGGTGTTCGGTTCAGTTAAAGAAAAGAAGAAGGAGATGGAAGAAATTATTGGGAGGATGAATGAAATGGAGGAAGGTAGTGAGTGGAATGCGGAAATGGCCACATTTAGAAGGATCTACAAGGCAAAATTAGAAGAGCTTTGTCTCAAAGAAGATATAATGGCGCTACAAAAAGCCAAAATCAAATGGCTAAAGGAGGGCGATGCCAATTCGAGATTTTTTCATAATACCCTGAACAGTCGCCGTACCAAGAGTATCATTTCAGGGATTGAAAGGAGGATGGAACTTTGGTTGAAATGGAGGATGGGGTGGTATGTGAGATAGTGGAATACTTTACAAAAGTCTTCTCATCGGATAGATCATATACTTGGGAAATTAAGGGACTTGATTGGGGGGCTCTCTCCACAGAGGATCGAGAATTACTAGAACGACCATTTGAAGAAGAAGAGGTTCAGGCATCAGTTTTCAGTTGTGATGGGTCAAAGGCGCTTGGCCCTAATGGGTTCTCCATGCTATTCTTTCAACAGTCATGGGAGGTAGTGAAGGGGGACATCATGAGGGTCATGGGAGAGTTTTTTTAGAACGGAGTGATTAATAATCAGGTGAATGAAATCCACATATGTCTGGTCCCAAAGAAAGGCAACTCAAAGTGTGTGAAAGACTACCGGCCAATTAGTCTTGTCACTAGCTTATATAAGATTATATCGAAGACATTATCTTTGAGGATGAGGGAAATTTTACACAAGACGTGGAGGATACACAGTCAACTTTTAGTAAGGGGAGGCACATCCTTGATGTAATACTGGTAGCAAATGAGGCAGTGGAAGATTATAGAGGTAGAAGATTGGAGGGGGTGGTGTTTAAAGTAGATTTTGCAAAGGCGTATGATTCGGTGGAGTGGAGTTTTCTAGAGCATGTGATGAAGGAGAAAGGTTTTGGGGATAGATGGAGAAGATGGATGATGGGGTGTTTAACATCAGTCTCATATTCAGTAGTGATCAACCGCAGACCAAGGGGCAAGTTTGAGGCTAAAAGAGGTTTGAGGCAAGGAGATCCATTATCTCCTTTCTTGTTCACTATTGCAAAATAATTCTCATTAGTGGAGGGATTTTGAGTTGGAAGAGAAAGAGTGGAAGTTTCTTATTTGCAATATGCAAACGACACATTATTCTTGCTAGAGGGTGGGGAGGAAAATGTCATGAATGCTTTTAACATCTTGCAATGCTTCTATGAGTTCTTAGGGCTTAAGGTTAATATGGCTAGGTGTCAACTTGCTGGTATCAACATGAATCCGGAAGTGCTTGTGCGGCTTACAAATAGAGCAGGGTGTTCTGTGGGGGTGTGGCCGTTGAAATATCTGGGTTTGCCTTTAGGGGGGAATCCGAGGGGAGATGGCTTTTGGAAGCCGATTATTGCTACTATTACCAAGAGATTGGAAGGGTGGAAGAAAGCATTTCTATCAAAGGGGCGGGAGATTGACTTCGATTCGTTCAGTACTATCGGCAATCCCATCGTATTACATGTTTCTTTTCAAGATACCAAGGATGGTGGCGGAAAGAATAGAGAAGCAGATGAAAGCTTTTCTATGGAAGGGGAAATCTGGTGAGGGGGCACAGAGCCTCATAAAGTGGGCAACTGTACAAAAACCTGTAGAGAAAGGAGGACTTGGCATTGAAAATATTATTGTAAGGAATAAGGCACTATGCGGAAACTGGATATGGAGGATATTATGGGACCAGAATTCGTTGTGGGCACAAGTGGTTAATAGCATATATGGTAGATTATCACTTTCCGAGCAATAGGAGTACATGAGGAGGTTAAGAAAAGTCACCTACAGAAGCCCATGGAAGTTCATAGCTTCCCTAATACCTAGCATGTTAGAGAATAGCAGGCCTGAAGTGGGAGATGGACGTACATTCCGCTTTTGGGAGGACAGATGGATGGGGAATAGATCCATGGCAAAAGTCTTCCCGAACCTATATAGATTATCCTCCCTACATAACCATCCCATTTCATCTTTCACATCCCATATTCATCTATCCCCCACACCCCATCTTGGAACCTACATCTCCCTAGAGCTCTAACACAAGGAACAAGAGGAAGCCTTTTCTCCAATTACTAGCCTAGCTAATGTGAGTATGTCCAATACACTGGACCACCTAGTTTGGACCCTTGAGTTGTCTGGCCATTATTCTTGTAAATCTCAATTCAACATGTTGTCTGATTCCCCCTCTAACCCCCCATTTCCCTTAGCCAAGTATATATGAAAGGTTCAAGTCCCATCTAAAGTGAAGGTCTTTGGGTGGCTTATGGTCCATAGGAGGATTAATACTCATGATACATTACAGAGGAGATTGCCTAACTATTGCGTCTCCCCACACTGGTGCGGATTATGTGGTCAGGATGGTGAAAGCTTGGATCATTTATTCTTCTCATGTGACTTTGTTAGACGGATTTGGCGGTTTTGGCACACTTTTTCAGGGGGCAGATTTTCTTGTCCAAGCAACATTAACGAAGGACTATCACTTTCTCACATCACAAATACATCTAGACAAGTGAATGGGGTGGGACTAATAGCCTCATATGCTATTATGTTGCTACTATGGTTGGAGCGAAATTGTCACACCCCGAAATTTCATCTTGTTGACAAATCCCAAGAGTAGGTGATTTGTCAAATCAAATACAAGATAAACATTCGCGTGAACAACTTTGATATCAAAACAACCCATAATTTCTTTATATATTTAAGTTTATATATCTTACAACATGACATAGTATCTTACATAATTTACAATACTTTCAAGTAACCCATAATTCTACAAACAAGTCTTATCACCTATAATACTATTTCACGCCACTGCTAGAACAATACATATACAACCACTAAATATACCAAAATTAGCTCTAAGGCCTAGCTTATTATAGAAATATTTACAAACATACATTATTCAATTCCTCATCTCCTTCCTTCCTACACCTTCTTTTATTCCCCATTTTCTTCTTAATTTCCTGGCAATGAACAAAAAGGGGTGAGCATAATGCCCAGTGGGTCCTCCAGCGGGTTCCTCACATGCTAGCAATATCAATAATAACAGTTATAACAGAATAATCAGCATAATAACAACACAAATTTTGCACACTAAAATTGAACACTTGCAAGTCATATTTCAAAAATTATGTAATTCTCAGATAACCGTAAGCTGCATTTAACAATCCAACAAGAGACAACTTTCACCCATAACTCATTCACTAGTGAACAGGGGGAAAAGTGTGCATAATTCATAATAAATTCATAATTTAAAGAAAGCAAGGATAGAATATGCAAACCATAGGTTCATCCCCACCTTACAACTTCCGAACTGTGTTACTTCGAGTTTACAGAACTTCCTGAAAAGTTTTGAGGAGAAGAGAGATTGATATGAAATGAACTAACCCCCCCTTCCTATTTATTCGTTAAAATATTAGGGGATGCCCATGGTATCCATAGAAAACATTTTTATCTATTGTTTCGCCCTTTTCCCGTAATATCCCTAAAGATATTTTAAATTGACATTTTGATCCTTTCCAAGAATATCCCTAAGATGCTTAAAATTGACAATTTCGTCTTTTGACCTAAATATCCCTGAAGATATCTAAAAATGTCCATTTTGTCCTTAATCTAAACTTCCCTTAAGTTTTGTTGTATTTACTCCTCAGATTCGGAAAACGCTACAGAAATAATAGAATTTTTCAAAATCAAGTGCGGGAGGTGGAGCAATTGTGGGAAATGATAAAGATGTCGCTAGTTCTTGGGGGTTTGCATCAGCGTGGAACGTGGGGTTTTCCCTTTCGGATTGGATTTTGGGTTGGGATAGATGCTTACATGTAGTAAGTGATATGTAAATAAGATTATTGTGGTGAGGGCAGGATATTACATCAACAAGTTTGTATGAGTCATGCACCTCTGGTGCTCCTAGTTACAATGTATTTGATTTTACTTCACATATTATACAATAAAATAATGCCTTTGTTTCTGCTAAAAAAAAAAAAAAAAACTTGCTCTTAATTTGGAAATTTATCTGAAAATCTCACCAAAAGGAGAAGGGAAGAAATCAAGAGTTGATAATCCTCATTTTTTTTTGAGAGGAACAAGATAAGAATATATATTTATGTATGTATATATGCTTATGCATGTATGCATGTATGTATATATGTATATATGTATGTATGTATGTATGTATGTACGTATAGATAATCCTCAAGTTGTGCACTCTAAGAATACTCTTTGATAAAAGTAATCTTTTGTGCTATAATTTATCAAAAGCAGTGCACCAAGTGCAAGAAGTTCTCACCATTGTAGGATCTAAGAAAGTGAAGACGAACGCGTCCTTTGCCCTAGACTACATAGTGGTTGTTTTCAGATTCCTAGTCTTGATCTCTAGTTCACTATGGAACAACATCTATTGTTGCACAATGCCCTCCCTTTGCTTGTATTATAGTTTATATATATGTAAAATTATAGAAAAAAATGTTGATGTAATAGACATTTAGTTTTGATTTTCATAGAACCCCCGTAACTCAGGGGAAAGACATGGTATCCTTCATTTACTATATTCTTCATCCTCCTTAAAATGGTTGTTCAAAGTACTTTATGCACGAAAAGAGATGAGTATATTTTTGAGTTTGGACAAATTTCCATCATATATGAGTTTTCTTGTACATTGTGAAACTCGTCAAGATTTAAACCTAGTTATTGACATTTCAGCACCATCAATTTTGTGCAAAAATATAACTTGGGATTTTAATGAATACTTTGCCGAGTTTAATAGCTGTTTTTCTTGTCCTAGAGAATAAAAATCTTGCGACATAACTATAGAAAGTTCTCTTTTCTTTACAGGATAGCACAGCGAGTTTTGGATGTTTCACGAAAAACAAGGAACAATCTGCAAAAGAGTAAGGAGGCTGGAGGAACTGGGAAGGATGAGCATGCAGCACTTTCCATACTGGTCATACTTTTTTCTCTTGATAGATTATTTTCACATTCTGCTAAATTTTCAATTTTGAGGTGTGACAATCTTCTATCATGTTGATTGTCTTGTCATTTCAGTTTGACATTGATGGATTAATAGTTGTGCTTGCAGTTACAATCACTTAATGCTCTTGGGCTCCTAGAAATCAACAAACAAGAATTAGAAGAAGATGCAGGCGTGAGTACTTCCAACTCCATGATCTTTGTTGATCTATTTCTTGAAGGCTTCATAGGACATAACCTGAGATTCATCATTTTCTATTTTGTTTCTTCCCTTTGAACATGTGCAGCAATGTAATGTGAGTTTATTGGTTGGATGTTTATAGTGACTTAGCGAGTCTATTTTGTTTCCGTCTTCCCTCTTTCACCTTCTTCTCTTTCCTTTATTTCTTCTCTTTTTTTTTTTTTTTTGCCTCTCTTATCTCTCTTTTTCTTTTATTTCTTCTATATACAGTAAGACCAATATATAGTGATATTCTATATCGGAATAACCTCCATGTAGTCATAAAAATTCCTAGTCCCAACTTGGGCAAATTATAAATAAGAATAAACTCCACGTTGTAATAAGTTATAATTTTTATAGGTCCCGTCTTAAGGAACTTGCCTCCACATAGTAATAAGTATATGTATATTGCACATAATATATGCTATGTTACATTTAAGGTTTAAGATGAAATAACATATTTATCTAAAGTTGTTTGGGAGAATGATTTATTCTTTAGAGTTGTTACCTCATCTACTCAATATCATTTTGCATTCATAGAGGGCAGATATAACCTCTCTATACAAAATTTTAGATTTTTAAGATGACTTTGCATATTCCCAATACTACATAACATGTACTAGTTTTTTGAAACTATGTCTATCTCTTTTATCAATGTCTATACCTTGGATTTGACATGTTCCATTAATTAATTTTTATGTAGTGCACCCTTTACCTCTATACCACTTGCACGAAGGAGTAAGGATAACCAAGTCAAAACAATAATTTTTGTAACTACACCTCTATTAAGTTATAACCTCCTCATAGTAATAAAATTAGTTTGGTCCCAACATTATTACTATAAAGAGGTTTTACTGTATTTAGTTTTCTTTTATTACGATTACCATTTCTTTTCTTTTCTTTTTTCTTCTCAATTTCTCCTCTCTTCTTTTTCGTTTCAGTTTTCACATTTTCTCTTGGTAGATTAGCTTCCAATAAGCAACACTACAAAATCTACACTTTTTATTCTATTTATGTTTGGCTTTTTTTTATTTTTCTCATCACTAATTTTATTAGCTATTTTGTATTCCAGTATGTGTGTTAGATTTTTATTTATTACAATTATGATGGTATTTGGGATCCATTATTCACCAAGAAGGTGAAATAGGCGAGGATGTGAATGATAGAGTTAAAGCAGGATGAATTAAATGGAGGAGGGTTTTTGGAGTATTAGATGATCAACGCATTCCATTGAAGTTGAAAGGAAAAAATTATAAAATCACTATTAGGCCAACTATGTTATATGAATTGGGCAACAAAGAAGCATGTGAACAAATTAAGTGTAACAGAAATGCGCATGTTAAGATGGAGATGTGGTAAATCATTAAAAGACAGAATTATAAATGAACATATTTGAGAAATGGTTGGAGTAACCCTAACTGAAGATAAAATTAGATATAATTGATTAATGTGGTTTAGACACACAATAAAAACCTTTAGATGCTCCAATTAGGAAGAGAAACCTATTAACAATTTACGGTAGTGAAATACCTAAACTAACATGGATAGAAATAATTAAGGAAGATATAAGTATTTGTAATTTAAATGTTGACCTTGCCCTTGATAGAGCAGAGTAGAGGAAGCAAATTCATGTAGCTGAGCTCGTGTAGTTGGGGAAAAGGCTTAGTTGACTTGTGTATAATGATGACAGTATGTAATTAGAAATGAACAAACTAAGTTTAACGGAAATGTGTATATTAAGATGGATATGTGATAAAACATTTCAAAATTGAATTTGAAATAAACATATTTGAGAAATGGCAAGGACTAGCCCTAATTAAATATAAAATGAGAGAAAATCAATAAATGTAGTTTAGACACATATAACAAAGACCTTTAGATGCTCCAATTAAGAAGAGTGATCTATTAACAATCCATGGCAATAATAGAGTTAGAAGAAGACCTGAAATAACGTGGATAGAAATAATAAAGGAAGATATAACTACTTGTAATTTAAATGTCGACTTAGCCCTTGATAAAGTAGAGTGGAGGAAGTGGATTCATGTAGGCAACACCATGTAGTTGGGAAAGGATTTGTTGAGTTGAGTTGAGTTGATGATGGTATGGAATTATTATCATGGAGTAGAGATAAAACTTTTTTCTTTTCAACTATAGGTGAAACTTAAAACTAAATGACTGTTTAAATTTGATACATACTATATAGAATTTTTATCATTGGACTAGGGTGAAACATAAGGTTGTGTTTTGTTTATGATCTGAAAACAAGGATAAAAATGAAATAGGTTGTTTTTTTAGTAGAATCTTAAAAATATTGCCTTCAGATTTGATCAACCAAACAGGTTTTTTGTGTTTTCAGATTTTCAGATACTGAATATTGTATCCAAATTGCAAGCCAAATGGGGCCTAAACTATTGAATTGTGTTTAAGTTTGATACCTTATTTCGATATGTTTGTTTGTTAGTATTGGTAGTTAACTGTTTTTTGACATTTAGATATATTGTTGAAAATTACACCTTGTAGTTTGTAAAACTTTACAATCCATGATCCAATCCTACAATCCAATCAAGAAGACCCCCTTAAATTTTCCATCTTAGGATTGTGATCCTAACAACATCCTTCTAGTATGAAATCTGATGAATTTTATTGGCTAACCCAGTCAATGTTTGATGATGAAACAGGAGAAGCATCATGTAATTGAGGCTGAGCGTGCATTCTGCGAATGTATTACTGCCTTCAAAGAGGTATTCACTAAAAGATTCATTATAAAAACTTTAATTCAAATATTGTTTTGTATCCCATAGGGAACTGAGTATAATTATGCAAATCATTTTTTTCTGCCAATGAGACTTCACACTATACCTTTCTGATCTTAACTCGGGTTGCAATAGTTGGTCGCTTATCTATACAATTTGGTGGTGAGAATATTGGAAGATGTACAAACGGGAGTTGCACGTGTAGGGCTTCATTTGTTTTCAGTCCAAGCAATTTCTGAAGTGCGAAAATGCTCCTTTTCCTCTCTTGTATGATGAACTAAGTGTTTGTTATGTTCAATGCTAGTGTCTTCATATTTTTCATTAGGCATCATGTGATTATTTCTTAGAGTTGCTACTTGCTAGTGCTTTCGTTCACGACTGCCAAATTCTTGACGCAATTTTGGTTGCTAATGAAGCGGTGGAGGATTATAGGGCTCTTGATCTGCAAGGGGTGGTTTTCAAAGCTGATTTCGCCAAGGCCTACGATTCAGTTGATTGGGATTTTTTGGACTATGTGTTGTGGAAGAAAAATTTTGGGGATAGATGGCGAAGGTAGATTGGAGGATGCTTGAGATTAGTAATCTTTTCTATTATCATTAATGGGAGGCCAACTGACAAGTTTAATGCTGAGAGAGGGCTAAGACAAGGCGACCCTATTTCACCTTTCCTTTTAACCTTGGTGGCGGATGTTCTTAGTCGCATGATGACGAGCGCATGTCTCTCATCATCATTTCGTTTTCGGTTGGTAAAAACACCATTACTGTTTCCCACCTTCAGTTTGCTGATTATGTACTTTTTTTGCTCCTTGGCAATGAAGACAATTTTCAGAATGCCATCTGTTTGCTTCAATGTTTCAGTTCGATCTCTGGCCTCAAAATTAATATGGTGAAGAGTCAAATGGCAGGAATTAATATTGATAACAGTTTGTTGGTTCGTTTGGCATCAAATCTTGGATGCACCATAGGATCGTGGCCTCTGAAGTACCTTGGGATGCCCCTAGGTGGTAATCCATTATGTAAGAACTTTTGGGATCCTGTTGTTTCCAAGATCTCTCGCAGACTGGATGGGTGGAAAAAGGGGTTCTTATCGGGGGGGGGGGAAGGTTAGCTCTTATCAATTCAGTACTAGTTGCAATCGCTACATATTATCTCTCTCTCTCTCTCTCTTCAAAGTGCCTTCAGAAGTTGCAAGGGCCATTGAGAAGAAAATGAAAGCGTTCTTGTGGAAAGGGGTCGAGGGAAGACGGTCCAGAAGCCTGTGAGTAAGGGTGGTCTCGGGATTGACAACATCATGATAAGAAACAGGGCGTTCTGTGCTAAATGGTTGTGGAGACAGTTCAAGGATCGTCAATCTTGTTGGGCAAGGATTATCACAAGTAAATATGGTCTGATTGATTTGGGCAGAAGAATTGTCCCCAACATTAGGACCACATTTAGAAGCTCATGAAAATTTATTGCATCATTGCTTCCTGAGATGACACCCCATTTGAACCCGATTGTCGGGATGGCTTATTATTTCGTTTTTGGGAAGATCGGTGGTTATGCGATCTTCCTTTACCGGAGATTTTTCCTTAGACTCTACCATATTTCAGTCTTTCCAAATCACCATATATCGCATTTCATGTCAAGCATTGATAATCAAAATGTTATCCTCTGGAACTTCTTTCTTCCCACTTCTCTTACCGTTGGCCAACAAGCCGAAGTTAATTCTTTGGTCTCTTTAGTAAGTTTGGTTCGCCTTTCCCATGGTCATGATAGGTACTGATGGTCCCTTCACCCATCCGGTCCTTTTCTTGCAAGTCCTTCCAATTCCTAATCGATGACAGTTCCTTTCAACCTTTTCATCTTGCCTCATCCATTTGAAAAGCTCATGTCCCTTCTAAAATTAAAGTGTTTGAATGGATTTTGGCCAATAAAAAGCTTAATATTGACGACGTTCTCCAACAAAGGTTTCCATACATTACCCTCCTTCCTCATGGTTGTCCTTTGTGCCTTCAGGATGCAGAATCATTAGATCACTTGTTCTTTAGATGTCCATTTTCCTCCAAACTGTGGGCGGAATGGCATGGGAAATTGGGCAACAGGTGAGTAGTGTCTAGCTTTGGAAAATGTTCATGGTTTGCAAGGTGATGCTGTTAAGATTATGAGGGTTGCTTCGTTGGCAACACTTTGGTTAGTTTGGTTGGAGCGTAACAGGCGTGTTTTTTTTAATGTTTCGAAGGACTGTGATAGTCTTTGGAATGAGGTTCTTGTAACAGCTAGTTCCTGGCTTGTTGCTTTTAATCTTAGTAGGGGGTACTCCATCAGTGAATGGATTAGGAATTGGGCTTGCTGTATGTAGCTGCTATGTTTTGCATGCTGTTTGTCCTTGTTTTTGTTTGTTCGCTTTTGTAGTTTTGCCGTTTTGTATTTGAGCACTCCTGGTACTCACTGAACTGTTTTTGCTTATTAATATAACTGCTGTTTATTCTCAAAAAAAATTTATATCTTTGAGTGCTTTTGTATCTGATTCATGCTTTAAGTCGTATACATTTCATGAAAATCATATACAATAAATGGAAAAGCCAGTGCTCTTACTTGTAAATCCAGATGTATTTGATTTTAGTCTCCCTACATGAAATTGTATTTACTGTTTGTTCTATGAACCCTGTACAGGCATCAGAGTCGGGAATCCCAAGTTCTATCACTAAATCTACGGAAGTTAAAGCCGAGTATTTATCTTGCTTGAAGCATCTATTGAGCCTCTTAAGTGAAAGAACAGGCTATAACTCGACAAAGGTGTCCTTGCAAGAGCTGAAAGATGAAATCAAGAGTGTTGAAAATGAACCCTCAAGTAGCAAGAAGGGTCGCAACTAATACTTGCAACTGATGCTACTTGTTGACAGATTCACCGGCAACATCTTCTCAGGGAAGCAATAAGCTTGCCAAAGATATATTATTGGGTCGTTGAAAGTATGGCAGATATTTTAACTCTTATGTCAGGGTTCTCTCAAAGCATAGGAAACTGACATTACAAAAAACTGAAAATATTCATCTGGTACGTTTGATTTAGCTTCTCCACATCGCCAAGTTCCATCGTCAAGAACAGAGCGTGATGTAAGGATTAAGGAAGCATTCTCTAATGGACTATATCATGGAATTTCTGGAAGCTGTGTTATTCTTTTACATAAATAACTCATTTGGGTAATTACTAAATTGTCAAGAGAGGAAGAGTTAAAAAAGGACTCTTGGGTCTTGAATTCAGTCTGTCTGTATTACTCTTTGTTTGGGAGACAATAATAAGAAAGAGAAGAATGTGATTTTGCTTGAATGCCAGAATGTGAAAATCAATATTGTTTTTATTTTTTATTTTTTATTTATTTTTATAGAATGTAACATCCAATCATTCTTAAGTGACATTTTGAAAGTTGCAAATGTTCCCAATCAATGAGCTCAACGCATGTTATTGCTAGCAACCATTTAAATGAAGGACCCTTTTACCCTCATTTTCAAATAGCATTGTCTTAAAATTATTCTTATGTTTAATTATTGGATATGATCCATGAATGCTGGGCCTTATGGTGTTTAGGTCGGCAGAACACTATTATTAATTGAGATCAAATTTCTTATATTTAATGTCAAGATTATCTTTTATTTAGTTAAATAGGCATAATTGATAATAAATTGACTCAATGAAGATTGAAGAACTTGTAGTTCTCTAACTCAATTTTGCAGTTTAAGAAAGTTAAATGAAGATTTTCTTTCATTTGCTACTTCTAATTTTACACAATTAGATATTTAGTTATTCCTAAAAACAATACGAAAGTTATTTAACATTTTTTAAAACAAATAATAATAAAAACACTAATTTTAATCAGCACTGATTTACGCGCGCATTGCGCTACCCATCTTATATAAACGCTGTCCCGCTAGAAGGAGCGCGAAAAAGCGATCGAGAATGGAATCTCCAACCGGTTCACAGAAAACTGGTGAGTCCTCTTCCCTTCCATTTCGTGAGTTCATCTTCCTTCTAATCAGTCATTTTGATGTATAAATGGATCAACGAAAGCCCTAATCTAAGTTGTTTTTGGAAGTTTTGTCGTTTTATTTCGATCGAATTTTCATCTCGTTGATTTTGAACTTCCCGAGGTGTTCTCAACTTAGCTTGCGTATTAGAGATCTGCTTATTGGATTAGTTCTCCAACTGCAAGTGGATTTTAAAAGGTAATGAAGGAATCGCAGCGGTAGGTCAGTAGACGTAGAGATCATATTAGTTGGAGTTCGAAGGATAAACTGTAGTCAATTTGAATAAAAGTTGTTGAGCTTCCAATGGTAGTATCAGTAATTTCGATTGGAATCTCATCTTCTTGTGTTTGTGGTGTTTGGATGAAAATCTGAAGTGTAGCAGAACTTCTTGTTATATGACCTGGACTTGAGACCTATTTGCTATTTTAATTGGCTGAGAAAAACAAAGTTGTTGCCATTTCTATTGCTTTTTCCATCGAATATTGAAATCAGTTCCAGATCGAAAGCAGTTAGGAAATGGATAGAGTCTCTCTATCAGATTTGGAGATGCTTCCATTTTTTGTTTGTTGATATAAAATCCCTGATAAGCTAGTTCTTTCTGCATTTAGGACACTTGTTAGGATAAGATTCTAATTTCTTAGCATTTTCTCAATTGTGTGAAAACCAAAAAAACGAAGCTATTAAGACGAGCTTGAGGATAGGAACTCTGATACCATTAATAAGAGTAAGTGAGACCATGCAAACTAAAGGTATTTCTACAATCATAACTATTGGAGCACATGATAAGGTAATATCCTTAGTTTTTTTCATTTCTTTGTGAAATCTTACTTGTAAAGGAAATGCTTATTTGCTTCCTATTGCATTTCAAGTGAAGAGCCAAACACAACTGTAGCATCTCCCATCTATGTGATTCCATATACAGGAGCTATTTTCCATGTGAATTTCACTTGAAGTTTTTCATCAACTATTAGAACTGAGTTTTTGGCATATTAAATAGCCATTTATGTTTTCAAAAAAAAAAAAATCTACTTTGACTCGTTGACTTTTACATATAATATTGGCTATTGCATGTAGAGTTGTAATGCTACCAGTTCATATTCTTCTTAGTGGAGTTGTTCTGTTAGTATGTAACTATGTTGTTCCTCTAGTTTCACCATTTTCTACTCAGGTATACTGGCTTGCATTTTAGATGAATCTTAAAGGATAGATCCTTTGAAGAGTACATGAATACATAGGCAAAAAAACGAAAAAAAAAAAAAAAAGTGGCCAAACAGAAGTTCCTGATAAATACACAAAGTAGACGATATCCACATGAGCTTCTTAAATTTAATGTTGAACTGATTGTAAACAACAGTTTAACTCTGAAAGTGTGAAAAATAAATTGATTTGTTGAATAAACAATAACCATATTATCATTGCTTGCAGAGTCAATTATGGTGACTGTTATTGACACAGAAAAAGAAAAAAAAAAAGATGAAAAAAGGAAAAGAAAGAGAAAAGGCTTGCCAAGAATTTCATGTTTGCTTTCAGTAAAAACTTCTTGTACATAATCTTTTGACTGTACTTCTAGCTTTTGATTTCTTTCTTTTTTTTCCTTTTTTTTGGAGTGAGGGACACTTATGTCGAACTCAACTTACCTGTCATGTCAGACCAATCATTTTTTTTTTATTGCCTTTTCATTTATTTTATCAAATACAATCTTACTAGCATTTAGTTGTGGTTTTTCTTTCTGATAGGTAATATAGTTATGTTTTAGATATATACATTCAGCTAGTTGTCTCTATTTACTTTCTTTAGGCCATCATCTCCCTCTCCACACTTGATTTACAGTAAAAATATTTGTATTTCTATTTTTTTTTTTTCAAAAACAAGGAACAAGTATAATTCTGAACTCAACTCAACAAGACAAACCCAGAACCCCACACATAACCATAAGATTGATCTCCGATGTGCAGTTTCTGATGATGATGAAATTGACTATTCTATCAAGCCCGAATTTTATGACTCTGATCTTGATGACAAAGATGAATTATGGGTTCAGAAGAAAAGGAAAGGTCATACCTCTGATGCTATACTTAGCTGTCCAGCTTGTTTCACCACTCTTTGCATAGATTGCCAAAGGTATGCATGTCAAATCTATATGATGTATTTATGTATTCATTCTGTGAAAAAAATGTTTTATAAGTTTATCACAATAGACCCAAATGTGGTCCGACCTTTTCCCAAAACCCCACATAGGCGTGAGCTTCGTGCACCGGGCTGCCTTTTTTTTTTAAAAAAAAAAAAAAGTTTATCATAATGTATTTAATGGTTATCATGGGTTTCAATTGGGGGTTGGGCACTTTCACCCTCTTTGCAAATATTAATATTGCAATGATTCCATATACAGTATTTGCATTTTCTGAAAAGTGACACTTAAGGATCCTTTTATGCATAGAATCACATATTTGTTTCTTGAGTGTTGCACATCAGTTTCAGTTTGTTGATACCTCTCTTGCATTGCCTATTTCTCACCAGGTTACCCCTTTTTTTCTGAGGGAAAGAGACCTAGGGGAGATGAACTCCTTTCGGCCATATATAAGGAAAATACCCGGTCTTAAGACCACATGTGCTAAAATATCAGTTCTGGTGCAGCAAGGGTTCCACCCTGCAGAAGTCACCAAGATTGTTTGAGTAAATATCTGCTGAATTTCATGTTGATTATGGGGATACTTATGGTTTTCTATATGCTTATCTCAAATTTGAATTGCATTTTTTATGTGGCTGAGTGAAAGATTGGCCTTTTCTGGTCACCAGCATGTGGTTATCAAATATAAATTTTATTAGCATTGACAGATTGCCATACATAGTTTCTAGGTAGACATAATAGTTTGGGCAGGATGTATGAAGAAAAGGTCTCTGCTGTTAGATTATCAGTCTATCAGTGCTGTATCTGTGAAGTTGGAAGTTCCTCTACTTGTTGATATTTGATTTGATTTATTCTTTTTGGCATTCCTCTTATTTTGGATAGTACAGGCATGAAAAGTACTTGACCCAGTACAGAGCAATATTTGTAGTCAATTGCAAGATCAAGAGTGACCAAATATTGCGTCAGGGAAGTCAGAAACCGAGAAAAGGTAAAAATAAGGCAAGTTCCAGTGAAAGCAAAGTTGATCCTGCATGTGGTGAAACATTTAAGCCAGTTTGCTGCTTGGTCTGTTCAACAGAGGTTGGTGTCATCGACGAAGATAAGGTTTATCATTTCTTTAATGTCCTTCCTAGTGAAGCTTGATCTGCTCCAATTATTTGCAGTGCAGTGGATGGATTTGTAGTATGCTTCTATTCTAAATGCTTGCTACTCCATGGTACATGTAAGCTTTTCTTCTCCCTTGAAAATTTGATGTGAATATATAGCCAATGTTATATGAGTAATAGACTAGGTTTTCATTATCAGTTGGTCTTTAATCATATGCATGCATGAATGTGCATAGCTCAAATTCTACTATCAAATCATCTGCTATGGTCATGTTTATAATTTGTTTCATGAAAATTCCATTTACATTCCTCATGGCCTTATCCATTCAACATGCAATATAGTAGAGACCGAGAATGGTAACTTGTATACCCTCTACTGACATGCACATTGCTAGGCATTGCCTCATTTGAGAACTTACCAATTCTCATTACAATCTTGCACCTGTTTGATTACTATTAGATATTGTGAAACCAGATCTTTTTTCCCATACTTGTATGTGTAGTGGTACCAGCAAAGATTTAACTTTAGTACAGTCTTGCGTTTTCATTATATTTAATTTAGCATTTTAAGTTAAAACTTTTTTATTTTATATTTTTTACTTTTTTTTTTACAAGTTTCTCTAAAAAGCTGAGCACGATTTAGCTGCCCAATTTTGAAATCAAATACGGTATGACCAAAAGTGTGGTCTTTGAATGTAGAATTGGGCTGATTTTTTTTTTTTTTTTTTTGTTGTTGTTGGTCAAGGTTGGCCCTGTGGGCCATGGGTAGACCAAACCCTTTTACACAGGACTCAGCTTGGGCATATGAAGGCATGGGCTTGAGGGTCCAATATAGAGTTCATAAAGAGCCCACAACCATCCATGGGTATTAAGCCGCCCATGGCTGGGACACTCCCTGAAGGAAACTTGAATCTTCAACCAGGTTGAGGGGAGATGTCCTTAACCTTAGTTGAGTATGAACATAGTTTAGCCTCTTGGTATATAAGTTGTTGTTTGGGACTTTATCATTATCCAGTTTTTTTGTCAACCGTAAAAAGTAGTGTAGTCCCCATGTAGTTAAAAAAACACTTAGTTGGGTGGGTTGAGTTGTATAGAAAGTAGTGTAGTGTGGTGTGAGTTAATTCTCCCTGGACAATGCATATTTACATCGCCTTACTCAAAGCTGGTCCTAAGCCCGGATATTTGAGTAGGTTTTGGTTTGAGTAGTTAACTGCCAGTGTAAAATTTGTTAGATCAATAAAACTCTAAAAACCTTGATAGAGTCAAGTGAAGTAAGTGAATTTATGTCCTCAGTCAAAGGGAGCTAGGGTCTTAGTAAAAGAGTACCCTAACGGGAGTTATCTGGGACCCAAAGAACCCAAAGAGGGCCCAGAACAAGAGCTCGAAGAACTATGAGGAGTCAATGGTATGGTTCAACTCATCACAAATGTCTTGAGGAAGACTTGAAGTATAGGGGTGCTCTCACCTGTGGAGGTAGCGATTGATTGCAGTTAGAAGAAGGTTTTGTTGTGCTGTATTTAGTGTGGTGTGGTTTCTTTTACACAAGATTGTCGAGTTGAATAAGAAAAAGCTTGCTTAAAAGTATGGTCACCTTTGCATTTGGATATGAGATTGAATGATGATCGATTGGAAGACCTCTTTTATTTTGGTTACTTTAGAGGATCTTTCTTGATGATGGAGGTAATTGATGGAATATTCTGTAGTACTGCAGCCACCGATAATAATAGGAGGGGAATTATTTTGTTTAAGAAAGAAAAAGAAGGGATTACGTAGATAAGTGGCAAGTAGGATACATTGCACGTGGCACTCCGTCATTCGCTTGTATATACTAATATAATGCAGAACACAAATGTAGCAAATCCTAATGTGATGCTGTTGGTACTGTAATTAATTAAGGTGGTTGGCGTTTTGGTTAATATGAACGCTTAGAATATTGAGAATATTATATTCGCCCAGTGTTTTGCCTCGGTGGAACCTCAAAATAGGAGGTCTCATGTCCAGACATAAGGATAAGTACTTATGTAGAGTATAAATTATACTATTTTTGTTTTCGGCTTGGTAGCGGTTCACTGCCATGTGAGGCCGGGAGAAAATCGTTTTGAGTTATTATTATTGTAAATAGGTGATGCAGTTTTTTTTTTTTTTTTTTTTTTGGAGGGCGGCTAAATGAACCCCACTAATAAGCTATCACCACCCCCACTTAATCAAAAAGATTTATTTTTTAAACTACCCTCATGCCAAATGACCCATATCACCCCACATAGAAGCCTTTTGCCATTTCACTCCAAAACCCTCTAAACATACCCCACCGTTTTCTCAATCTTCTCCGACAGAATCATCTTCGTCTTCTTCATCTTCTTCCTTGATCTCTCACTCATTTTCTTGTTTATAAGTTGTTGACTGTATGGTGGCAATATTCACTAAAAAATAGTTTTTAAAATAATCAACTAGATTAGTCTCCAGTCTAAGTGGTGGAGTCACAATGGTCTCACTTAAATATCACTCTTTTAGAGCAGCAAACTATCTTTTCGTTCACTATTTAAAGGTACTAGGGACAAGATTATGTCTAGTTAAACTAAATTTATTACTATTCCAGCAGAGTAACGACGTAGATTGAGGTTAGAGTGTAACTCTATGTCCTTAAGACAATTATGTTCCGTTTAGGTACTCACGGTGTATGACATTTGTCTCCCAGGATATAACAATCTTCTTCTTGTGACAACAACACTTTAACTCACAAGAATAATCAAACCAAAATTGGTTGAACTCACTCACAAAAGAATGTTAAAAGCAGAGAAGAGATAAGAAAAGATAATTCAGATATTTTGAAATTTTCTAGGATGAATTTATGAGTTATGTAAGGCTCTATTTATAGGCAAATCGTGGTTGTACATAGTGTCTGTTTCTGCACCATTGGATCGAGTCTGATCGCCTCTAGGCGCGATCTGAAGGATTTGATTAACGCACCCGATCATACACCGTTGGATCATATCTGAACAATTTAGGCGCAATCTAACGGCTCCGCTTGTCGCAACACATCTCGCACCGTTGGATAGCGGTCAATCCAATCGGTTGCAATCTGACGGTGTGGGATCATCGCATCCGATCCCACACCATCGGATCTTCGTACATTGCACCTAGACAAATAACTACATTCATCTTATTTGGACGTCCCAGATCCGATCTTCCACGGACGCATCTCATCCGTCCGATCTACCTTGATCTCTGGAAACAAAAAGCTCACATGCTCCTCCTGACGATGTGTACGTGTGAAGTTCAAAGTGTTGTGCGCTCAATGAGCCCTTAGTTGCCCTCGCACACACGCGTCGTGTGCGCGGGTGCAGCACCCTGAGCCTTCCTTGTGTGTGTGTATTAGCTAAAATTCAAGTGTAGTACTCTAGCTACACTTATAAGTAAATAAGTAGAATTTTATCTATCTCATGTGGGACTAAAAATATTATTTTCAAATTTTACACTTTATACATATCAAGTAGACTACTTTATACTCAATATCTCATTCATATATAAATGGGTATAACTAAATACTTATATATTCTTAATCTTCACATATCAAAGATTAATAATCAACTTGGCCGCACCCAAAATTATTTGTGGGTTCCATTTTAATATTTAGCTGAAAATGGTGAAAAATTATGTTTAATTACCCATTTTCCAATATAAGTAGTATTTTAAAGCTTCAAGATTAATATTTCTAATGTTTAGATCATTTTGTGACAAATCTAAAGTGTTTTTGGTTTGTTTTGGAAGGTTAGGGCATTCAAAAACTAAAGAACTTCAACACATTTTGAAAGTATTATGGCCACTAGAATTAAGTGTGGTGACGAAGTACATCAATGAGATATAATTTTTTGGGTCATTCGAATGCTACATTGCTGTTTTTTTTTAAAAAAATCGCACTTTGGTTCGGCCCTGTGTGGCCGAATCTTACTCCATAAGGTTCGGCAGGAAGCGGTCGAACCCTACTTCATAAGGTTTTGCCACTTCCGGTCGAACCTCTTATTTTTTTTTTTGGGGGGGGGGGGGGGTTTTGACCCTCTATCATGTATTCTTATGCATTTCTAGACATTTTTTACTTGTTTAGTCACATTCAGACGTAAATTGGATGGTGGGGTACTGTTTCTCACTCATTTTCATCACATGGGGTACGGGTGGGGAACGATATCCTACCACCCAATTTAGGTCTGAATGTGACTAGACAAGTCAAGAATGTCTAGAAATGCATAAGAATACGTGTTGGAGGGTCAAAACCCCCAAAAGATGAAAAAATAGGAGGTTCGATCAGAAGTAGGCGAACCATATGAAGTAGGGTTCGACTGCTTTCCACCGAACTTTATGAAGTAAGGTTCGGCCACGCAGGGCCGAACCAGAGTACGATTTTTCTCGAATAAAACATGAATGAAACCTTTTAATGTCACGACGCCCCTGACGTAGGCTGACGTCATGACAGGCACAGTGTATTATACACTGTACATACCCATATACAATATACTGTCAGCCTCAACGAACATTCACAAAAATCTCCACAATTTTCAAATTTTTGACTACACCTCCCCATAAAATGGACATTTCACTTTTGTTTTTCACTACGGGGTGTTACATCTAAAATCTCAAAAACTTATATTTTCTTGATGTACGTTCTCACCCGAGCTTGATTCTTGTACTAATATGTGTTGATGGTAGAAGTTTTTAAACCAAAAATACTTTAAAGATGGAGAAATGGCTTTGGGAGAAGAAAATAGTGGCAAATGAAGATAGAGAGAAGAAATTGGTGTAAAATCTATCACTTTGGAGTTGGATCTAGGGTTTTAGGAATAAGAAAATGTTTGGGAGAAGAAGAAAATTGAAGTTAGGGGTGGAGTATGCAAAAGGGTAGTTTGGGACATTTTTGAATTTTGGGTGGGGTGAAAATAGTCTAGGTATTTTTGGGTGTGGCTAACGTAACATCTGGGTTGGTATCTGTCTATTAGTGGGATTCATTTAGCCGCCCTCTTTTTTTTTGTCAAAGTTTCATTCCATTTTTTCAAAAATCTCTAAGGGGAGTACATCCTGCCTATAGATACAATCACATACTACAGCACATTGCAGGCACAACAATGAGTCTAAAGACTCGGTAAGAAAATGAGTAAACCCTAACAATAAGAGGATCAAACCCCCACATCAAGGAAAAAAACCCCGCAACAAACGGAAACATCCGACAACATGAGGGCATAGCCCTTGCAACACGATCCCCTTATTAACCAAGATCCTGGACAATAGAAGGACTAGGAATGGGGAAAAATAACAAAAAGTTTGAAATAAATACCAAAAAAACAAAAAACAAAAAACAAAAAAAATCTAGACCATTTGCCTCAAATAGACGCAAGTACTGCCGGCGAAGGACGGGGGGAGCGGCGAGCGGTGAGTGACGAGCTGAAACAAATGTGTCCATAAACTAGAAGAACAGTGAGAGAGGGAAGAGATGGATGGACGTTCTCCGCCAAGAATCCTAAGCGGCGGAGAAAGCGACGATCTAGGTTTTTTCCTCTGAAGCAGCGGACGAGAGAGCTAGGGACTTGTGTTGTGATTGTTTTATTATAATTTGTGGGTCACGGATTTAAATAAGGAAATAGTTTTTTTTCTTTTATTTTTATTATTATTTAGTGGGAAATTGTATTGTTATTAATGTTATTATTGTAGTTGTTATTGTTTATAATTACTATTTTTAACAGAGATTGAAATCTAAAGAGTGGGAGGAAGTCAAGACCTTCATAAGTTAAGGGTTAAAGTAATGAGCAACACATGTACTTTGACCCTATTTGGGAGAGCTTTTTTAAAAGTGCTTTTCAGACAAGTACTGCTAGAAAAATAGATTTTGAAAAAAGCGGGTTTCTCTCACCTTCTTTCAAAAATAGATTTTTTTTTTTTTTTTTACTACAATTTAGCTAAAAGGAGGTGTTGCCATTGGAAAAACTCTCACGAGGCCATTAACTAAAATTTGGTGAAACTAATATCATAATCCGCTCCATACATGAGAGTAGGGAGAGTTGAAGCCCCACAATATAAAAGGGGGACGATGCCAATGTGAGTGGTAAAAAATAACTAAGAAAATAGCTTCACATCTAGACCATGTAATAAGCCCTTAATATTTAGATAACTTAACTTCATATTGTGCTCCCTCCTCAAACACTTCATAAATAACAAAAGACAAATGAAGGCATTGATTTTGATTAGTACATGATGGAAACCTAAATGAAGATATGTAAAACCAAGAAAAATGAACCAAAATGGTCTCATTGATTTTGATTGGTTTGGTTTTTATGAAGTTTCACTTAGTACTTAGTTTTCCATTTACTTTAATTTGTGTTTTAGGACCTTTATACACTATGATAAATAAAGATGAAAGTATATATGTTTTTATTTTATTATTTAATCCGTAGTTAAGAAAGGCAGTCCTGCAACAACTAAGGTTGCTCCATAGTGACGTGAAGATCACGAGTTCAAATTTAAAAATAACCTTTTATGTAGATGTAAAAAATTTCTACATATCTTTGTAATGGTTGAGGTCTTATATGCTGGGAATGTCATTATTATTTAATTTTTATTTAGTGTTAATTAGTTTATTTTTTTCAGAATTAGTGTTAATTAGTTCAATAATGTAAGTTTAAACATAGTAGTTGATGATTGGTGTTCAATCCGAATTAAAAAATTCAAGTCTAAATCCAATCAAATCAGTTTGTTATGTTCCATCATGTAACAAAGTTTGATTTCATTTTAAAAAATGAAAAATGATTACTTTAATTAAATTCTACTTAAGATTTGGCTCAATAGTACATTAGTGTCTTACTCACTGGACAAATCGAATATGACGTAAAGAGGTCACTGTTGAGGATAGGCTTTAGAACCCTAAATAGAGGCACCACTAAGGAAGAAGATGAGGTGACTAAACTGCTTTTGAGAGAGGATAAGATAAATATATATATATATAACAAGATTAGTTAAAAAGGACAAATAAGCTTCATAAATGACCCAAATGCACGTGTCTAAATTGGGAAAGAACTTGTGTATTCAAAAGTGAAGCATAAAAAGAATAAATAAAAACTCATTTTATGAGGTCAATTCGTATGATCATGATTTCATATCGAGGTCACTATTTCTTCTAACATTTTCAAATTTTATGCTAGAAAAAGACTCTTTCTCATATGGATTTTGTTACTATAGATCGGAATTATTGTCTCCCAAGAGATGGGTATATGAGTTTGAATATACTTTGTCATCTCCAACTCAATAAATGAATGTATTAAATTATTAAATAGACTCTGACTGTTTCTTCTATTAAAAAAATGTTTTTATTTGTGTTAGTGTCAATTTTTTTTTTCTTTTACGTTAGCACCTAATATTTTTAAATATTTTAAAAATATCTATGTATAATATTAGCACTTATACATTTAGCGCTACTTTTTTTTATATTTTGATATCAATATGGGTTTTTTTATTTTATTTAAATTATTTTTTAAAGATAATAATCATTACTCATGTATCTTAAATTATCATTTGATATCTTAAAATATAAAATTCATAATAAGTGGGTATTATTCTAATTTTCTGTTGAAGTCAGTTCCAGTTCATATTAGAAAAATCAGAGATAACTTCATAATTATTGTTTAATTATTTGCATTAGTTTATGTCTGTTATTTTTTAAAATAATTTAATTTCCAACAACAGGAAATCTAAATAAAGAAGCTGCAGAGACCATTATATTAACGTGAGACCAAAATGCCTCTACTGCCCTAGCTTTTAAACCACAAAACTAAGGGTAATTATGTCACATAAAAAAGCAAAGATTCTTGGTTTTTGTAGTATGCAACGTGGAGCCACACGATCTAGTGCAAGTGTGAAAGCACAAAACGTCAAGTCCACGTGATACAATCGTAATTTCCTAGTCAATTGAGTCTTAATTCACAAGACTTACTGACTTCATCAAAATCAGAGGGGCAGTTGGGAACATAACAATGCCTGAAATTTCTAATATGAACTGGTCAATGTCAGGACAATCACAATGCAACATTTATTGTTGTTATTATTATTATCATTAATATAATTGTGGATTCACTAATATCAAAATTATATGAGTATTTGTAAATTTTGATGGGTGAAGGTTTTTCATTAAATTTATAATTTTTTTGAAAAGTGGGTTGTATTTATCAATTATCGATTGGTTCAGTAGTTCGAGGGCCGAACTTAAAAAAGCTTGAGGGACTTGATTTTAAGTTCGAGCCTCTCTTGACAAAATCATGATTGAAAGGGACGCTTTCGTGTTTGTAGAATTTTGAAGTCAGATAGAATAGTCTCGCCCTGAAGGAAAAAGAGGATATCATCGGATGCCGAAATTTTAGTAATAAAAAAAAGTAGATGGTATTTATAAATTAATGTTAAAATCTGATGAGTAATAATTTGTAATAATTGATGTGTTAATTTCAATTCATTTATCATTGCTCAAGCATATAAATGTTATTGTTTGCAGTGCATTAGTATTCTTTTATGTGAAGTTGTATGTAGGAAGGAAGAAGCTGTTATTTTGGTTGGATTGAAAACTTATTAATGAATAGTGCTCTCATTCCTAATGAGATATATTATTTTTTTGGCAACTATTCCTAATGAGATAACATATAGTTTTTTTTATATTATTATCATTTATATGAAGTTTTATGACAAATGGAGGAAGTTATTATGGTTTTGTTTGAAAGAGTTTTTTTAAAGTGCTTTTGAAGGTGTTTAGTGGCATCTGCTTCTAACTAAACTGTGATAAAAAAAATAATTTTTTACTTTTAAAGAAGCTGAGAGGAATTTATTTTTCTCAAAAGTGTTTTTTTAAGAAGCAATTATCGAAAAAAGGCTTTTGAAAAAGCTCTAACAAATAAGGCATATGCTAGTTTTACTTTTATTAGTCAACTTGGCATTATAAAAAACATAAGCCAAGTGAATGAGCTGATGAGCAGAGGTGGCGGAGTAAAATTACGTACGACGATACGACAAACATATCAACTCGGGCGGCTCATATTTGATTGAACCAGGGAAAACCGTTCGAGCCGATCTAGTGAGATGATGTTTACGAAAACACGATGGTGATGATAACTCGGCTCAACCTAGCTCGGTGCAGTTCTGCTCAGGGTTGGCTTGAGTCGAATTGATCATTCCAGACGAGAAAATCTCCAACTAAATGGAAGCATAAATACTTCTAAAGTAATATCATAAGTAGTGGATACTTCAAACGTGGTGGCTCTGCCGCCCCGGTTTACAATAGCCAAGTGGCTTTTAGTATTAACTAACTAAATCAGTTGTGGTGTTGTGAAATCATAGACATTTTTAGTTTTAAAAGGTTAATGCCTAATGTTTCTTAGGCTTTTTATTTTTCAGTTGAAAGGTAGGCGATCCATAAGACGAGCATTCAAATTGTTAAAAAAAAAAAAGGTATGTTGACATCATCTCGAAAAAGAATTGCTTTTTCTGATTATATCTGCCTTAATTATTAGTGGCAAATAATTATTGGTGCTATTGACTTCGTGATTTGGTGTATTTCATTTTGATTATTAAGCTATAATGTGCTATGATGTAAATATATATATATTTCTTGTTTTATATTTTTAATTCTTTTTATTTAAGTGTCAAGAATTACTTATAATTAGTGAATTACTATTAGAGTTAGTAATTCGGGCATAAATACTTAATAAGTAATAATTCGATAAAAAATATATTGAATTTTCACATTAACATATGTTCTTTATTGGGCTTCCAAGAAACTACACAAGAAAAAGCAAAAGAATTAGGCAAATTTCAATTTTTATCTTAATCACCATGTAAAAAAAATTATATATATATTGTCTGGCCAGGTTGACAATTTGACATGTGTATCAATACCATAAAATAAAATAAAAAAACACTCTTTCTATAAAAGTCTTGATAAAGACACAACAAATATCCTATTTTCTACCCCATGTTTATAAAATTTTCATTTTTAATAAGATGGGTATCTCCTGCTTTTCTTGAGAAAATTTCTGACATTCCTTCAAAAAAAAAAAAAAAAAAAAAATCTCTCTGACGTACATAATTAGAGCATTAATCCCAAAGATCCCATAATATTTCTAATCTTCTATTAAGATGATTTAAACATATACAAAGAAAATCTTTGAATGTTCCTAACATAATTTTTTTTTATTAACAGTCAATAATAATAGAGATAAATAAAAAAATAAAAAGTAATATAAATAAAGATAATTAAGAAAATTTTATTTTTTTATAATTTAATTATTAATCCAACCATAAATAAGGTATAGAGGAGAAAATGAATTCATTTAGCAGACTTTATATATGGCTTGTTTTTGTTACAAAGTAGGATGATATAGTTCTAGAAGAAATAAAAAAACTTTGTTAAGTTAAATTGAATTAAAAAGAAATAAGTTTATATAAATGTGAAATACACATTAAAAAAATAAATATGAGACCAGAGATCTTAATAGACGAAGTGCCTACATTAAAAATAATGAAATAAGAAAGAAAGCTCGTTGAGTTTGGAAGTTATTTCTATATAAAAATTTAGAGTTTGATTTTTGAAGATTGTTTTATTGTAAAAGATTTATCATTCTATTGGCTTTGGTGGGAAACTAATCTCGTGAAGGATGAGACAGGTTAGGAGGAAACAAAAAAAAAAAGAAAAATAAATAAATATGGCACACGATGAAGACGTCTTCATCAAAATCCCCATTTACAGAATCACAGTTTGGGCAAGAAGGAAAGTGTGGGACCCACCACCCATGTGCCCTTCCTACTGTCTCCACCCGATACTGCCGCTCAATGATTAGCGTTCTCTTTTCCCACCCCAACCCACAATACCCTCATTCTCTCACTCTTAACACTCACTCTCACACACGCATCACACACAGCTCATCTCTTCCCTGCCCCATCATCCCCCGCTGTCACTCTTTCTCTCTCTCTCTCGTCCCGCGCTCACACAACATTACGCTTCAAACAGCAGCACACACAAACATGTCTACCCCAGACGGCATCACTAACGGCGTCACTAACGGCGCTCTCATGGACCCTCATCGCCACCACCACCACCACCACCAACAGCCACAACAACAACAACAACAACAGCCGAGTAACGGCGCGTTGGCCGTGAAGAAACCGCCGTCTAAAGACCGTCACAGCAAAGTCGACGGCCGAGGCCGGCGTATCCGCATGCCGATCATCTGCGCCGCCAGGGTCTTCCAGCTCACTCGCGAACTCGGTCACAAATCCGACGGCCAAACAATCGAGTGGCTCCTCCGTCAAGCTGAGCCGTCGATCATCGCCGCCACCGGCACCGGAACTACTCCGGCAAGCTTCTCTACTGTCTCGGTTTCCGTTAGAGGTTCGTCTAGTTCGTCTATGTCTGCTTCGCTTGATCAGAAACCGACGACTCCGATGCTCGGTCCCACGCCGTTTTTACTCGGAAAACGGCTTCGAACGGACGACGATGCGGATAACGGCGCGAACGGAGATTCGGCGTCGGCGGTGGCTGCTGCGGCGGTCGCTTCCGGAGGTGGAGGATTTTGGGCTGTGCCGGCTCGGGCGGATTTTGGTCAGGTTTGGAGTATTGCGGCGGCGGCGGCGCCGGAAATGGTGGTGCCGATGCCGGCGGTGGCGTCGTCGCCGGGGTCGATGACGGGGAGGTTTTTCGGTGGTCAGCCAGGAATGGGAGAGGCGTCGGCGGCGAGAGTGGGGAATTATCTGCCTATGGCTCAGGGACATCTTAATTTGCTGGCGGCGTTGTCCGGTGCGCCGCCGGCGACGGCGCCGTCCTCGGAGAGGAGAGACGATGAGCCTCGCTGATTGATTTTTTTCATTTTGTTTTTCTTGGTTCTGTGTATTTGTGTGTGGAGAATTTTTAGAGTTAGGTTTTAGTGTTTTGCTTAGTTTGCCGGAGAATTTTAGTGTTTGTGAAGTTTGGATGAATTGAATTAGGAATTCACTACTACCACTACTACCATTTGGCTCTCACAATATCTCTCTGCTCATTGATGAAAGCTAGGGTTTTTACTAGGGTTAGGGTTTTTGTTGGTAATGGAAGAGAGAGAGAGTGGTCGAGTGAGGATTGCAGTTAATTTGAAGTGGGATTGGTTTGTTTATGGCAATATTGAGGAGCAAAACGGCTATCATTCTTCATGATTATGGCATTTTGAGAGCTTCTGAAACAAGTGTTTTTGTGGAGTTCATATCTTATGAAGAAGACAGTGCGAATGTGACATTGCAGCTAGGTTTGGAGGATCTTTGGAGCATGTTTCATTGCAGTCACTCATTGGGACATGACCATGGAGCCTGAGCCTTGAAGAACTTTTAGAATTACATAGTGCAGAGAGACTTCTTATCTGTGTAATTTTGTCAATAAGCTAACAACTCTGGCGAGATATGCGAAAACTGCAGTTCATGATGTAAATATGTTGATGGTACTATGCAGGAGGAATTTTGAAGTATGGGTTTGCAATTGAAGCTGGGAATTTCTCTTGGTCTTAGCAAGCAAGATTGAATTACCAGCTACAGAGTACAAGGTGCTACTTGGAGAAGAACTTGATGGGGAGTTCTTAATTTTTGGTGCAGTTGGTTCAGGGTACTCTGGTTAATTCTGTTTGTGGACTGGGTTGCCTCACTCTCCTTCTCTTGCCCTCTCCATGTTGGTGTGCAGAAATTGAAAAGGAAAATCGTTGCTGTAACTTTATGCCTGTAAGGTTTCTATCTATAATTTTTATTTGTACTTTTAGCATTTATCTTGGATTTATCAGCCTGGTAATAATGGGTTTGCTGTATCAAATTAGATTGTTTGGGTTGTTTGCAGTGTGAATAAAAGTATTTTTCTTGTTCAATAGCCCTTTCTTATTCAGTTAATATAAAATGAGGTTTTGCCATTTTGCCATCAGTGTTTTATTTTGTGTTCATGAATGGTTTTTGTGTGTGTGTGTGGCACATTGAAGTCATTAATCTTCTGTTTACAGCCCTAGTCACCGACCTCAGTGCTAGTATCATTGAATAAATTGGCACCTGTAGGGCATATGGTCTAATTCAACAAAAGCAATTTTATTAACATATATAATTTGCTTGGTCATGCATCCCAATACGCTCCTGATTCTCTTGGGAGAGTTTGAAGTGTAATTTCAAATTTAAGACAGAATCAGGTTGAACCAGCAACTGGGATTACTTTGGTTAATGGTCAAAAAGTTCTGGTGAACCTATGAAAACCGTATCAAGGCCTGCTTCATCTATGTTATTAGAAGTAGTTCAATTCTAAACAAGTTGTACAGTAGCCAGTCCACACTCAATTCAAAATGATAAAGTAGTTTCTAGATGATTAGTGATGATCATGTCACAGCACACGTCATTGTTAGTCACTTATTTTTCAGCCTCATGTTTACTTTTGAATTTTGACGATTCTCCTTGCCCGAGCATTTAAAAAGTACTTTTAGGAGGTTGTCTAGCCAGGTTTGCTATCACCTGATGCAACCTCCTTCATATGGGCCTTGGTTCTAGCAATGCATACAAGTGTTCAATGTGCTCGATCTTCTGAAGAGGTATCAGTTGAAGAATGGACCCATGGAACTATGGTAAGAAGTAAGAATAGGTCCCTTATGCTGGTTGAAGAGGCTGCTATTATTGCTCAAGCTGTCAATATTTTGAAGTTGTGTATGGTATTTCTCGTTCTCATTCATATTCTTCATTGTGTTTCTTTTAACATTTATGTATGATCAGTTGCCGCACTTTTCTCTTCCCCCTGTAATTCAGGCTGTAGATCTGGACCACTATCTTGTCAAGGCGAACACCGATCTTTTGAGGTAAAAGTTGATCAACTCTACTATGACATTTAATATTTCAATTTCACCGAAGATGGTGATTCATTTATCGTGTGTTTGATATGCAGATCAATAAACGTTGGTCATCTGGCGCTGGAGCTGGCAAACTTGACCAGAAAGCAGCTCAACATTTAAAATAGAGTACTGCCAGGCAAATTTATTGGAGTTTTAACAGATATGATCTCTGACTACAGACTGATCATATGCATTTATGCCAAATTACGATACCATTTACCGCCAAACTCCATGGATTTTGAATTCCATCAGTAGTGTATTGTTGATGTCCAGACACGTTATTAATTGAATCAAGTGGAGTACAAGTCCATCTTGTTGGATCGCTGGAGACCCTCTTTAACTGATTCAATTTGGTCTTTTCTTTTCTTTTCTTTTTTTCTTGCAGACCTACTTCTCTATATGCTGGCATGTGCTTTGGCCAACTTGCTTCCAGCTAAAACCGCTGTTGCACCTTTCTACTCTCAGATACAGCTTATTTTGCAGCAGATAGGAGATTCCAGGTAGGTGACCCATTTAAAGATGTTCCTCTCATTTATCAATTAATTAACACGAGAGAGAGATATTTTCAAGATTGAAACAAGATCGACGAATTTCCATTAATTGAATTGGCAACTTCATCTGATGGGATGTGGTCCATAAATTGGACCACTCATTCATATATGAACAACATAAAACATGTATGTGTCATGTATGCATGTACGCATGTGTTCATGCAATGCAGGCTCTTCCACCCTCCTTACTCCATAGGGGGAGAAGCTGCTGGTTGGCTGTACTGTTGTATTATTATTACACAGTACAGAGGTGGTTTGTGCCATCTGAGGCAAAATTGGACCACTTGCTGGCCCTTGTTGCACCAAAACGACCAGTCAAGTGTCCTTCCAATTCCAACCCCTAACCCCCCTTGCTATTTAATAGTAAAGGCTTGTTTATTTGTGTGTGTATACTTAGGAATCACATCACATCGTAGCGTAGTGTACCCGATTAAGGGTTAGAAATGAATGAGGCATCCATGCTTGATGCCCAGCTGTGTTCATTCTTTTGCCTCAAGAATGCTTTGTAGTAGCAGCTGGCGCAAATTGGCAACTTTTAAGAGGGGAGGCTGTAGATTTTATTTTAAGTAAATAGTTTTACTCTTTTATTTTTTTGGTTTTAATATTGTTTTTAAGTAGTCAGGAGATGTTTTCTTGCTCATGTTATTGTGTTTCCATATATATATATATTGTCTTGAATCACCCACACGAGATGGATATAGAAGGTATTTCAAAGATATTGACTGTTGAACCCCTTTATTATTAAAGGAAAAATAATGTTTTATTTGATTTCTTATCAAATATTACCACTAAGTGGGGGTAAATTAGGAATTTAAGTTACAAAATTAGTTATTGGACAACACTTTCTTTCTTTTCTTAATACGCTTGAAGGGTCAGAGATAGGTGTTAATGGATTGGTTTGGGTTCGTTTTATGTCCAAAACAAAGGTAATGGGTTTAGTATTTTACTAACGGAGGTAATTGGCTCTGTAATTATTATATATATGTATGTTTTGATGTAAATCTAATTCACATCTAATAACTTAAAAAAATTTCTTATTATATAAGATGATAATGCAAATGTTTAAGACCATGTACGTCATTAAAAGTTATAAACATTAACCATTAAAATATTAACTCATTTAATTTTGAACTTGGTTTGGTTTGGATTGCATCGATTTTTTAAGTTTCAAATTGTAGACTGAACCGAATTGTTGGGCTTGTCTTATATATTTTTCAAAACCATCTAAGCTAAAATTGAACCAAGTTGAACTAAACTCATGATTTGATTTGATCCCTAGTGTTTTAAACCAATAAATTGATATGCCCACGTTAGAGATAATTGGATGATAGGAGGGGCTTGTGAGATCAGGACCGAGATTAATAGTATACACAACTACCATTGCTTTTGAACATTTTGTTTTGTATAAGAGCTATAAACAAATTAGAGTAATAATAAAAAATAAAACACATTGGCCTTTTTTTCTGTTTTTTGAACTCAACTCATTCACCATTTGAAACCGTAATTTGAAATAAGTTTTCATTGAATTTGACTCTCCCTTGGTGGCGTTTCGAGCAACAAGGGCTAGGGCTCAAGGGATTAGTCGGGTGAATTAGTTATAAAAAAAATAAAAATAAATTACAAGCTTAATATTTTTTTTGAAATGTTTTTTTTGAGAAAGTACACTTTTGCGAATTTTTTTTCACATGAGAATTTTTTTTATAATTGATTATTAATTAATTATTTAGTTATTTAACTATAATTTTTTAAAATTTAGTTTGAAATATTTTTTTTCAAATTTTCTCACTCTCCCTTGGTGGACTGGAGAAATTTTTTTCAACTTTTTTAAAAACTAAACATGAGAAAAAATATATTTTTTTAAAAAATTAATATTTTTTTTAAAAAAATTTGACCTTTAGGTGAGGTGCCAAATATGAGTTGGGCCCAAATCCGGCTAATCATTATTGGACCATTCAACACAACCCAAATGGGCTGCCAATAGAATATCCATTCATAACAGCTGCTTTTCACTTTCATTCTGCGAGTCTTTGAACGCTGCAGGCTGCAGCAGGACGCTTAAACCCTAGTTTCACTTCACAGCTCTCGTCCATGGCGGCTCTTCTCCGAAGCTCTAGAACCATCGTCTCGCGAAATCTTCTTCGCTCGCTTTCTTCACTTGCAGCAGATGAAAAACCCGCTGCGACCTCATTACGTAAGGTGAAATCCGCTCTTATATCTGAATCCGATCCTGATAAGCTCTTCGAGATCTTCCAGAAATCCTCAGATCATCCGCGAGTGTGGCGAGATCGAACAGTGTTCGATGTCTCCGTCCGGAAACTCTCTCGCTCCAAACGTTTTGATCTCATCGAGAAGATCCTCGAGCACCAGAAAGTGTCTCCGGTGGCGAAAACCGAAGGCTTTTTGGTTAGGATCATGATGCTTTACTCGAATGCTGGAATGTTCGATCAAGCCGTTCGTACGTTTCATCAAATGGGAGAGTTAGGGTACAAGCGAACCGAGAAATCGTTCTGCGCGCTCCTCAGTGTTTACTTGCAGAAAGGTCAGTTCGATTTGGTTCACAAATCGTTTGAATCAGTTCCTAAGGAGATCGGCATATCTCCCGGCGTCTCCGCGTACAATCACGTTCTTAAAGCTCTTTGTAAGGAAAAATCGTTCGATTCTGCTCGTTCTCTGCTTGAAAAGATGGAGAAAGAGAAGGGAGTGACACCTGACACCGCTTCTTACAATATACTGTTAGGTGCGTGTTTGGAAAATGGAGATGAGACGAAGTTCAATGAGTTTGTGAAGGAAATGGAGAAGAAAGGATTGAATCCGAGTTTAGTTACTTACAATTATAGAATTTCAAAACTTGTTAGGAATAAGGAATCATCCGTTGATGAAGCGAAGAAGATGTTTGATGAAATGGTTTCGAAGAACATCAGGCCGAATTCTGATACGTATGTAGCTTTGCTTCGACATTTTGTTCAGGCGAAGGATTTTGATTCTGCGTTGGGAATTTGCAAGGAGAGTCTTCGAAGAAGATATGTTCCTCCATTTTCTTCTGTGAAGGATTTGGTTAACGGTTTAGTAAAGAGTTCAAAAGCAGATGAAGCAAAAAAGATTGTTGAGAATACGAAGGAGCTGCTCAGAGGAAGTGCTGTGGATTCATGGGCAAAATTCGAGGGTCTTCTTCCTTTGTAAATTATTACATAGGAATTTGATACAGAAATTCCATTAACCCCTTTTGAAATATTGTTATCTCTAGGCTGCTGTTGTGTTTTGGCATCCATTTGGGAATTCAATTTTATGATTAATGCTGCTCTTTTGAGATTCGCATAATCCTTTTATCTAACAATGATATTGGTAAGTTTAACAAGCCTTTACTTTGATTGATATCATTAACCAATTAACTTGACAATTACAAAGTTATTATAAAGAAATTTATATTTTAATTGGGAAATGAAGTTATGGAAATCTAATGTTTTGGTAAAACTTGTCCCCCTTTTTTCAACTAATAAAAGTAAAAGGAGGTGTTTTGTAAATTTCTAAAGGTTGAGGAAGGTGAAAAGTTTTTTGTGGTTTCTATGTAATAGCAATATCTAAACGAGAGCATAATATTTGTATTTTGTAATTAATTCTTTGTTTATTTTTAGGTGGCCTTCAGGTCAGTTTATGCACATTAGATAGACTGATAATCACCTTAAACGAGCTACATGAATATTTCTTAATGTTGAAGCTTATGGTAGGCTTCAATGTTATCTGCTGTAGGCCCAATGACATGATTACCCTTCAAAAAAAAAAAAATTTCACAAATGCCATCTACATACAAATAATGACCCATTTGCCCTACTTTACTGTTCATTACACAGTCAGCACGCCAAATAAGCGCCACGTCAGCGCGGAGGTGGCATTTTTTTTAAGTGAAGGGAAGGCGTCTTTTGAAAAGACGCCTTCCCTTCAAAAAAATTTTTTTTTTTTTTACAAGTGGAAGGGAAGGCGTCTTTTGAAAAGACGCATTCCCTTCCCCTGTAAAAAAAAAAAATTATCACCCGAAGCAAATATAGAAGAAGAAGAAAAAGAGGAAGAAGAAGAAGAAGAAGAAGAAGAAGAGAGAAATTTCAGGTGAGGCAGTTTAAGATTATTTGTGTTTTCCTACAAAATTACCTTCTGGGTTCTCTTGGTTTTCCTTATAAGCTTGTGGTTATTTGTGTTTTCAAACAAAGGTTTCTCCTCTATGGGCAAGGTGGAAGAAGAGTTTACTGATTCAGAAGCCACAGGTTCAGGCCATGGAGTCACAACAATATCATCCCTCTTGTTTAATCTTTTTAATGGGCTCTGATTTTCTTTCTCATACAGCATTCTGCTACATAGTCTCCAACAATACAGAGGGCAGATGTTGTCTTTCAATTAACTTATAAAATGGGTGCTCTAAATTAGACATTGAATAGAATACCTTCACCATTGGAATCTTAACATTCACAAGATTGCAAAACTTTCTGAACCAGAGTCAAACTCCTATCACGAAAAACTTGACTAGAATGAGGTCACTTTACATATTAGTGACTGAACAGAAACTGGTATAAATTATAGGATTGTGGTTATTTTTATTTGGAATTGTCATGTTGGTAAAAAGCTCTTGCCACTGGAATGCATGGAGAAGGGTAGCGTATGTTGTTTTAAAGAGACTGTTTTTAGATTTAAACCAATGACCTCTACGCCATCACCTGAAATTTCTCTTCTTCTTCTTCCTCTTTTTCTTCTTTTTCTTCTTCTTCTTTATTTGCTTCGGTTGATAATTTTTTTTTTTTTTACAGTGGAAGGGAAGGCGTCTTTTCAAAAGACGCCTTCCCTTCAACTTGTAAAAAAAAAAAATTTTGAACGGAAGGCGTCTTTTGAAAAGACGCCTTCCCTTCACCATTTTTTTTTTAAGTGGAAGGGAAGGCGTCTTTTCAAAAGACGCCTTCCCTTTCACTTAAAAAAATTCCACCTCCGCGCCGACGTGGCGCATGTTTGACGCGCTGACTGTGCGCTGACTGTACAGTGAACAGTAAAATGTGGCAAATGTGACATTATTTTTGAGGGGACAGTATTTGTGAAATTATTTTTTTTTTAAATGGTAATCATGCATTTTTGCCAACTGCTGTATGCTCTCTCATTTGGGCCCCATTGTTTACTAATTTCTGCCTCACAAAAACAAAAACTTGTTTGCTTCGTTATAACTAGAAAATGGTCCATTAAGCCCCCGCTAAATGGGCGGGCTCCTATCGGGTACACCTGAACTTCGTTTGATGCATTCAGCAGGGCCTCGGTATAAATTCAAAAACCCCGAAACCGGGAGCTTAAACCCTACTCTCTTCTCTTTCTTCAGCCTCTCATCAATGGCGGCCTTTCTTCGAAAACCTGTGATGCTTGCATCTCGAAATCTTCTGCGTACGTTCTCTTCATCTACAGCAGTCGAGAAAGCCTCATCATCATCATCATCATTTCAAGAAGTGAAATCGGCACTCAGATCTGAACACGATCCGGATAAACTCGTCGAAATCTTCCAGAAATCCGCAGATTGCCCTCGCTTCTGGAGAGATAGGTCAGTGTTCGATATTTCCATTCGTAAACTCTCCCGTTCCCAGCGTTTCGATCTGATCGAACGGATACTCGAGCACCAGAAACAATCTAGTGCTTTGAAATCCGAGGGTTTCTGGATCAGAATCATGATGCTTTACTCGCAAGCTCGGATGTTCGATCAAGCTGTTCGTACGTTTCATCAGATGGAAGAGCTAGGTTGCAAGAGAACGGAGAAATCTCTCTGCGCACTGCTTAGTGTTTGCCTCGAGAACCGTCGATACGATTTAGTTCACGAATCACTCGAATCAATTCCTTCGAAGATCGGCGTGTCTCCGGGAATCATCCCGCACAATCTTGTTCTAAGAGCCTTCTGCTATGAAAAATCGATTGAATCGGCTCGATCGTTGCTCGGAAAGTTGGAGACGGAGAAAAAAGTGAAGCCTGATATTAATTCTTACAACACACTGTTAGGTGCTTATTTGAGAGCTGGAGATGAAGCCAAGTTCGATGAGATTCTGAAGGAAATTCCTAAGAAGGGATTGAAGCCGAATGTAGCTACTTACAATTATAGACTCTTGAAACTTTGTAGGGCGAAAGAGTGTGTCCGAGCGATGAAGTTGCTCGATGAAATGGCTTCGAAGGGTGTCAAGCCGAACACAGCTAGCTATAATGTTCTTATTGAAGGTTATTGTAAGATGACGGATTTTGAAGCTGCAAAGAAGATTATGGAATCTATGAAGATGAAAGAATCTGTTGCTCCAAATCCTGATACGTATTTCACATTTGTGAAACACTTTGTTCAGGAGGAAGAGTTTGATTCTGCCCTGGCAATGTGCAAGGAGAGTTTTGAGAAGAATTGGATTCCTCCTTTTGAGTCTATGAAGAATCTTGTTAATGGTTTGGTGAAGAGTAATAGGGCAGATAATGCGAAGGAAATTGTTGAGGAGATGAAGAAACGATTTAGAGGGAGTGCTGCGGATTCATGGAAAGAAGTTGAGGAGGGTCTTCTTCTTCCCCGGTCACAATAGCTAATTGATAAATTTGAGCAGTCTCAGACTTTCTACTGTGTTCTGTTTTGAGTATGTGCTTCGATTATGATCCATCTATATTTCACTGATCCTACTGAATTCAATTGTCTGCATCCTTCACTTCAATTCTTACCAAGATTTTAACTATGACGATTATTTAGAATTTGAAGCTTGGGTGATTGATTATCACATTGGTGACAATCAGGTGTTTTGCCAAATTTGCAAGGTTTTTGTGGGCAGGTTAGTATGAGAGACAGATATAGTTGTTCTTCTTTTCTGATCTTTGAGATGTGTTAGACAGTTTAGAATTTTACATCTTGACAAACTTGAGCTTCCATCAAAGGCCAAAAAGAATAATTCTTTGAATGAAAATCTTTCTTCTTTTTATGATCTTTGAGATGTGTAGACTGTTTAGAACTTTACATCTTGACAAACTTGAGCTTCTATTAAAGTAAAGGCAAAAAGAATGCCTTGAATGGAAATCTCTGGTTGATAACTGTTGTGAAGTTTATTTTCTTAAACTTGCTGGATGTTAGAATAGAAACAGCTACATTAAGTATTAGAACTACATCACTTTCAAACATTCAAGTCGTGGAGAGCAGGGTATTATTACTTACTATGGAGAATTCTTACTTGGTAGATGTCTTTTATGACATTCTGATGCAAATAGTGCTTTGATCTTATTGAAACAAAAGGTGCAAAATCCATGGGTCTAGTTAAGGAAGTACGTTGATGCTCAGCTTCTGCCCATTTATGCAGTGATCTCCCACGCCACAGATGTACCATAGTTGCCCAATTGTTGCTAAACTTAGTGAGTCATTTCCACTTGAAAACGCCCCGAGGTTTGGCTCCTTTACACAATCTTCATATGCAGTTTCATTCACTTGAATCACACTGTGCAAGTCTTCATCATAGTTGAACTCTGTTGACAACAGCCATAATGAATTATGAGTAGTTTATTGTGTTTCTGTTGAAAAAGCAAGAGAGTCTAATCCATGGTTTGTCCAGCAATTATTTTAAAACATCATTAAGAAATTTAGTTTTTAGTTTTTAGTTTTTTTTATATTTCTAGAAACCCAACTAAGATTTTGGAGGGGAAATTGAGTGAGAATGTTTGGAAGCTTTGGCATGATGTATGGAATAAAAAGTGGAACCATGAAAAACTGGAACTTCAGTGCAAAAGGTTTTCCTTTCCTTTTCCATTTCCATCCATGATTGAATATTTGCCCAATTGCTACTATCTCTAAACATATTTGTCACTTCCAAGGTCCAATTCAACTTGTCTCATTAGGTTGCCAAGATTTCATCTAGGTATGTCTACTCTGTTACCTTGGCAATTCTAATAGCCTATTAACCATTTCTTGCGTAGGCAAGTGAAACTGTAAAAGGCATATTTTCAATTGCAAAAACTTGAATGAAAAAAACACTTTTAAAGTAGTGCAAAAGGGTGGCTTTTACTGTTTCATCTATCTTGTTCTCTACGCTTTTCTTACTCATAAAACAGCTAAATATGAAGATGAATTCCTGACTTTTTCACTTGCATATCTTGAAAATAGACATTTTTTTAAAGATTAACGAGAACAAATAGTCAGCATTTAACTCTTTACATCACACAGAATTTGAAATTGTCAAAATCTAAGGTCTCAATTAGTTCTTGATTCGGATATAATTTTCTGTGTTTAAAAATTTGAAAACATCAAAAACTTGTTTTGTTTCAAAAGATTTTGAAAACAGTTTTTACTTTTTTTGTTAAGAAAACAAGTTGTGATTTTAGAAAAAGATAAGAACTTGATTTTTAAGTTTTTTATTTTTGAATTATATTTTTATTTTAGGATTGCGAACCAAACACATATAAGAAATTTTACTTGAATCCACAAAAAAACTAAATATTTCCAGCTGATAAGAGAGGCGTGGCATACCCAGGGTGTCTCCAACGTGAAATGTTTTGGCTTGAGCCCAGTTTGCATAGTTGGGCGACTGAGTCCATCTTTCCTCGTCTCCAACCATGTATGTTTCTCCCCTTCCTCCCCAAATCAGAGAAACAGAAGCTGTCACGGACACACACATTACCCAAGTTGCGACGTTCATAGTTCTGGAGATGATGAATCAATGCTACCAAATTTGCCATTACCATAAAGAAACTAGAAGAATGCCTGCGAATACGCGTGATCGAGTGGTTAGGAGCTTCACGCTATTTTGATTGAAATGATATACGACTACAATTCAAATTGTCAAAGAATATAATCGTTTTTACTCGAAATAAAACAAAAAAAAAAGTTTTTAAATAAAGATTTTCATGTTTCCAATCATACACGTGGCAGATTCTGAAATAAACACTTTTAGTACAGGTGGAAAATTCTCCAATATTCAGTGGCAGTTCGTTGTCCGACGAGGCCAAAAAAAATAAAGAACTGTTTAATTAATTAATTAATTAATTAGTAATTTCTTCATTTTCGGACAAATTTCCCGTCCGCAAGCTCTCAACGACGCTCTCGCCTGACTCTACGGAGCCGAGCTTCTTCGCAAACCCAACAACAGTTAACGTTTCTCTCTCTCTCTCTCTCTTCCTTTCCATCTAACAAGCAGAAACGAAACCATTGTGAAGTACTAAGTTTCGATGATGGAGGACCGGATCGAAGACATCGATACGGACGTTTTATCAGCTCTCAGCACCAATCGACCTCGCCGGAAACTCCATTCTTACAGCCAACAGCTCGGTTTCGCAGCCACCGTCCCCAAACGCAACAATGTCAGAAAACACAGCCTCGAAGAAGATAAAATGCCTCGAAACCTCGACAGATTCTACCAAAACACCGACTATAAAGATAACAATCACAACGACGACGCTGCCGAGTCCTGCAATGGCTCTGCTTCCATTCTTCTCACCAGCAACAGAAAGAGCCATGATCTCAGCGCCAGCAACCGTTTCTTGGACCGCAAACCATCGTCGCCGTCGTCGGTATCAAACGGCTCCGGCGAGTCGCAGAACAAGTTGAACAACCAGTATTTACAAGAGTTTATAGCGAGCGGTGGAGGAAAGGGGATTTTTAAAGTGCCGCATCGAGCTCCGGTGCATCCGGATCGGCCCCCGAGTCTGGAATTGCGTCCGCATCCGTTGCGAGAGACGCAGGTTGGGTCATTTTTGAGAGTGATTGGTTGTACCGATTCGCAGTTGTGGGCGGGGCAGGAGTGTGGAGTGAGGTTTTGGAATTTTACGGATGCGTATGCGTTGGGGATTGGGGGGAAAGCGAGGCCTGGGGACGAAGACGCGTCGCCGTTTTACGAATCGGCGCCTACGTCGCCTGCTTATTGTATTATTTTGGATTGTGGGAGTAAGTTGGTTTGGACGGGGCACAAGGATGGGAAGATTAGGTCGTGGAAGATGGAACAGGCGCTGGACGCGACAACGACGCCTTTCAAGGAAGGTCTTACATGGCGAGCTCACCGTGGTCCTGTTCTTTCAATGGCCATGACTTGTTACGGTACTCTCAATTCACCCGCTTGGAATGGATTTTTAAGTTTTAATTTCTCTTCTATTGATTTCAGGAATAATGCAAATTTCGCTCCTTGTTGGATTCCTGATTTTTACTGGGTATTTACATTGTAACATCTAATGCTGTCATGTCACTGTATAATTTTTGGCGGCAACATAAAATTTGTCTTAAAAAATTGGTGACTTTTTATTATTGGTGTTGTTGTCTACAAATAATTAACTGCAACTTCGAAAGTGATGGGTATGTCATCGTTTTTGTTGGCATTTCATGGAGTTTCATAGACAGTAGTAACCATTGTATTATAGTATGTTTTGATTACTACTAAATATTTTATCTTTATTAGCACAAACATTATATTGCACTATGGTATGCAACGATTCTGCGCACCTTGTTTTATCCTTAAGAAAATGAGTTTTCACCTTTTAATTAACCCCATCTAACATTAGAAAACATGCCCTGCTGATGGTGAGTCATAACTCAATTCTATTTACCATCTCTTTTGCATGGATATAGTGTGTGAACAAGTATTTAAAGAAAATATTCAGGATGGAAATGCATAGTTTTGGACTTCTTCTTTTCTTTTTTTCTTTTTTTCTTTGACTTTAGATAATTTATGAAGAATATTTGCTTTTGAAGTACATATTTTTAGATATTAGTAGCTATAATTAGAGCAGGGAATGTAACAAACAAACTTCTATTTTTTATCTACTCCATATCTGATTTGTTTTTACATTGAATTGCAGGTGATCTTTGGTCAGGTTCTGAGGGTGGAACAGTTAAAGTGTGGCCTTGGGAAGCTATAGAAAAGACTTTTAATCTATCAGTTGATGAAAAACACTTGGCTTCCTTATTAGTGGAGAGATCCTTTATTGACCTTCGGAGTCAAGTTACTGTAAATGGTGTCTGCTCCATATCTGGTTCTGATGTAAAGTATTTATTGTCTGATAACCCTAGAGCAAAGGTCTGGAGTGCTGGGTACCTATCCTTTTCATTGTGGTATGTCTAAACTTCATAATATTCCTTAATGATTAATTTATCGTTACGAACTTGTGACAAATATTCTTCTCAGGTGACTTTTGTATAGGCAGTTGTTCCTCAACTCATTTTCTGTGCCGGAATTTTCCAGCTGAAATAACACATTGTTTCCAAAAATTTCTAATTTCTAGCATGAAAGAAATCAAATCATATTTTGTCTTCAATGTCTTGCAACATGTGAGCAATATTACAGGTTTTTTTTTTCTTTTTTTGGCCATTGATTGAAAAAGTAACTTCCGCCTCCATGCTACTTTAATTCTTTTGAAGAAATAAGCCACTTATTATTATTGTTGTAGCTGTTCGTTTGAAGAAGTAAACCACTTATTATTATTATACTTGATACTATTGGTTTTATTATTTGGACATTTTAGCTCCACTGCATAAGTATGAATACATGTTGCTAAGAGAACTTAGAATTTTTTATTTTTTTTTTAAATTCCGCAGGGATGCTCGAACAAGGGAACTTCTAAAAGTTTTTAATGTGGATGGGCAGATTGAAAATCGTGTCGACATGTCAACAGTACAAGATACTAGTGTAGAAGATGAGATGAAGGTAAAATTTGTTTCTTCGTCAAAAAAGGAGAAATCTCAAGGTTTGAGCTTTTTCCAGCGCTCACGTAATGCTCTGATGGGAGCAGCTGATGCTGTCCGTCGAGTTGCTGTTAAGGGAGCATTTGGTGATGATAACCGGAGAACTGAAGCGATGGTGCTAACAGTGGATGGAATGATTTGGACTGGATGTACTAATGGTTCACTTGTACAGTGGGATGGAAATGGCAATCGAGTACAGGATTTTAACCATCACTCTTCTGCTGTTCAATGTTTGTGTTCCTTTGGATCCCGGATATGGGTAGGGTACGTGAGTGGCACTGTTCATGTACTGGATCTTGAGGGTTATCTGCTTGGGGGATGGGTTGCTCATAGTAGTCCAGTTATTAAGATAGCAATTGGAGCTGGTTACATTTTCACATTGGCTAATCAGGGTGGCATTCGTGGATGGAACATTACATCTCCAGGCCCTCTTGACAATATATTGAGAACAGAGTTGAGCAGCAAAGCACAGGCATACGCAAAGCTAGAAAATATGAAGATATTGACAGGCACTTGGAATGTTGGACAAGGAAGAGCCTCTCATGATTCACTTATATTGTGGCTGGGTTCCGCTGCATCAGATGTTGGCATTGTTGTAGTTGGGTTGCAGGAAGTGGAAATGGGTGCGGGTTTCCTTGCTATGTCTGCTGCAAGAGAAACTGTAAGATACTTCAGGTTTCTTAGTCAATCATTTTTTACATTCTGTTGTGAAATGATGCATATAAATGTTGAAGAACTCCATCTCTTTTCTTTTAGGGATGACCTGAATAACATAAAGCAATTTTAGAATGACCAAACCACTTGTAATAGGATAGGTGTCCTGCAAGGAAGGCAGTGCCTTCCACTCTGCATATAGGAGAATATTTCCAGCATTCATCAATCGTCTGATTATTAATAATGAAATTGCAAAAGAGTTGTATAATTCCATTGATCGAGGATTTTACCTACTTCTATTCTCACAATTCTGTTGTTATTCTTGTTTATAATCTATTTTCTCAATCAATTTGAAACTGCTGGTTGTAGGTGGGACTTGAAGGGAGTTCTATTGGGCAGTGGTGGATCGATATGATAGGGAAAACCTTAGATGAAGGAACAACTTTTGAACTTGTAGGTTCCAGGCAGTTGGCAGGTTTGCTGATTGCTATATGGTACGTAGTGATTCAAATTTTCTTCTTGATCAATATTGCACCATCTTCATTAATTTCCGAAGGATGTTTATAAACATGGAGGCAACATGGAAATGCAAATAATCTAATAGATGAATCCTGGATTGGCTATGCATATTCTCCCTTCTCTAATTGTGCTCTTCCTCTATGGGCCACGCAATTCTTCAAAGAAAAGCTGAATATGGAAAGAAAAAGGAACGTCAAAGTTTTACCTTTGGTGGTGTGTTTTGTCTGAATATACCATTTAGCAAGATGCAAAGGAATTTGTGTTTGCAATCCCTCTAGTCTGAAAACAGTTTTGGAGTATAGCTGGCTCGCTAAGACTTGTCCTTTACATATTTATCATTGGAGAGTCAATTAGATTATTTATGTTTCTATATTCTTCTTTGGTAAGGAGGGTGAATATGTTTCAGTTTGCTAGCTGCTTCAAGTAAAATGTCATGAAACCTCTTGACATAGAGGATTTCCTTTTTTGAAGTGGGGTGGGTTATGGGGAGGGGATAAATCCGTTGGAAGAGATAAAGAGGGTTTGATGGCCTACTGCAAGAAAAAGAAGAAACTAGTAACAACAGCAACAACAACAAAGATTGACCTAGCAAAATTAAATAAATAAAAACAAAGCTTAAAGGAGGATAACCCTCTCCAATGGAAGTTATTATCATTTAATTTCCTCTATTTAGTTCTTGAATTGTTTCTATTAGTGGTACCTCCATTTTATCTGATGTTATATGTTGATTCCTTTCTTCTAGGGTTCGAAAGAATCTCAGACCAAATGTTGGGGACGTTGATGCTGCAGCAGTACCATGTGGTTTTGGGCGCGCAATTGGTAATAAGGTACATCTTATTCAAAATTATTTAAGTGCAACAGGATTAAGGTTCAATTCTATAATTAATGATCCTGGGACAAGAAAAATTGTCAAATTAGTTTTCATATGAATTCACTGATATTTCAGCTTCAGACCCTTGACCATACTGCTTGGATACCAATCCGAAACTATTGAGCCTTGTCTAATTCTCACAACTTAATTAATTTATAAATGCTATTGAATTTTTTTTCTTCATCTGCTAATCCATAATCATTTGAATATTTACAACCACCACAAATAAGTTTAATCCTTTCAATTATTTTAGATGTTCATCCTCAATTTGAGAATGCACATCTTTGTGGATTTTCCCAATCCTTTTGAGTACCATTCCTTGTGTGTGTTATATACATATTCACAATTGCCTTGTGACTATCATCTCATATTTCTCTCATTTGGGGACATCTCCAACATTGTCAGAAAGGTGGATGTTTTAATTATATTTTCTTCATCTTTTCAATCAGTGGTATTAGTCATGGGGATACTGTTGAGAATAATAGCAAATTTCGTTGTGCACGTGTTGTGTTGTGTGCGTGTGTGTGGGGTTTTTTTTTTTTTTCGAGGGGGGGGGGGGGGGTTGAATATTTTATTTCTTCCTCCCCATGTCATTAACTTTTATTTTCTGTAGAAAAAATGGATGATCTTATGACTATCCACTTTCCTACTTAATGTATTTCATCTCTTCAGTGCTTGTATTACATAAGCAGGAACTTTGATTTGCTGTCTATTATGTGATTCTTTGTAAGTCTACTAGTTATATGTGGTATAATTGTCCAAACAGGGGGCTGTGGGTTTGCGAATGAGAGTCTATGATCGGATAATTTGCTTTTCAAATTGTCACCTTGCTGCACATTTAGAAGCAGTCAATCGCCGTAATGCTGACTTTGATCATATTTACCGAACAATGACCTTCAACCGGCCTAACCTGCTGAATGCTCCATCTGGTATGTTTGGTTCCATTTCTGCATTTTATTTTCTCTTGTCCCTGCTTCAAGTGTTCATTGATGTTTGATTGATATTATGAGTTCGTGTTGGCCATCTTGCTGCAGCTGGTGGCTCATCTGCTGTTCAGACACTGCATGGTCCAAATGTGAGTAATTATTTATTTGATGATAGAGAGATCATGATCTTCAAATTTATCATGTTTCAGTTGTTTATTTCTTTGGCCAGAGTTGCAATCATTTTGATCTTTCTTGCACAGGCTGTGGGAATCCACTCTGAAGATGGGAAGCCTGAGTTATCTGAAGCAGACATGGTAGTATTTCTTGGTGATTTTAATTATCGGCTTTATGGTATTACATATGAGGAAGCGAAGGACCATGTTTCTCAACGATGTTTTGATTGGCTGAGAGAAAGAGATCAACTCAGAGCAGAAATGAAATCTGGGAAAGTCTTCCAAGGAATGCGCGAAGGAATCATAACATTTCCTCCCACGTACAAGTTTCAAAAGCACCAAGTGGGTTTAGGAGGTAGAGCATCCAATGTGATGATCATTATGTTATACAACACCTCAAAAACTTATAGATTGTGCCAAGTGTGAATTCTTAGTGCTTTCCTGATTTGTGGTTTCCAGCACTGTTAAAATTTAATTTTGTGCAATTTATTATGTTTTAGGTTATGATTCTAGTGAGAAGAAGCGGATTCCTGCCTGGTGTGACAGAATACTATACCGTGATAGCTGTTCTGCTACAGTCTCTAAGTGCAGTTTAGAGTGCCCTATCATGTCTTCAATTTTGCAGTAAGGCCTCTTCAAGTGTGTGTGTTTTGTAGTCGGCTTATTTTTTTCAATTTTTTCGTTTTGTTATAGTTCTGCTCTGAGAATTTTTATCTCCTTCCTATCAAGGTATGAGGCTTGTATGGATGTGACGGACAGTGATCACAAGCCTGTCCGGTGTATATACAATGTTGATATTACTCACATTGACGAGTCACTAAAGAGACAAGAGTTTGGTGAGATTATTAGATCCAATGAGAAAATCAGGTCTTTGCTTGAAGAACTATGCTATGTTCCAGAAACTCGTGTTAGCATGAACAACATAGTCCTTCAAAACCATGATAAATCTATCCTTCAAATCACCAACAAATGTGACAAAGAGAAAGCTATGTTTGAAATAATTTGCATAGGCCTCTCCAGTGTCAAGGAGGATGGTGAAGCATGTGAGCAATGCACAAGGGGTTCCTTTGGTTTTCCACGCTGGCTTCAGGTAAATTCCCTTGCATGTAAGATAACTATTGATGTGGCCTTTGCTCATAATGGTGCTCTATTAATAGTAGTATCAAATAAAAAACATGTAGAAAACTCTAGCTGGGTCCAAGGGGGATTTTTTTTTTCGTCACTAAAAAAAAATACTGCATGGGGTTTCTGCTTTCTGGATTCTTAGCTACCGGTGTATCAGGGCCGAAAAGCACAAAGTTTTCTTCTTTCATTTTCATTTTGCTCACACAGGTCGGGACATAACTTGGCTAGAGCAACTTCTTGGCTGATGTTTAACCAATTTCTTGGAATTTATCGTTACTATCTTATGAACTGTGGCCGGTATCATTGTTTCCATTCAGCAGTATAATGATTAGTTTACAATATGTGAGGTTCTTTGCTTGCTTGCAAAATCACTACTGTTTTGATTGTACTAATGTGAATTAAACTCTGATGTTGATGCTCTGTTATAATGATATTGAAAATTCTCTAGAAGTTTTTTCATGCACGATATACCATTAATTTGGTGGTCCAGGTAACTCCAGCAGCTGGGGTAATCAAACCGAGACAAATTGCTGAAGTCTCGATAAATCACGAAGAATTCCATACCCTAGAAGAGTTCGTGGACGGAATCCCACAGAACTGGTGGTGTGAAGATACACGAGATAAGGAAGCAATGCTGGTTTTGTGCGTCAGAGGTAGTCGCTCCAGTACAACAAAAGCCCACCAAATACATGTGTGTCATTCTTTTGCATCCAAGAGCATACATGCCAATTCGAGAAGCAGCACTTCCAGAAGATTTCTGGAAAATGGACTTCAATCTGATCTCTGACATCTAAGTACTTCCTCGTATACATATGCTTTACGATTTGATGCAACTTGGATTGGCGACGGGACAGCGAAGATTGGAAGAAAACGAAGAGGAAGCAAAAAAAAAAAAAAAAAACTAATTGCTCAAGCTAGGGAGAATGCGAAATCAGATGCCAAAGGCATCCTCTTCCCAGGTTTGCATCTTACATAATAAATGAATGTAAATAGATTTAAAGCCTTGCCATAGTCATATATGTACATGTCTTATATAGAGCAGTTTCCATTTGTTTTGTCACCATTCTTTTTATGCATTATCTGGGGCATATTCTTTACACCATTTATTCTTTTAAACCCCTAAGATTTTGCATATACATGTGTAATGTTGTCAGATGGACTAACCATTCTTGGGTTTTGCTTAGAAGGTTGAAAATAATACATACAGAAATAAACATGTTTCTTTTTTTTTTTAATATATATATCTTTTAAAATTTCAGTGTCAACATGGAGAATGAGCCCATTTGCTGATGAAACCAACCTTTTAGTGGTTTGAGCTTTTGATTATTAGAACTACCTCTGCTAAAAATAGTGGTAAAAGTTGCATTTGTTTGTAAACTAGAAGTCCAAGTATTTTAGTTTGATACTTTGGTCTAGTATTTGATGCTTCACGGCATTATGAAAGTAAAGATAAGAAGAAATATTAGAAGAAAGACAATGTGGTAAGCTATAAATCCAACCTTAAAGCTGCCTTTAAAAAAAATCCTATCTTAAAGTTATTTTTAATAATGAAGATCGATCTTACTTCACCTATGGTAAATATTTCTCTTAATATAGGTTGTTTTGGTGGGTTTTTTTTGTTAAATCTTACTTATATTTTTAAAAATTTTGATAACATTTTAAATATATACTAAAGTTCTACTAAACCTGAATAATCCGTGCGGGGCAGTTATTAACGGCCCCGTCCAGCGTGCTTGTGTTACCATAAACCCTATCTGGAACTGAAATCTCCTAAAACCCTGAATCATGTCCTTCATCTTATCTCCTTCTTCTACAACCATTTCACCTTCTTCTCACAATCTCACCTCCAATTCCAACCCTAACCTCACCACAAATCCATCACCAAATCTCAACTGCAAACTCTTCTTCAACTCCAATCGATCCCCAGCTTTGCCCCTCTTAATCTCTTCAACTGCGAGAAATTCTCCATCGAGAACCCTCAATTTTACCTGCAGAGATGCTACGATCACGAACCTTGATCTGGAAGACCCAGTCGATATCGACTGGGAAGACGAAAACATGGTCGGATCGCCATGGGAAGGAGCTGTGGTTTACAGGAGAGATCCTTCGGTGACGCATTTGGAGTATTGCACCACTTTGGAAAGATTAGGGTTGGGAAAGGTCTCGACGGAGGTTTCGAAATCTAGAGCTTCTGCTATGGGATTGCGCGTGACGAAGGCCGTGAAGGATTGTTCGTTGGGAACGCCTGTTCTTGTTTCTGTGGATGTTTGCAGGAAGAAACGCAAGTTGAGATTGGACGGGATTATAAGAACTGTGCTCAGTCTCGGCTGCAATCGGTTTTTCCTCTTTCTTCTTCTTCTTTTTCTCGTTGTTTGGTTTAATTTCTACTTCATTTTGTTTTTTCTCCTGTTCGTGTTTATTGTTTGGATAAAGCTTCCTGGTTTTTGCACAGAAATGAAACTCCAATCACACTGTAATTTAATTAAAAAGTGGTGTTTTCGATCTTCATAAGGTTTTTCTTGCTCAAAAACTATCAAATCTAAATGCATACTCTTTTCTAACTACAAAAAGTGCAACTTTACACTATCATATTCATTAGATATAAATGTTTTAACAAGTCTTCATGTACATAGTATATGATCCAATGATCATGACAGTGTAGGCGCACTCTTTTGTTGTTAAAATAACATTCCCCTTTTATGTTTAGTAGAAAATGTTTGCTAACTAGTTATCCGAAAAAAGAAAAAAAAAATGCATGTTTAGTTGTTCCTAATAGACGGAATTTCTACCACTGACCAAGATATATTTGGTAAAGAAACTAGATAAAACACCTTCAAAATTTGAATCCTGGATGTTAACAATTGCCCATGATTTTATCTCATTTATAAAAATCCTTCCCTTAATATTTTGTTGGTTTTTTGTGTTAATCATCACTAGGATTTCTTTGTTGAAAGGTTGAGTTCATCTTTATTTTCTGTGGAAGGTGTGGTGAACCAGCTGCAGAATGTGTATACTCCAACTTCACACTTCTGCTAACAGAAGAACCTATAGAAGAAGCAGAGGTGATTGACATGGGTCTCATCTTTGGAGAAGATAGAAGAAGCAGAAGTAGTGCAAGTAATGGAGACAAAGATGAAGATGATGATGATACTTTAATTGACTTGGATGATCGGCTGTACTTCCCAGCTGAATCAAAAGAAATAGATATTTCAAAGAACATTCGGGACCTGGTGCATATAGAGATCTCCATCAATGCAATCTGTGACTGCAAATGCAAAGGTTTATGCCTCAAATGTGGTGCAAATCTTAACACTGGTGTCTGCAATTGTAGCAAAAAACAGGAGCAAAAGGAGAAAAGCTATGGTCCTCTTGGGAATTTGAGAGAGCAGCTGCAGCAAAAATAATGATGGCCCAAAAGAGGAAAAAAAAATAAAAATCAAATAGATCAGCCATTTCAATTATCAAAATCTCCAATTGCTGTTCCTTCAAAGGGTTGCTATCTGAAATTACTATTTTAAAAACTAGAAAGAAATGTTATTTTCTTTAATTAGAATGAATTATTCTACTAGAATTCTCTCAATTTCCCAGAAATACTGATTTTCATTTTGTTATGAGAATCCAACTCTCAGATTTATCAAATTCTTTGATCAACTTTTATTATGAGAATCAAAATCTAGACTAATGTCATTTGTTTTATTTTTGTTATTTCTAGACTTTAATTATTTTGCATCATCAGTTGATAATTTAGGCATTAAAAATGAGTTTTGATCACCATATACACTTTAACAAAATGAAATAGTAGAAAGGGGAAAAAAGGTTTAGATATAAATGGTAAGACCTTAGGGAAATATGGGCTTCCTAGCTACTAAACTTGGATAGAAAAAATAATAAAAATTAGGTTAATTTTAAAGTAAAAGTTGATAAAAATAATAAATAAAAATGTGTTTTTTAGATTATTAGAATTTTATGTCAATGTGCTGTAAGAAACACGTGTGTAGAAAAGTTAAAATCTTTGCTATTTTAGCGGGCGGCTGTGCCGGCTTTGCTTGGAAGCAGCTTTGGAACCTGCTTTTGAAAGGCCAAAGCTCAGGTACGGTCACAGCTTTGGAACATAAACCGAATAAAAAATGCCCAACTTCGCGAGCAATTCAAAAACTTTCTTCTCTATATTTCTATTTCTAGAACATAGCGAGAAGCTCAACGAAGAGTTTTCCATGTCCATAGTTCTAGGGTTTAATCCTCCTCTGCTTCACTTTTGCAGGATTTTGTTTAGAAGAAGAGGAAGAAAAAGGAAGAAATTATGCGAGGCTGATTCTTCTTTCGTTTGATCTTTGAAGGAAGAAGACTGGGTATGAAGATTGCGATTTCAAGAGATTTAGGGGTTTGGTTGGAGTAATGGGAACTAGGGTTCCAGTTTAACAATATAATCTGAGATCCGCTAATTCGTATATCGGAAGCTCTTTGCACGATCTTAACACTGTCGATGCGCGGACATGGAGATATCGAAGGCATCAGCGATGTAGATCGGGATTCCGTGACACGGGATAGTTTGGACAATGATGACGATTCCAACTCTGATGGTGAGTTATCATTATCGTATTCCCTAATATTTTCTCTTGTTTTTTCGTAATTCTTAAGGTTTCCTATTTAGAGTTGAATTTGATCTTTCTAGTTCTTATGCGCCTATTGGTCTCTTAGTTACGACTACTCTGTTGCATGAACTAACGGATTTGTTTTACACCGGCCTTCCATTTATCTTGTTCGGTTGAGTTCTAACCAACTTTACAGAATGATCATGCGCTGCACAGTTTGCATTTGCTTGTTTTACCTTGTAAAAGGTCAAATTGAAAAACCCCATTTTATGGCTTAAAAAACAGTTTTAAGCCTTCACATCACAGATAAGGGTAGGTTAGAAATAAGAAGACAAGATTGACATCAAACATATTCCCTTTACTTATAATCAATTGGTTGTGGCACCTTGGTTCATCTGTTATGAATTATAGTGTGTCTTATGTTCACAACATTTTTTATTTATTTTAATCAATCACTGTTATATTTATTAAAATCAATCATGTGCCAATAAATTAGGAAAAACAATAAGAAGTGAATGTTGGTTAAATGTTTAAGTTACTATAATACTCATTACAATATTGAAATTAATTCTTAAAACAAGAAACAATAAAGATTGTAAGGAAAATATTAGAAAAATGAAAAAAATGAGCACACTATTGTTGTTCAGAATATTTACATTATATGTACAAGGAGTTATGCTGCATTTACCTATTGTTTCCTTTTTTAAGAATTAATTTCAATATTGTAATGAGTATTATAGGAACTTAAACATTCACTTCTTATTGTTTTTCCTACTTTATTGGCACACTATTGAAGTGCATACAAACCAAAAGATATTCCTTTTCAATTTATAAATAAAGATGAAATGTTTTGAAATTGACCTATCATTCCCTTTGAAGGGCAGACCTTAGCACACCGGTTGAGGTTGCTCCATTGTGACCTGGAGGCTACAGGTTCAAATTTGGAAACAATAACGGGTTCAAATTAAAAAATAATCTCTCTAATTGGAGGCAGGGTTGTGTAAATAGTACCTTTCCTAGACGGCTTATACCTTGCAATGGCGGGAGTCTCATGTGCTGTGTAT